>OW203771.1:24251684-24696570 GCA_934045905.1 Leuctra nigra
CTGCTTCCATTCCAGGTTCGATTCCATCGCAACTCTTTCCCGCCTATTTGGAATTCTCTAGTTGAAAATCTAATGTGACTAAAAAATTAAGAAGAGATAAAATAACATACACTTTTGCCAATCTTGAATGACGACGATTCCGTTGTTTCTTGTGAGATGTCTTGTAACTTGATCTAGTGGAGCGGTCGCTCCACCCAGCCAAGTCGTACTGTACACTCACACTCACTCAACATACCGTAAATGCCTAATAAAATGAGGAGCCAGACCAACTACTTTTACTGTAGGGTAATTCCATCTCAGAACCACCAAAAAATCGCGAAAATTTTCATGATTCCTTCCGATTTTGATCAAACTTTGTGAAGTTGTTGTTAAAAGCAAAGCTACTGGATCATAAAATTGGAAAATCTCACATTGTTGTAAAATATCTTAATTTTGAGCTATGGCCCACCCCACCACATATACCAAATTTGGGAACAATAGGCTATACCATTTGCGAGCTAGAGGGCCGAGAAAACAGTGAAATTACACCACTTTGATCTTTAGATGATGATTATGATATCAGGAAACACCGCTATCACCGCCACAGCCTAAACGGCTTAGCCGATCGATCTGAAATTTTTACCACATGTGCACTTTTGGCGTCTGAGGTGCCTTTTTATAAAACCAACCGGTAGTCGCCATTTTGAAACCGGAAGTGACGACATATCTCGAAAACGGCTAAACCGATCGGAATGAAACTAGCGCCAAATGATTTAGACGGTCGTCTATATGGAATATCAGTAGTTAAAGTAGAGATGTACTATTACCGAAACCGGAAATGACGTCATGAAAATGAAGATCTAGATTTTAATGACCTCTTACTACAATAACTACATATTCAGAAGGCTTATAATGATACATAACATTTATAGAAATAAATTCTAGGTGGCAGTTATTTCAGTCGCTATTTTGAAAACCGGAAGTGATACCATATCTCGAAAACGGCTGGACTGATTGGAACGAAGCTTTCGCAATTCTTCATGGAATATCACTTTAAGCTTAGGTATATTGAGCACCAAACACAATTTTTCGTATTAACCAATTCGGAAATGGCGTATTTTTTAAAAGTATTTAGTCATTGTTGCTCCGATGTGTGTTACAAGTTGTGTAAATAAACTAAAAAAATAAGTGATATCCCCATAAAAAAACACTCCGTGTAAAAATACCAGCCAAGTCTCTTCAACTATAAAAAAATAGAATAAATCTAAAAATTCAGCACTGAAAAGTAGTGATATCAAAAAATGAGCCAAGTCAAAACTTAATTTTAAAAACCAAAATATACTTGGTGCATCGTTTTTAAGGGCATTATAGGTATATTATATATAATTAGGTAGGTACATTTGATTTTTGGCATATGCTTCTATACTATTTATATACACGATGCGCCAAGTATATTTTGGTTTTTAAAATTAAGTTTTGACTTGGCTCATTTTTTGATATCACTACTTTTCAGTGCTGAATTTTTAGATTTATTCTATTTTTTTTATAGTTGAAGAGACTTGGCTGGTATTTTTACACGGAGTGTTTTTTTATGGGGATCTGGTTTACTTGTTACTTCTGGCAATAGATGATCAAATATGTGGTCACAGCTCCAGCAATCTGGAGTTAAAAAATATTTTATGAATTATGCGACTTTACAATACATACTATACGACATAGTTTTATAATGTTTCTAATCCCTCAGAAGACACCATTACTTTTTTTATATATATATAGGGCTTAACGTCGCACTGTTCTAAACGCACTGTTCTATTAGTTCTAAACAAAATAAAACTAATAACTTATTCCAAACTATGAAATTATTTTAATTGAACAGTTCTGAAGACGAGTACAAATCCTTATTTTGTTAACAATTATATGGGTAAAAGATATTGATACAAATCGATTAAAAAACTCTTCAAGGCCACGCTCACTACTCAGCCCTTTAGACAGATATCTATTATCTGGTCTGGAGTCTAGACATCTATCAAAATTAAATAACCTACACTAGTTTTGTCATCACCATTTCCAATATTTTAAAAATTTTGCTGATAGGTAATATATTGCAACTTATTCAGATCTTAGTTCACGATAAATTATTAAATTTATGACAATTCTTTGAACTTCTACGTTTACTTCTTTTTTATTTATACACATATTTTTATTATGTGTAGGTACAATATTTTGTCCTGTTTCACAGGACTTCTTTAGGGCGTTTGTTTTAAAAATTATATTGAAGAAAACAAATTATAAATTGACTAACCCAGGTATTGCATTGTATTGTATTTGCATTACTATCGAATAATAAAGATGTTAACGTAAAAGTTCAAAGAATTGACATTAATTTAATGATTATTTATAATTATAATTTATTGAGCAGTTTGGTATGTGTTCATTAAAAAGAATTGATACATGTTTTCTGTATTAGGTATAGGTAGGTACTACCATAGACATTGTGTCTATGGTACTACCTATCGACCAAATTAATACTTCAATACAGTAGTTAACCCACTTTTATTCGATAAAGATATTTTCTAAATTCTAGGATGCATTAAACATGTTACATTAGAATTTGTCTATAATAAAGTACCAAAATCAAACGATCTCATCATGTTTGAAATATCCCGCCAACAATGCGCGTAACTGACACGTTTTAGACCATTTTGTGCACCCTGACTGACCCCTAATTTTCATTTCCGATTCACATCCCCTAGCAGGCGAATCTTCCAACCTATCGTTAGACAGGTATATTAGACTTAGAGGGTCAGGCGAATCTTCCAAGTTGTGTTGGAAGTTTCGCCTGACCCTTCCTGTAAGGCGAATCTTCCGTGTACCCTTCTGATTACCTGAACCCATGCAGGCGAATCTTCCAACCTCTCATTCGACAGGTATAATCGAGGGTCAGGCGAATCTTCCGCAGGCGAATCATCCGGGAATCGCAATCTTTAAGCATACCGACGGATATTTATCAACAGATTTATTTTTTATAATACTGATTGGAAATCCAAGATAGAAAATAGTTATTGAGTAAATTTTTTTGGTAATAAGAAACAAAACACTTTAATATTTTGGATTTTGTCCGGGTAAAGAATTTCGCTGGACATTTGTTAAAAGCTAGTGTCGCCCCCACAAACTGATGTACCTTGGTGGCATGTATTATTAACACGAATAAATGAGTTTATTTGTTAATTGTGTAAAGATAAAATAATAGATATAGAAGAAATATGTTAATATATTTTGATTGTTCACAGGGACCCGAACCGGAACCGGAACCGGAACCGGAACCTAGAACCGGTATGAACCTTTATAATTTCAGAACCAGAACCGGAACCGGAACCGGAACCGTTATACTTTTTTCCTAAAGAACCGGAACCGGAACCCGAACCTTTATAATCAATTAGGTTCTTAAAGGTTCTTGAAGGTTCTTTAAGGTTCCTTCTTTTAATAAAAAATCATGTATATCACTTGGATATAATATCACAAAGTTGTATAAAGTTTATTTTTTGATAAAATTTCCAATGTGTATTTTTTGTAGAAATTTTTAATTCTTGATAAGAAATAATGATTCTTCATTATGAAAACGCTGCTCGAGTTTTCAATTTTTGAATCTGACTACTGCGTTGAGAACTGCATTGCCGACAATTTGAATGTGATAGCTCAGGAAAAATGAATGTTTACGTTGTCTTATGGAGAAAATTGCAGCCACTATACTGTCTCCTCTGAATTTTACTCTACGCACCAACATGTGAATTTTATACATACACTGTCTACACCAGTGCTTGCATTCATAGGACAAAATCCAAATCAAATAATTCCATTAAATTTGACATGGTATTACTGAAGTTTTATAATATAGTTTGATTTAAAATTTGTGAACCGGAACCCGGAACCTTTATGCAGGATCCGGAACCGGAACTGAAACTTTAAGAATATTTGTTTTAGAACCGGAACCGGAATCCGAACCTTTATAAAATAAAATTGTGGAACCGGAACCGGAACCCGAACCTTTATTAATAAAGGTTCGGGTCCCTGATTGTTATAATTTTGAACATTATCGCGTCTGGACAGGAAATTACTGCCAATCGGAGCTATGAATATAGATGTCAGTGTTCACAGAAGCAAATGATCGGAACCTAATTATTTTATAACTATTTTAAAAACCACAGTGTTCATATTTATTATATGATATATCAATTCCCAGTTAAAAATAGATAGAAATCTAGATTTTAATTTGTGGAAATCGGGTAGTTATTGAATGAAATCAACTTCTCATTAATTTAATCTCAGTATTTTAATGGAATTTAATTCAATTCTGCACTCTAATTCATGAATCAAAAAATTATTTGTGTTTATTTACAATGAAGATTTCTTTGGCCAAGTCAAAAATATAAAAACGAATAAGACATAGGACTTGTAAATGTATCAATAACGGATTACGCTTGCTTGAGTGCTCCCCCCTTAGCCAAAGTGACACGTTTAAGACCATCGGCCCTGGTTTAGCGAACTCCGTCGATGCTGCGTGATGCATCCGCAGGGGCAAAGTTGTTAGTTACATTTGTTTATTCGTTCCACTCGAGAAATGAAAACAATTTACAAACATCCTAGCTCGGCAGCTGAGAGCTCGGTCACCGAGTGAGGGAGGGAAATGTTGATGTTATGATTTCACTATGTCGGCGCGTTTCTTAGAAGTTGTATCCATACAAGGACATTCATCTAATGGAAAGGAATATGACAAGTGCAATTCAGGAAAACAATAACTAATTTGTGGAATATTAAAATATCATATAATAATTATAGATAAAATTACATCGTACTTATTTTTTAAATAAATATATAGAAATGTTTCCGTAGCATCTTAGTGTGTAAATAATTTTTATACCGGGTGGCGCAAAAAAAATCCCCCTGATTGAGAGGTCACTATATCGAAACTATTATAGATATGATTCTGAAATTTTTACACATATTAGAAAACATACAAAAATTTAATATGTGCAAGTTTAAAAAACATCACTATTATAGGAAAAAAGTTACAGCTGTTCAAATTTGGTTGTCAAAGAAATGATTATACGGAGCTCAAATAGCACTAGTCCAGAAACTTCCAATGTCCGGGACGCTGTTTCTTCAAAACTACGTACGATATCTAGCTGAAAATTTGAAATTATATTGAAAATATATTAAGATCAATTGTGTAAAAATATCAATCAATTTGAATGAACTGAACGAAAATTATGGAATCTTGAAGTTGAACGTAAAATCTGAATAATGTAGATTATTTCTAAACTTTTATTACACACGTCATAAAAGTGATTTTTTCCCCCACTTTTCTGTTTTCAAGCTCAACTTCAAGTTTTAATAACTTTCGTTAAATATATTGATATTGATTGAAATTTTTACGAAAGCGATCATAATCTATTTTGAATATAATTTGAAATTTTCAGCCAGATATCGGTACGTAGTTTTGAAGAAACAGCGTCCCGGCCATTGGAAGTTTTCTGGACGGGCATTATTTGAACTCCGTATAATCAATTTTTTGACAACCAAATTTGAACAGCTGTAACTTTTTCTCTTTAATTGTAATGTATAGTTCTAGTAAAATCGTTTGGAATATCTACAAATAATATTTGCCCTACAAAACACTGCACAAAGGCAAAAAATGAGGTAGTGACACAACTGACAGCCAGCGTCCAGAGTCTAATCACTTTGACCCATCAGTAATTGCAACAGAAGGTTTTTTGATGTTATTCGATTCATAAAAATGCCCTCTATAACATATCAAAAGTTCTCCGAAATTTGATTAGGGCGGGTGGGCCAAAATGCCAAATTTGTTTAAGTCATTGTTGTCATTATCACATAACCAAATTATATCAACCTAGTCGAATAGCATATCAAATGAAAGCTTATGTTTAGTACAATTAATACAAATCAATATTACCATTATAAAACTGATACAGCGGTCAAAAGGGGTCAAAACGTGGTCAAATCTCATTTCTAAAGTGTTCCAGGACAAATGTGATATCTTCATCCCTTATAAAGATAATAACAAACTTTTATATATTAATCGATCCAAAATGAGTCTGTTAACATATCAAAAGTTCTCCAAAATTCTTAAAACAGTAGTGGGCCAATAAATCTGTCAAGTAGTTTTCAAATTGAATTAAAAATTAATTGGCTCACCCACGGTTATAGAAAATTGGTGAATTTTTTATATGTTATCAACTATTTAATTTTTGATCGATTGGTGTCAAAAAGTATATTATTTACTTTTATTAACGATGACATTACCTATGGTAAATGTCATTGGACGCTTTAAAATTGGAAATTTTACCACGTTTTGGCCTCTCATGACCTTTGTATGACCTTTTTAATGGTCATATTTGTTTTCTTTTGTTGTACTAAACATAAGCTTTCATTTGATATGCTACTCGACTAGGTTGATACATTTTGATAATTTGATAATGACAACAATGTCTTTTTGACAAATGTGGCATTTTGGCCCACCCACGGTAATTCAAATTTGGAGAACTTTTGATATGTTTTAGAGGGAATTGTTCTGTATCGTTTCACATCAAAAAACCTTTTGTTTTAAATAGTGGTGATTCAGGAAATTGGTTTACTGTTAGACTTAGCACTCAAAAATTAAAATCCCCTTTTAAACTATTTGACACATTCATTGGCCCACTCATATTTTAAGAATTTTGGAGAACTTTTGATATGTTATTAACAAACTCATTTTGGATCGATTAATATATAAAAGTATGCTATTGTTTTTTTTAGGGATGAAGATATCACATTTGTCCTGGAACACTTTAGAAATGAGATTTGACAACTTTTTAACCCCTTTTGACCTCTGTATCAACTTTATAATGGTGACATATATTTTTATTATTGTACTAAACATAAGCTTTCATTTGATATGCTATTCGACTAGGTTGATATAATGTGGTTATTTTATAATGACAACAATGACTTTTAAACAAATTTGGCATTTTGGCCCACCCGCCCTAATCAAATTTCGGAGAACTTTTGATATGTTATAGAGGGCATTTTCATGAATCGAATTACATCAAAAAATCTTCTGTTGCAATTTGTGGTGGGTTAGGCCCCTTTTTTCAGCTTAGACTCTGGACTACTTATTCTACAGCATTTAATTAACTTTAACCTAATTTAAGGTTGCAAGCCACAACAAAGACTCTTCATTGCTAGTGAGCAACTTTTAACAATGTCACAATTTGTAGGAATAACTTAATAAGTAAGGAAAGTACAGTTTTAACCGATTTAGCTCCATCATGATAGGTAATTAAACAATAGGCTGTGGGTATGAAATCTGTTGACCATAGCGCTAATTTAATCGGTAACAAAAATGCAATACCCGAAAAAGGATTTTAATATTAACAGCTTTATATTGAACCGACTCCAGATGAATTTGTTGTTATTTGAATCACTTGTTGACAATTTCAGGGCTCCCAACAGTTTCTATCTTCAAAAATAGTGAGTTTTAATGACTTTTAGGTAGAAAGTAATGACCAAAAATGAACTAAGTAGTAGAAGTTTCAAAATAAAATAGATGAAATAAAAGAAATTACATCATTTGACTTAGTAATGAATGATCACTTGAAATTATAATTGAGGGGGTGTCAGCACGTGCGTGAAGTTGGCACCCCCCATGAAAGCAATCGATTTGAAATTCTCCAAATATTTAGGGCTGATTTAGTGCTAATAAGTGCCGTTTATTTTGGATTTAGTGCTGCAACCCCTGGGAAGTAATTAGCGTTTATCTGTGGGGGGTGCCAACTTCACGGTCCAGCACCCCCCATGAAAACAATCGATCTGAAATTCTCCAGATATTTAGTGCTGATTTAGTGCTAATTAGTGCCGTTGATTTTGGATTTAGTGCTGCAACCCCTGGGAAGTAATTAGCGTTTTTGTGTGGGGGGCGCAGCACCCCCCGTGAAAGCCATCGATCTGAAATTCTCCAAATATTTAGTGCTGATTTAGTGCTAATTAGTGCCGTTGATTTTAGATTTAGTGCTGCAACCCCTGGGAAGTAATTAGCGCTTATCTGTGGGGGGTGCCAACTTTACGGTCCAGCACCCCCCGTAAAAGCAATTGATCTGAAATTCTCCAAATATTTAGTGCTGATTTAGTGCTAATTAGTGCCGTTGATTTTAGATTTAGTGCTGCAACCCCTGGGAAGTAATTAGCGTTTATCTGTGGGGGGTGCCAACTTCACGGTCCAGCACCCCCCGTGAAAGCAATCGATCCGGAATTCTCCGGATATTTAGTGCTGATTTAGTACTAATTAGTGCCGTTGATGTTAGAATTAGTGCTGCAACCCCTGGGAAGTAATTAGGACCGTGAAGGCACCACCCACAGATAAACGCTAATTACTTCCCAGGGGTTGCAGCACTAAATCTAAAATCAACGGCACTTATTAGCACTAAATCAGCCCTAAATATTTGGAGAATTTCAAATCAATTGCTTTCATGGGGGGTGCCAACTTCACGCACGTGCTGACACCCCCTCAATTATAATTTCAAGTGATCATTCATGATCATAGGCATAGGCATTCATGGGCATTCATGATCCATGATCATAGGCCACAAAATATCACGTTAATGCATTTTTAGGATACTTTTTATACCTATACATCTGATCGCAAATTTCTGCGAGTATTATCGACTCATAAAGATAGTATTTTTGAAACATATCTGACGCCCGTGTTAATGGCAATATTTCCCTGCTAGGAAGGAGCTGTAAAGACGTGGCAAAATGTTTGTCATGCAGAATCCTTCTCGCTTGATATTAATACCCTCCACGTTTGACGTCGACAATTTCCGCCCATCTTCGTCTCTCTCCGGCAGGTCGCACTCTAAGACACGCGGAGCAAGATAGCTCACTTGAAAAGTGAGGTTGGCCCTATCAAGCTGAAAATTATAAAGTTCATCACAATAAAAATAATTATTTTGCAAATTTTTGAGAGAAATTGGTAAACAGCTTACACAATAACTTAAATAACTCAAACGATCTGAAATTTTGCACACATTAATGTCACATGAGCGTTCACATGGCTCTTGAATCATATTTCAAGGATGTCAACATATTTCACTCACAATGAATTCGCATGCAATACGAAGGCTCGCTTACCAACGCGTTACACAGAGCGTTTTCATAGTATTAAGATCCCTTCCTTGTCTTGTGCGACCTGCCGTCTCAGCTGAAGTGGATCTACTCAAGACTAATGCTTTGTCTTCGCAGTTATTAATGGTATAAAACGAAAATTCTCGACTTCTACCAACTCCACCAAGAAGAAAAATCTAATAGTGTACGTGCGCTCAGCAATGGTGCCAACATAACGCCCATGAATTTCCCTACTCCATCATCTTACTGCATGCACGCGACTTTCTGGATGATTTCAACTTGATAAAACGAAATATTTAATGTTACCATTTTTCATCATCAAAATAAATGAATGACTTGATTTAACTTACGATATTTATGACGGATATCAAATCTTATATAAAATAATATAACATCTAGAATGAGTTAGTGGGCATTTATAAAATATTGATTGTGGTTTCTAAATGTTTAATTAGATGACTGTGCTATTTGTAAATATATTGTGATAAGAAAATTGTTACACTTTAAATAAACGAGCGCAGCGATTTTTATACTTTTACGGGATTTGGAATACCCATTAGTTGCATTTTTGGTCTGGTATTTTTTGTTTTGTACACACTTCCCAGGTCAAAAAAATCAAGAAAAGAACACGTGTCTGACAGTTAGTAGCGACCATTTACTAAGTACTTACCATAATTCCATTCTCCTAGGAGATCTCTAACACATCGCAGATAGTTGTTTACCATTTCATTATTTTAATTTATATTAGATTGTTATTATTAAATTAATTTTGGATTCTCAAATCGATATAATAATTACGACCTTCATTATTGCTTTGGTATGTAGGTATACTTACACCAAATGTGTATTGATTCAAGTATAGACCATTTTAAATATTATCTCGGTAGCTCTAAGAAAAATCATATGCAGTTTGATTTCCAGACACCTAAGTCCCTGTTTCAACAATAGGTAAAACAGGGACAAAGCTGTCTGGAAATATTACTGCATATGATTTTTCTTAGAAAGCAGAGCCACCGAGATAATATTTAAAATGGTCTATCACAAAAGAATAACCTGTAATCAAAAACTAACATAAAAAACATTCACTTGCAGTAAAAGTAAAATCTATTTGGTCAACTCAAGTGTCGAAGTGAAAAGGGTTAGAAAGACATAAAGAAAATAACTCTGTTGAAGCAAATTGCCGATCACCGAGCTGTCAACAGCAGAGCCACCGAGACCTGTGTGTGTGTGAGAGAGAGAGAGAGAGAGAGAGAGAGAGAGAGAGAGAGAGAGAGAGAGAGAGAGAGAGAGAGAGAGAGAGAGAGAGAGAGAGAGAGAGAGAGAGAGAGAGGGGGGGGGGGGGGGGGACGTGTATAATTAAGACACTTACAAAACTTCTTATCCCATTTCTCATAAATACACGGAGCCTAAAGCTGGGTTCCCATACTTCGCATCGAATTCGCTTCCGGTTCGCTTCGCTTTCGCAAAATGGCTACCTTTTAACAAAGGAAATCGTCCATGTTTACATTCGCATGTTCACTTGTTTCGGTTTCGTTTCGGTTCGTCAAAGTTAAAATTGGCTCAACTTTAACGAAACCGAAACACGCGAACATGCGAATGTAAACATGGACGATTTCCAATGTTAAAAGGTAGCCATTTTGCGAAAGCGAACCGAACCGGAAGCGAATTCGATGCAAAGTATGGGAACCCAGCTTTAGGCTAACAGTCTTAGGCTAATAAATATACACTAGGTTTACACAATTGAAATAAATACATGAGAATTCAACACATTGCTACACAATTCAACATATAATTAACAGAAAACTCTATGTCTACACAAATCAACACAAATAAATAGAATTCAGCTTATTTCTGCACAATTCAACTCAATAAACAAATTCAACACATTTCTACACAATTCAACTCAATAAACAAATTCAACACATTTCTACACAATTCAATACATAATTTACAGAACAACTCTATATTTACACAAATCAATACAAATAAATAAAATTCAGCTTATTTCTGCACAATTCAACTCAATAAACAAATTCAACACATTTCTACACAATTCAATACATAATTAACAGAACAACTTTATGTGTACACAAATCAACACAAATAAATAGAATTGATGTCTAAAGGTAAGAATAAAGACAAAATATTACAAATAAAGTAGTGCTGTGTAACAACCGTTTAAACATAAACAAAATGTATTAATTTTTCATCAGTGTTTCAAGATACTTCAAATGACAATAACTTTTCAAGAAAACAAAAGATTAGTCTGAATATTGGCAAAAAAAATACCTGAAATTTTAGTCCAAATGAACATCCAAAGCTTAAGTTGATCCGTCAAGCGGTTTCTGCTTAAATTTAAAAAAAAATCACATGATCATGTTCCAAAATCCGAGAGACCCCTCACGGGAATTAATTAGTAAGTGCAAAAAATTTAATGTCATTCGGTTGAACGGTTTCACCATATGGGCAATGCTGGCAAAATGAAAACAACACCGAGAAAATGCCGTAAGGACCGGTATAACCAAAGTTAATCTGAGCCGGATTAACTAAATATTGGACTAAATTGGCGGCACAGCCAATCAGATACCTCAAAATTATTGAAACAGTTGAATTTAATCCAAAAGTAAGTTAATCCAGCACAATTTAACTTTGGTTATTCCGGGCCTAAGAAAACAGTGGTGACGATTGCTTAACAACGTATGTCCGCATTCCTGTGCTTCTCAAGCTCCGCTGTCCGCCCGCCTCCTCTGACCAAAATATAGTCAAACCAGCTCCAGGGATATTGTTGAATTTATACTTGTAGATTAAACATGCTTGTACAGTAAGTGATACTAGCGATTCGTACGGTTGGATGTTGAACTACAAGTTACCAAGTCGTAGGGTAGGTAAACAGGCGCTGCAAATTTACCACGGTAATTATGTAGGTAACTTGGGTTTTCTTCAATCAACGATACAGAACATGAGTGAAATGACGAGTGTCCTAAACTTGAGTTTCTTCAACAGCGCTATTAGCTATTATGACAGTCCTCAAAGCTCTCTTCATCGCAATCTTCTTGGCCATCTTGGCCCTCTTCTTCTTCTGCTTCTCCTTGAGCCTGTCATCGCACCAGGGAATGCGATCAGCCGCCGCCAACTCCCACATGCCCCGCGTCTCATTGTCAAGAATAATGAAGAACAACGCCAACATGAAGACATGAGTCGTGGCTGTGATCATGAACAAGTACTCGAAGATGAACTTGTTGTTGATTAAGCTCTCCTCGGATAGCAGATGGAACGTCCAAGTCAGCCCGAATAGGAAGAAGATGAAGAGACTGGTTCCTAACTTACGGAGTTGTTGTTTACGGGAACTAGCATCATGTTTTTGCATACCCTCAACCACACCCCAACCACAGCAGTTGTAAATCCTGGCCGTGATCAAAACGAAGATAACTACGTTCGCTATTAGAACGATAACAGCTGGTAGCTGTACTGTGAGCTCAAAGGCAAGACCTTCTGGGTAACAAAACCCTCGGTTCCTCAAATCAGTTCTGTAGAAGTTAGTGTCCCAAGATGTCAGTACTATAATCGGAATCAGCGGCAAACCCCAGGCGAAAGCTCCTACCTTAAGAATGAGATGTTCCGTATTCTTCGATCCAAGTACAGTAAGAAGACGTTTCAGCTGCAACCCTGACATGACAAATAGCCAAGCAAACATGGCGAGGTAAGAGTAATGTCGTATGACGCCAACAGCAAGGCACGCAGCGCTTCTCAGGTCATAATGTACGAAGTAGTTGAAGAAGCCAAACACTAGGTTAAGGATTAGCGCCAGGATCATGTGGAGCAGGATCTGATGTCCTACATCACGGCGCCATCTCTTGAAGACGATCGCGGTGATGACGACGCAGCAGATGCCGAATGAGGAGACGACCATCTCCACTATCATGACGACGTACAAGACGGTGTTGTCCTTGACCTGGTTCAGGAAGGTGGCTGCTGGCTCGTAGATGATGTATTCTCCCAGTGCGTCCAGAAAACGTTCATCGTGGACAATGGGGCACCGGCAGACAGTCAGGGATCCAAGAGTTTCCTGGATGAGTAAGTGATCAAATTATTGATTGTTTAACTAGGAAAACGCTCAGTGTAACGCGGTAATGAGTGAGCAGCGGTACAGTATTGGAAATGTGTCTCGATCATCACCACGCTTATACCATCCCGCCATACTACGGAGCGCTGTTATACCACTTTACGATCTCCGTTGTATGGCGGGATGGTATAAACGTATAGGACTGATCGAGACACATTTCCAATACTGTACAGGTAACAACTTCAACCAAGACGGTCCATTAAATCAAAGATAACTAACTATAGCCATGCGATAAAACTACACAAGAGACCGCTCAAATGAAGTAATAGGTGTTTACAAATTCAGAACGACGGGCAAAAACACACACAAAAAAACGCCAATAAAGCTTGTTATCAGAGTACCATAGTGACATTCGCTACGCTCGCATAACTTTAGGCCAGTTTCCCAACCCCTTTTTTAACTTCTGGATAGCTAGGGCCAATTCTTGAGATAATAAAACGTAAAAATGGTAAACAATGTGTTTTACCATTTTGAAGGCGTAAAAGTCAACTTGTAAAAGTTGACAACTACCTTAATAATGAATTTCACAAGTAACTATGAAAACGTACATAGATTCAAAACGTGAAAACTCAAGAATTGGACTCCCAGTTGATTGAAAAACCATCCCTAAGGTGCAATGGTGTTCTAGATACCCGTTTCATGTGGTACAGTTTCATTGTATGACGTCATACCTTGAGCATCTCGCAACCTGCCGGGTCCCAGACGTCTCCTTCTTCAGCCATAACAGCGCATTCTCGAGGATACTTGGAGGTCGCGGTGAAGGGAGGGAACCCGATCTGGACGTAGGAGTGCTCCTTCAAGGCAAAGAGGTCGGGGCTGCTGACATTCGTTGTCTGCACGGTCAGGCCCACGAACAGCACCGGGTTCACGGTCGAGAATCTAGAAAGCATCGCCAAGAGAAATAACTTCACGACAAAAGACAGAGGCATTTGAATTAAGAACATCAAACTTCAAAGGATCTCAAACCAGCCTACGGGTTGAACTGCTTTCCCCGTGTTAGGACTGGATTCGCAGAAAGTAGCAAAATACGTATCTTCTTTTAATACCAAAATCACCGCATAAAAAATAATCTTAATAATACGATAACACAATTCACAAACGTTAATTAGTAGGGAGAAATTATTTTTTTGTGAATCTTGCCCCTGTCATTAGGTATTTGACATTCTATTGTCAAATATTTCCTTCGTGTCTTATTTACGCATACCCCACTGGTGCGCATTGGTCATGTTTTACATGACGGTCCCTCTAATAAAAATTACTTAATTTGCTTAAATTTACCGATCCAAATATACATATTTAAAATTGAAGCAAGAATCCGCTAGAATGTAATATTTTTCTCATTTTTCATTAAAATCAATATAAAAAAAGCAATTGCAATATTGCAACATTTGGGGTCAAGTATAAGTTTAACACTTCAATAACGCAAATAAAAAATAAATGAACGCTTAAAATAGTTTCCAAATGTAATGAGAGTCAATTGAATATGGGGTCAAGCGATCACTCTCGTAACAAATCGTCACGTGACGTGACCACTGGCGGGTTAAAAAGAAAGACAGATTAATAATGGATTAAATCAAGAGAGATAATGATTACTTATTACTTATTTACTGTTAACATCTGTCCACTTAGATGTTGGTCAGCTGTGAGTAGCAGTAGTATAATTGCGTGGTCATTTGCGCACATTAAGATTTTGTTAACTTTGTTGAATTCTAGGGAGGACATGCGGTCGACCTAACGGGCCTGATCTAAGGGAGTCTGAAACTGGTGGGAAAGCCAGGGGACACGCAGAGAGGGGGGGGGGGGGGGGGGGGGGGGGAGGTTTCGGGCCGGTGTGACCCGATTTCAGGGGGTGTTCGCGCCATTATTTTGTGTTTTCCCGCCCTTCGTTTCTGTGACCTTGTGGTCATATCTTCATCCCCTGTTCCTTGGTTCAGTCTAGCCAGCGCTCTGTGGCTTGACCTTTCCTCGTTCGTGTTCCACTTTTTTTTCTAAGTTATCTGCTCGAAGTGAGCACACGTTGCGGGCTCCTGCTCTCGACCTTTCATTTTGTGGTGCCACGCGGTTCCCTGGCCGTTCACCAGGCAGGCCCATGCATCCCATACCATTTCTTTTCCTTTCCTTTACTCTATTAGATTAGAATAGTTAAATCCATCCTCACCAAGCCGCTCTACTCTACGACCATCGCTTCCACGACGGCCACCTCACGCCGAGACGGCTCTTCATTGTCGGTGAGTTTTTCTATCTTTTCTCTTCCCCCCCCCCCCCCCCCTAATTTACAGTCCACTTTATCAATCAGGCCTTAGCGCCAACATTTGATCCCTCGACGCCGGAGTTAGAATTGGCTCGTGGATTTCTCGTGTGCTCGTGCTATAGTTTCTATGCTAGTGGATTTCTCGTTTGCTCGTGCTAGTTTCTATGCTAGTGAATTCTCGTTTGCTCGTGCTAGTTTCTATGCTAGTGATTTCTCGTGTGCTCGTGCTAGTTTCTATGCTAGTGGATTTCTCGTTTGCTCGTGCTAGTTTCTATGCTAGTGGTTTCTCGTTTGCTCGTACTAGTTTCAATGCTAGTGGTTTCTCGTTAGCTCTTACTAGTTTCGACGCTAGTATTATTCTCTTGCTGTCGGATTTCAAGTTTGAATTTCCTACATTTCGTCGTTCGTTCACGTCATGGAAGCCCAAAAACGTGAGCAAAGCGTGTTCAAAGGTCAACGCGAAGAACTATTCGCCGAGGTTCAGCGAACCTATGATGGTTTCAGATTGTTGACCCCCGAAGGCGTGGACGCGGTTAGAGGCCGTTTCGATCGGCTAACTGTGATTCAAGCCAAATTTGACGCCTTGCAGAGTTCAATCATGCAACATAATTCGCAACTTGTGGAAACTCTCAAGCCCCTCGAAATTTCCAAGGTCTCTGCGAGTTTTGAAGACGTATTGTATGCTGCGCAAGGTGCATTTCTGTCGGCTGCCGCCAAGGTCATTAAACCTCAGCCAGTCACACCCGTCATACCGACTCCGGTTATAAATCAATTGCCGCGTATTGATTTGCCTTCGTTTTCCGGTGACACAAGTCTCTGGCCGGAATATTTCTCGTTGTTTACATCTCTCGTGCATAACAATGAAACACTGAACCCTGTTCAGAAATTTCATTATTTGCGATCTACGTTGTCTGGCTCGGCTCTCGCAATCATATCTGGTTTTCAACTCGACACTGAAAACTATACTCTCGCATATGATGCTCTCGTACAACGTTATCAGAATAAACGTTTATTGGCCAACAACTACATCAAGCAAATCTTGGACTTTGTTCCACTCAAGACTAACTCACATTATTCTGCAATGCAAAATTTCTTGCAAGTTCATAACAACTCTGTGAGCGCTTTGAAAGCTCTCAATGTGCCTGACTTGGCTGACTTTCTTTTGCTTTCATTGACTTTGTCTAATCTTGACACTTCAACGCGGAAGGCATTTGAAAACAAACAATCTTCTCAAGTTACACCAACGCATGCGACCTTGATTCAATTCTTAGAAGAACATTCGCGGACATTGGAATTATGTGGCCTTGATCAGCGCGCTACATCTACAAGCACTACGTTGAAGAAGATTGCACCTCACGCGAAGCAATTGAACTCGCTCCTCGTTGCCAAGCAACCCGAAGTCAAGGTCACCTCATCGCCTGCTCGTAAACAAATATCGTGTTCACTTTGCAATCAGAATCATACGTTGTATAATTGCTCTGTGTTCCTCGCTCAAACTCGCGACGAGAAATACCAAACATTGAGACGCCTCCAGCGATGTTTTAATTGTTTAAACGCACATACTCGTGCTCAGTGCTCGTCTAAAAGGACCTGCACTAGCTGCCAAAGCAAACAACATCATTCGCTATTGCATCCAGCTCAAGCAACAACTTCTGTAGTTTCTCCTCAGTCGACGCTCTCTCCGCAACAGAACGTCGATCCTCCCCCAGCTTCGCCTGAACTTGTTAATGACGACACACCTCATTCTCTGACTTGTCAACAGACAGGCAAGCTAGCTTTCAAGACGGTGCTCTTAGGCACGGTTCGCGCGCTCATTCGTGACGCACATGGACGGTATCAACCCTTTCGCGCTGTTGTTGATTCCGGCTCGCAAATTTCCGCTGTCACTCATTCATTGACACAACGTCTAGGCTTAAAAGTGCAGCCAAGCCATTCTGTTTCTGAGTTACTAGGAATTGGCAACTCCTCTGCTCGGGTACTCGGCACTGTTATGTGTAACATTGCTTCTCGCCACTCTCCCGAAGCACCTCTTGGCGTTCAGGCGTTGGTCTTGTCTGCCATCTCGAGCCAACTTCCGACTAAATCAGTCCCCCGCGGAGTGTTCGAACGCTATCGCGGCCTGTCGCTTGCTGATGAGCAATTTCACCTTCCTGACAAAGTCGACTTTCTTATTGGCGCCGACATTTACCCGGACATTTTGCGGAAGTCCGGCGACATGGTCGTTGGAGGGAATCCGTCAGCCCTCAACACCATGTTCGGCTGGATCGTGCTGGGACCTGTTACTTCTACTGAAAGTTCGTCCTCAACCCCTCTCTCTCTTCTGACTTGTTCAACGCCCTCGTTGGAACAAACACTTCGCCTATTTTGGGAATCTGAAGAAGTTCAACGCCATCCTCAAGAAAATCCTGACGACAAGCGATGTGAAGAGCATTTCGCCGCTACTCATAAGCGGGATTCGACCGGACGCTATTCCGTGGCGCTTCCGTTCAACACGTCGCATCCGTCTCTCGGCAGTAACCAGGACTCCGCTCTCCAGAGTTTTCTCTCATTGGAACGTCGTCTCAAACGCAATCCTGCGCATGATGAAGCGTATCAACACTTCATGCAGGATTACTGCAAGTCTGAACACATGCAGCTCGCCAAGAATTCGTCTTCTTATGTAATTCCGCATCATTGTGTACATAAAGTTGCGAGCTCCAGCACGAAGTTGCGCGTTGTCTACAACGCCTCTGCACCTGACAAGAAAGGCGTCGCGCTCAACCAGCTCCTGTTGAGCGGTCCGAAACTTCAGAGGGAACTTCCTGCCATTCTTACTGGGTTTCGATCTCATCCCATTGCGGTCTGCGCCGACATTCGGCAAATGTATCGACAAATTCTGATTCATCCCGAAGATCGTCATTTCCAACACATATTTTGGAGACCGACACCAGAATCCCCTGTACAGGAGTACGAGTTGAATACTGTCACATACGGTCTCACTCCTTCTGCTTTCCTCGCTCAGAGAGTATTGCAGCAACTAGTATGCGACGAAGGAGCTCAATTTCCTCTCGCATCTCGTGCTTTAACGGCGCACACTTACATTGATGATGTTGTGTCCGGTGCTGATGATCTCATGCAAGCTCGCTCTCTTTAGCAAGAACTGAAATCTCTCCTCGCGTTGGGAGGTTTCGAACTACGCAAGTGGTCAAGCAATGTTCCTGCAGTCCTGCAAGCTCTTCCTGAAGATCATCTCGAAACTCCTCTCGTCTTCTCGAATGATGATGTAGGCATTAAGATTCTTGGCCTTCTTTAAGATCCTAGCGCTGATTCATTCTCGTTTCACGCTCAACCCTTTGAAGGGGTAGTCACTAAACGCTCTATTCTGTCATACATCGCTCGTATTTTTGACCCTCTTGGTTTTCTTTGTCCGTTCGTCTGCTGGATGAAGATGTTTCTGCAGCAACTGTAGCTCACTCAATTGCAGTGGGACGACGCTCTTCCCCCTCAGCTGTCTGATGCCTGGACATGCGCCGTCTCCGAGGTCCACCAGTTCTCCAGCTTCAGAATTCCTCGCACTTTCTCCGCGGCCCCTGGCACTCGTCGAATTGTTGGCTTCTGTGACGCCTCCGAGAGAGCATACGCTGCTGTCGTCTACGTTCACACAGAAACCGCTTCAACCTCCTCGTCAGTTGTCAACATACTACGAGCAAGAAGCAAAGTGGCCCCCGTCAAGTCACTGACCATTCCAAAACTGGAACTCTCGGCCGCCTTGTTGCTGGCACGTTTGTTGAAGGACGTCTCCAGTGCAACCAGCAACTTGTCCATCGCATCCGTCCATCTCTACACCGACTCCACCATAGTGCTAGCTTGGCTTGCTACACCTCCGCACCGACTCAAGACATTCGTCAGCAACCGCGTGGTTGAAATTCTTGAAGCCTCCTCTCCGACGTCATGGGCGCACGTCCTGTCGTCCGACAACCCAGCCGACTGTGCATCTCGCGGTTTGTCGCCATCACAGCTTCGTGAGCATCCGTTGTGGTTAGCCGGCCCCGCCTTCCTACACGACTCTCCGACTTCATGGCCTCGAGCTACGCCTCCTCTCGCATCCGATCAGGAGCTTCCCGAAGTCAAGCCTGCCGTGGTCATACTCGCTGTTCGAGTCGACGTCGAGCCTCTTCTCGTCAACTTCAACAAGTTTTCGACTGTTCTCCGTGCGCAAAGAGTATTTGGCCATGTTGTCCGTTTCGCCAGAATTCTGCTGGCCAAACGATCTCAAACACCTGTTCCGACCGGCCCGTTGACGCCTCGAGAACTTCAAGACGCTCTCGACATCTTCGTCAGATCCACTCAAAAGCAGTACTTCTCCGCCGAGCTCAGTCAGCTCGCCCAGCACGGTCAAGTCAAGTCCCGACTTGCTGCACTCAAGCCTTTTCTCGACATCTCGGGGTTTCTCAGGGTGGGCGGGAGGCTGCGTCACGCATCACTTCATGAAGACGCTCGCCACCCTCTCCTTCTACCAAAGGAAGCCCATCTCTCGGCTTTGATATGTGATTCATATCACAAAACGTCTCTACACTCAGGCCCCAGGACAGTTCAAGCGTTGATCCAGCAACGTTATTGGATTGTCTCTCTTCGTGGACTACTTCGTCAACGAATTCGCCGATGCTTGACGTGTCATAAGTTCAGGGCCAAGCCGCTGCAACCTCCAATGGGTGATCTACCTCCTCCACGTGTGCAGATGTCTCGCGCCTTCGCTCATGTCGGCATAGACTATGCTGGACCCTTCAAGGTCAAGACCAGCACTCGTCGCAACGCACCATGTACCAAAGGGTATCTCTGCTTGTTCGTCTGCATGGCTTCCAAGGCCGTTCATTTGGAAATGGTGACAGATTTGTCCACCGAAGCCTTCCTCGCCTGTTTGGACCGCTTCGCCTCGCGCCGAGGTCTACCCGCTCACGTCTACTCTGACTGCGGCCGTAACTTCGTGGGAGCTGCTCGACATCTTCGAGAGATCTTCGAGATGCTGTCCCAAGATAGGACCTCCATCGCCGACGCTCTGTCATCACGCGAGATCAAGTGGCACTTCAACCCGCCTTACGCTCCCAACTTCAAGGGCTCTGGGAAGCCGGCGTCAAGTCCGCCAAGTCTCTGCTTCATCGTCTCATCTCTGACTCATCGTACACCTTCGAAGAATATGCTACGTTATTCTCCAGAATCGAAGCTGTCTTGAACAGCCGCCCTCTCTGCGCTACGTCCTCGGACCCCGAAGAGAGCACAGACTATCTGACCCCCGGCCACTTCCTCATTGGCACCTCACTTCTTGCTCCACCTGAGCAAGAATTCTCCAGTGATGCCACCCCTTTGGCTCGCTGGCATCTCATTCGACAACTTCACCAGACTTTCTGGACCCGCTGGTCCAAAGAATATCTGAATTCACAGATGCAGCGGGGAAAGTGGGTACGGGGATCATCAAATCTCCAAGTAGGAGCCGTCGTTTTCATTTTTGAAGATAACAGTAGCCCCCTCTCCTGGCCTATCGGGCGAGTTCTTCAGTTGTACCCCGGCCAGGACGGTGTTGCCCGCGTCGCATCAGTTCGCACTGCGACGGGCGTCTACACGAGACCAGTAAAGAAACTGGTTTCACTCCCCCTTGAGTGTTAGTTTGGGTTTCACACCCAAGTTTCGTTTTTTGTTCGAATTCGCATTTTCGTTTACTGGTTCTTTTCAAGTTGAAAAAGTTCCTTTTTGGTGGGCGGTATGTTCGCGCCATTATTTTGTGTTTTCCCGCCCTTCGTTTCTGTGACCTTGTGGTCATATCTTCATCCCCTGTTCCTTGGTTCAGTCTAGCCAGCGCTCTGTGGCTTGACCTTTCCTCGTTCGTGTTCCACTTTTTTTTCTAAGTTATCTGCTCGAAGTGAGCACACGTTGCGGGCTCCTGCTCTCGACCTTTCATTTTGTGGTGCCACGCGGTTCCCTGGCCGTTCACCAGGCAGGCCCATGCATCCCATACCATTTCTTTTCCTTTCCTTTACTCTATTAGATTAGAATAGTTAAATCCATCCTCACCAAGCCGCTCTACTCTACGACCATCGCTTCCACGACGGCCACCTCACGCCGAGACGGCTCTTCATTGTCGGTGAGTTTTTCTATCTTTTCTCTTCCCCCCCCCCCCCCTAATTTACAGTCCACTTTATCAATCAGGCCTTAGCGCCAACAGGGGGATCACGATATACATTTTTATTATTGCCTCTCAAATTGTACAATGCATAATGATATTGTGTATATCTTAATTGAGCGAGCGTAGCGAGCGTCTCCATTCTGCACTTTTGAACACTTTCTCTGTTTTTTTTTTTTTGTGTTTGGCCCGACGCCACAGGTCACAATTTTTTTCCGATCCAGCTGAAATTTTGCACACATACTTAAATCATTCTAACTTAATCGTGTATAGTTTTTGGGAGCTGTCATTTGATTGGTTCAAAAATAAAAATATCTCCCGATTGGTCGAAAATCAAAATGTTCCGATTAAGTTCATATCCCAGAAAAAACACTCCGTGTAAAAATACCAGCCAAGTCTCTTTATCTATAAAAAAAAATAGAAGAAATCTAAAAATTCAGCACTGAAAAGGAGTGATATCAAAAAAGGAGCCAAGTCAACGAATTTTCCAAATTTTAATCGTACCATTGAAATAAAAATATCAACCCCCGAGAAATACTTAAAAAAAGGACTTGGCGCATCGTTTTTTTAAAGACACTTTTCTATCCTAAAAGTATAGGAAGAACTCTACAAGTATATTTTCCTGAGTATATCACATTCATTATCGACGAATCATACTACGTTTTAATATAACTAGTACTCTTACCTACTGGCAGTTTTGGTATTTTGTCAATATTCAGAGGAAATAAACGGATAAACGAATAACGAATAAACGGAAGCGGCCTAGTCTATTCGTTATTGCCACTATTTCTAGGGTCATATTAATCAATCATACTTCTCAATATCGTGACTGAGGGAAATAGCGAAAGCGCTCATTACAAGAAGGCCGTCAATGAGATTTGTATAAGTGACTAGTGCACTGAGCCATGCTGCTCAAATAATTACTGACTAGATTTTTATCTAAAGTAATACGTTATGTAATTTATGATTTTTTTTGGTATAAAATGTTAATTAATAGCAATTAATTACACGGCGAGAAGGTTCAAAGTATAATGCTGTAGTAGGTATGTTGATGTACCCACAAAACTATAGGTACCTACCAATCACAAACACAACTGTTCTGTATTTATTGCTTGTAAGACAATGCTATGTTTCTTTGCGTACTTATATTTAAATTTAAAATATTTTACAGAATGTTCAATATTTAATTTGAAAGTTTTGTCCCAATTTTTCTAGGCATTTCTGAACTACGTAGTATGTGAGTGGCATAAGCTTAAGAATAGAAAAATGTCTTTAAAAAAACGATGCGCCAAGTCCTTTTTTTAAGTATTTCTCGGGGGTTGATATTTTTATTTCAATGGTACGATTAAAATTTGGAAAATTCGTTGACTTGGTCCTTTTTTGATATCACTCCTTTTCAGTGCTGAATTTTTAGATTTCTTCTATTTTTTTTTATAGATAAAGAGACTTGGCTGGTATTTTTACACGGAGTGTTTTTTCTGGGATATCACTTCTTTTGTTAGTTTATTCATACAGCTTGTAGTACATGTCCGAGCAGGGACTAATTTCTTTAAAAAAATACGCCTCAACCGATTTGGTTACTATGAAAAGTTGCGTTTGGTATAAGATGAAAATGATTATCCAAGAAGAATAGCTTAAGTTTCGTTATAATCGATCCAGCCGTTTTCGATACATGACGTCACTTCCGGTTTTGAAATAGCGGCCGAATTCCGGTATAGGTAATAAGAAAACAATCTAGTTTTATCTAGTTGATACCTTCATGAACGACCATCTGAATTCCTAATCCCTATATTTCCGTAAAATCGGTCATGCCGTTTGTAATATATGACGTCACTTCCGGTTTCATTTAGTGGTTCCTGCCGCCATTTCCGGTACCATTAATTTATTTATTTATTTTTCACAATTGATTTTTCAAATAAATAGCAGAATGAATTCGCAGGAGCTAGTTCAGTTGCAATCGGTACAGGCGTTTTAGATATATGACGTCACTTCCGGTTTCAGGAATGGCGGCCGAGAACACTGCTACCTTGAATATATAAATTGTATTGTCTATGTTACAATGTAAGTTAATTATGTACGTATTTTAAGTATAATTTGTTGAAATAAGTTAAATATTGCGTATTTATGACGTCACTTCCAGTTTAGAAAATAAGAAAATAATATTTTTTTATTGATACTTCATATAGATGACCATCTAAATCGAATGGCGCTAATTTCGTTCTAATCGGTCCAGACGTTTTTGAGTTATGACGTCACTTCCGGTTTAAAAATGGCGGCACAAAAAATCACAAGAGGCAAGGTATCATCAGACGCCAAAAGTGCATATGTGGTAAAAGTTTCAGGTCGATCGGTTCAGCCGTTTAGGCTGTGGCGGTGATAGCAACGTTTCCTGATATCATCAGAATCATCATCATCTTCAGAATCAGAAAGTGGTGTAATTTCACTGTTTTCTCGGTCCTCTAGCGCGCAAATGGCATAACCTATTGTTCCCAAATTTGGTATATGTAGTGGGGTGGGCCATAGCTCGAAATTAAGACATTTCACAACAATATGAGATTTTCCAATTTTAAGATCCAGTAGGCCGAAAATGCCATGTTGTTGCTTACAGTAAAAGTGTTTGGTCTGCTCCTCAGTTTATTAGGCATTTACGGTATGTTGAGTGACTGTGAGTGTATAGTACGACTTGGCTGGGTGGAGCGACCGCTCCACTAGATACTTATTTAATGGAATAGAGTGACAGGAATTAATAATTGCATGTAAATAAATGTCTCATTACGTGTAGAGAGTTAATATCTGAATAATTATAACCTTTATAATATCTAAACATACTCATATTATACTAATTACAATATTTTTAATTGGATTATGCAAAATGTAATACATACCTCGGCAATATTCCAGAATGGTTAATTTTTTATCATCATTTTCATAGACCTCTTACTATGGCGCATCAAGGAGGCAGTGATCACGGTAGCTTCGTTGCGATTTTACAAGGCATGTTGATTGAACTATTGAACAACTGATCTTATAAGAACATTGACAAATTAAATTAAGTATTTACGAACATTAGAGGTAGAAGGGCAGAAGTCCATTTCAATTATTCTCGAGTGATCCATCCATGATTCTCAATCAAATAAGAAATGATTATTGCTTATTACTTATAAATATTTGTTTTTTTGTGTATATTAGAAAGGAATATTATAGATATAGGAAGGTTGATTGAGGTGGTGTGTATTCGTCCATGGTATAGGCACATTGATTTCATAATATTTTTCATGATGCGCAAAGTATTTATTTTTTATTTTTTAAATAATGACTATTTTCTAAAATATACGCTATTTCCGATTTTGCGTTTGATGCTAAATAATGCTTAAAATGATATTCCATGTAGAATTGGGAAAGTATTGCCCCAATAGGTCCATTCGTTTTCGAGATATGGCATCATTCCGGTTTTCAAAATGGCGGCTGAAATTACTGCCACCTAGAATTTGTTTCTATAAATGTTATGTATCATTATAAGCCTTCTGAATATATTTTTTTATTGCATGAAGAGGTGATTCAGTATGTTTTTCATTTTTATGACGTCATTTCCGGTTTCAGTAATAGTACATTTCTATTTCAACTATTGATATTCCACATAGATGACCGTCTAAATCATTTGGCGCTAGTTTAATTCCGATCGGTCTAGCCGTTTTCGAGATATGACGTCACTTCCGGTTTCAAAATGGCGACTACCGGTTGGTTTTATAAAAAGGCACCTCAGACGCCAAAAGTGCACATGTGGTGAAAATTTCAGATCGATCGGCTCAGCCGTTTAGGCTGTGGCGGTGATAGCGGTGTTTCCTGATATCATCAGAATCATCATCATCTTCAGAATCAGAAAGTGGTGTAATTTCACTGTTTTCTCGGTCCTCTAGCGCGCAAATGGCATAACCTATTGTTCCCAAATTTGGTATATGTAGTGGGGTGGGCCATAGCTCGAAATTAAGATATTTCGCAACAATGTGTGATTTACCAATTTTGAGATCCAGTAGGCCGAAAATGCCATGTTGTTGCTTACAGTAAAAGTGTTTGGTCTGCTCCTCAGTTTATTAGGCATTTACAGTATGTTGAGTGAGTGTGAGTGTACCGTACGACTTGGCTGGGTGGAGCGACCGCTCCACTAGATTTTGCATGGACATTAAGACTACTATTTTCTATTATTTTACAAATTTTCAGCCCAATCAATAGATAACTTATGCACTTAATGACATTTTCCATGTTTGGAACTGTCAGAATTGATGGAATGTGTCAGGAAATTCCACCGCTTTCTGGATTGTTTTATTAATTATGTACCAAAGTGTATCGATAGCTATTCTGAGTTTCAATGAAAAACATATTCTTGTTGACTGTGTGGAATATAATACAATTCATATGGGATGTATATTATGTATAAGTATGCCTTCATAGTTTTTTTTAAATATTGATCGTGTTTCACAGTTATGGTAGAAGCAACGTTTTGACTAGACAGTACATGTAAAAACTCATATTTTACACATTATTCCAGTCCAATCGGTAAAAATATTACATACTTATTTCTACTTTAGTTGTTTTGAATATCTGTTCACAGAGATTGATGGAGAAGTACCTATCAAATTCATTGTACATTGACCTGATATTAAATGTTTCCAGAACGTTTATGGAAAGTTGCGTTGAAAATCAGTAACGATGTATAGTTAGGTATCTTTGATTGAAAGGATCGTGCTCGATTGGCGCTGTTGCGCGTGTCGGTGCTCGCTCATCAACGCGTTACACAGAGCGTTTTCCTAGTTTATAACATTTATTGCATAATTTTTAAATTAATTGTCAGATACGAGTGTTTTCCATTCAAAGTCATGCTAATATTGTATTATGAGCTCGTAGATACGAGGTTTTGAATGGTAGATAAGAGGCTTTAGAAGGCAGTGAAATAACCGCATTTAATTGGCGGGAAGTTTGTTTTTTTCGAAATTTTTTGATGCAATAAAACATTTTTGAAAAAAAATGCAGTTACGAGGTTTTGCAAAATTGGTATCGATATACAAATACTCACAGGTTGATTCTCGACTTGCGACATAACCGGTCCTCGAGGTTGAACATTGCCGAGAAGTGGCTGAACCCCACTGCCAAGGTACCGGTGACTGTGACGGTGAACTGCGTCTCATTGGTGACGTAGTTCTGGTCAAGCTGCCTGATAGGTAGCATGTTGAGGTTTCCGCCAGGCTCTGAGATCGTCAGGATGAAGCCGATGACGGGGTTTGCGCCCTTGAGATCCGCCACGCACATGGCCAACCGTGGCGTACTGGAGCTATGGTATTCATCGATTACCTTAACACGCCAAAAAATATGTCTTGTGAAAATATGGTAACATATAATTTTTTAAAATATTTTGTATTGATATATTTTTCTGGAAGTAAAAAATTTATGAAGATGTGTTTATAATTTAGTTGTCGAAAAATAAATCAAACGATGATTGCATTTGATTTTACTGCGAGTTTCAGCATTTTACAAAATTGTGAGGCCGTGAGCTTTTTCTCGTGCATACTCCCTATAGCCTCTCTAATTAAACCTGCTGTCCATCGATTGAAGGCATTATGACGGTTGAGCAATGAGTTTGACTTTGAAGAGTTTTTAATCGATTTTTATTAATATCATTTACCAATGTTATTGTTAATCAAATGAGGCTTTGTACGAATCTTCAGAACTGTTCAATGAAACTTATTTCTTAGCTTGGACAGGCATTAATTTTATTTTGTCCCACAGACGTTTAGTGCCTGAAAATTAGTAAAAATATGGCACTAAACGTCTGTATTGGACGAAATAAAATAAGACTAATAACCCATTCCAAACTATGAAAATATTTTCAATGAACAGATTTGAAGACTCGTACAAAGCCTTATTTTATAAACAATTACTTTTGTAAAAGATATATCGATAAAAACCGCTTAAAATACTCTTGAATGCCCCGCTCACTACTCAGCAGTCTTAAGGCATTCTTAATTGAAGGCATTTAAGACGCGAGATGAGTGCAAATGGCACTGCCATAGAAAATAATCTCTATGGAAAAGATGTGAAAAGTAAGTAGTAAGCATCGTCAATATTATTTAATGATGGAGTAAAAATGTTTGATAAAATACCACTAGAAGTGTGGGATGTGTGATAGCTGATAGTGTTACGAATTTTAAGGGCAAGTAGTTTCCCATGATATTGGACGTACAATTCAGATAAATTTACTGTTAATATAGATAACAAATGTAAAGATATTGTGACAGGGAGAGCGATATTTTTTATTCGTAACTTCTTTGCGCACTTTGCGTATACAAACGGGTTTATGTAACCCTACAAACACAGGGGCGGACTTAGCAGCGCCCTAGCACGGGCCAGCCGGCGTTCAAGGATGGACCTCGTCCGTCCCGTCTTATGGCCATTTAACATAGGGTGGGACTCCTACGACGGTGCAGAGCCCGCCGCCTAGGAACGGCCCGAGCCGCGCCTTGAAGATAGGCACGCGCCCACAGGACCGCTCTCGGGCCGTGCGGAGTACGGGCTAGTGCAGCTGCTCGCTTCCCATGGCATTCCTTTCTCATGACGTCACGGGTCGTATTCACGCCTCCACGATATATTTGTACACTCACATCACAAGCAAAATGACCAACTGTAAAAACTCATTTTGTCTCAGACTGCAATACTTTCTATAAAATGGTCGACTATAATGATAATATAGCTGTAAAAATTGAGCAATGACAAATCCCATAAATAGTACTCGCTAATGCCATATTATAATCTCGAAAATAGCAATAATAATTTTTTGTGATGGAGGTTACTTTTGGTGAAGGTAGAAGAACTGTAAGAAAAACGAACTATTTTCTTTGAAGAGTCGGTATGCAAATATTGAAGAAGAAATCTGTGTGCTGCCATGGTAGGAGAATAAATTACTGTAATTGTTATAAAAACAACTGTAACAGTTTTATGAATCCAACTCTCCCAGGAAATTATTCATTCATCTCTTAGTAAAAATTTAAAACGCAATTGGTAGGTACTTGTAAAGCCCCATTTACACGGTGCGATTTCTTGACCAACTTCTGTGCCACAGTGGTTCTGCACATGTGCAGAGTCACTTTTTCATCTCAAAAGTGACACTGCGCACGAGCAGAACCTCTGTGGCACAGAAGTTGTTCAAGAAATTGCACCGTGTAAATGGGGCTTTAGTAATTGTATTCAATATAAAATAATACAGGGATCGAACATAAGATTTGCGTCTTACTTGCAAAAGAGGTATTAAAAGTAAGTAAACTACGAATCTAATATTTGATTGGAACAATCAGTTCATGGCATCATTATAATATCATTGAAAATTGTAATCGAGACTCTCATGCAGTGGTATAGTTTCATCTGCCGGAGTTTCATCATGAGCTTCAACGGCAATATCTGATGTGCTGATTGAATGTAGTACTGATTGAACAAAATTATCTTCGATCTGGGAATTGCTCTGATTGATTTCTTCATCATCTTCTTCAATTTGTGATATATCAAGCAAATAGTTCTTTAGTAGGTTCTTTCTTGCTTCTCGGTATTTTGCAGTCCTACTGCGAGAACTGTCCATTGCTTTAAAAAGTACCTAGGTATAAAATTGTTTTGTTTTAAATAATTATAAATATAACATAGACTGTTGTAACTACCTGTAGGATGTAACTACCTATACCTACCCACCTACCTACTTACCTGTGTGTAATTTTAGTAATAAAAGTAGTAATACAACTTACCTGCCAGAAGATGTTGTGCTAATTTGTGTAGCTAATCAAAAATCTTTGAAGTTTTAACCCGAAATAAACTTGTGAACCACAAAGAAAGTAACTTTTGCAGCGCGGCGCGTGGACGTTGAACGATTTGAATTTTGTAACTGCCTTTGCCGGTTGGTGGGAAGTGGGGGGAAGTAGGCGAGTCAAGTTAGAGTCAAGCTAGCAACTAAGTTGTTTAATAGAATACATGGGATAATAACATAATAGCAGTTATTGAAAATTACAAGTGGTGTTTATTCATCTGTAAATGTGACATTGAACATCAAATGGATGTATTACGAATAGTTACAAGTAAGTTTAATCGAATTGTTTCAACATGAAACAAGTATCTATCTGACATCTGCGCGAGTGATTCAGTTTAAAACTTGTTGCCGCCCTGGAATGCAATGAAAGTCCGTACTCGGGACCTACTCGGGACGTGCTTTCACGACCTCACGTGACAGTTAAGTTATTCGTCAACCGTCGTTTTGCGGCCTTGAAGGACGGACTAAGGCCGAGGTCGGGCCGTTCTTGTTGCGAGCTATTTGGGAGTGATAAAAACAGCTGCTTCAGAATGACTACGACCGGGCCGAGCTCGAACCTGGGTGCATACCCAAGTACGTCCCTGAAGCCGCTTTCAGGGAGGCTCCTCGGGCCGCCCTGTGTTTGTTGGGAAGCTACAGTTCGTATTTTTTGTGTTTGAACTCTCGCCAGAATGCGCTGATATGCAGTTTTTCTGCTAGGCCGAGAAAGACTTCATTGCGCGCTCACCTTCCGGTGAGAGTTCAAACAGAGAAAACACAAACTGTAACAAAACAAAACAAAACAAAACAAAACAAAACAAAACAAAACAAAACAAAACAAAACAAAACAAAACAAAACAAAACAAAACAAAACAAAACAAAACAAAAAAAAACAAAACAAAACAAAACAAAACAAAACAAAACAAAACAAAACAAAGCAATGCAATGAAATGCAATGCAATACAATACAACTCACCAACATTTTGAAAGTAATTTCTTTGAAGAAGTCCAATGCTGGGAGATGGCCAAGAATCTCAATAGGTATCAAGGCAGATACCACCTGTAGCCTGTCGAACAAATCGACCACGGTAGCAAGCGCCGTGCTGTTCGTATGACTTAATAGACGAAAAGAATCAAGGTACGCAACGCACTAGAATGAACAAATTAAATTAATGTACGAAGACGACAATAAACAATAACCAGTAACTATAGGAAAAAGCTCTGTGTAACGCGTTGATGAGCGAGCCTTCGTACTGCATGCGATTTGATATGCGTTTGCAAGGCATCTGCTCTACTGGCCTTGGAACTAAAGTCTCAACAGTGTAGTGATAAAATATCTACAAATAATAAATCTACGTGTAGTAATAAAATATCTACAAATTCTAAATCTACAAAATCTACAATATCTGCAAATATCCACACTAATACCTTGACGCGGTGGTGGGGCTTTAGGGGCCGTCTCACATGACAGGTTGGTCCCAACTAAGTGCAGTCCAGGGTCGACCTAGTCCCATGCTCTCCCCTCGGGCCGGCCTCCCCCCTCGATATGGTGATCCCACTGAATTCGGGTCCCACCGATGCCTCCCCCCACCGGTCTGTCTCATTATGAACTGGCTTTCCCACCAGTTTCAGGCTCCCCCGGATTGGGCCCGTTAGGTCGACCCCTCCCCCATATCCTCCACATAAGTATTATCAACAAAGTTAAAAGTAAATATTAATGTGCGCAAGATTACCTAGTTGTCGACGCGCCGTTAAACAATAATAATCTATCTAATCTAAGAGTAAATTTGTAAATATTTCATTACAAGCATAATAATTGTCAGTAAAATGCCATTTAATTTTGAAGTTAACTACAGATTAGTCCGAAATTGTCAAAAAACACTTCAATATGTGACCGGATGACAATGCTAAATTTGAAGTTGATCGGTCAAATGGCTCCAGTTTTAATAATCAAAAAATCCCAGGATCAATAAGATAAAGAATTGATGTAAGAAATCAATACAAAACAATCTTCATTTTAGCTTAAAAATGACACGATTTTACTTGGCTGCCATAATTGACGGGAGGCATCTCAATTTATCTCAGAATCTACAGACACGAGAATTAGTCGAAACGTCTTCAACAAGGGCCCACTGGGCCCGCATTCCATCAGAAAGAACAAGGAGCTACCGCAAAAACCAGTAATATAATCAAGAACGGCTCCCAGAATTACAAAACCTACGAGAATTTGTGTCTACCTTTTATAGGGAATGTGTATGAAATGATTATCAATAAGTAAAACAAACATTTATAAAAATCTGAGACATGACCCGATCAGACCAGCCCCCTAACAATGCTGCTAGTATAGATTTAATGAACCAGGTAATGTTCATAATACCGGGTGACCCAAAAAACGCACAATAGGCGAGACCTCGCTGTGACGAAACTACTGCCCACATCGGGCTGAGCATTTAACATAGTATTACATACTAAGGTTTGATCTGTGGAAGTTTGAAATACATAACTTTTGTAGGAAAAAATTACATCTGCTAGAATTTGGTTGTCGAAAATTCGATTATTCATGCACAAATAGCGCGTTCAGAAAGCGGCATTTGGACGGCACGCTGTTTCGTCAAAACAAAACAAGTTTCAAATATTATTTAAAATATATTGCCAACAATTGTGTTAAAATTTCAATCCATTCGGATCATTGGAACAAAAGTTGTGACAAAACAAAACGTGAAATTATCTCCCGTAGTTTCTGCGTTTAGCCTGAACTTTAAGATACCTACCGTTAAATTAGTTCCATTGATCCAAATATATTGAAATTTTCACACAATTGAAAGCAATATTTTTGAATAATATATAATATTTTCAGCTTGATATAGTTAGTCGTTTTGAAGAAACAGCCAATTGACGTTTTCTTGACGCGTGCTATTTGCACGCTATTACACTATTACTACTATTTTACTATTTGAGCTTCGTATAAGTAATCGATTTTGCGACAGCCAAATTCTAACAGCTGTAATGTTTTTCCCACATAAGTTATGTTTTTCAAACTTTCAAACATTTTTGTTGACATTTTCAGCCCGATTTGTGGAGTAGTTTCGTCACACAAATGTTTTCCCAATTGTGCGTTTTTATTGGGCCACCCGGTATAATTGATGCTGCCATCGCTAACTAAAATCTAGTGCAGCGGTCGCTCCACGCCAGCCAAGTCGTGCGGCGCGCACACTCTATTATAAGAGTGTGCGCGCCGTGTGATTTGTAATATTTTAAATTTTTTAAATTATTTTCAAATAATTCATATCCCAGAAAAAAAACACTCTGTGTAAAAAAAGGCAGCCAGTTCTCTTCAATTAAGAAAAAAATGTGAGAAATCTTAAATCAGCACTGAAAAGTAGTGATATCAAAAAATAGGCCAAGTCCTGTTAATAATTAATTCCTATTAATAAGTCCTATTAATAAGTAATTTTGACTAGGCATATTTTTTGATATCACTACTTTTCAGTGCTGAATTTAAGATTTCTTACATTTTTATCTTAATTGAAAATGAAAATATCAAAAAATATGCCTAGTCAAAATTACTTATTATTAGGACTTATAAATAGGAATTAATTATTAATAGGACTTGGCCTATTTTTTGATATCACTCAGTGCTGAATTTAAGATTTCTTACATTTTTTTCTTAATTGAAGAGAACTGGCTGACTCTTTTACATAGAGTGTTTTTTTTCTTGGATATTAATTATTTTAACAAATTACGATGTAGGTAAATGTAATTGGTATGTATGATGATAAAAATAATGTTACCACCCTTACTGAAAAATCCATGGTCACAAAATAGTCGTTTTATAATCACACCGTTTGCAAATTGCAAACAAATTGCAAACAACAACTAGTCGAAAAATAGTCGAAAAATAGTCGTTTTGTTTGATTGAGCGACTATTTTGTGACTAGAAATGATCGTAAAATGATCGTAAAATACAAACATTTACCACATTTCGTTTACATTTTGTTTGCATATTGGTAAATGAGTACCATCAATTTAGTCGGGATATACAAACTTTATGTAAACATTCTAGTCGGAATCTGCTCGAAAAATGAAAACATTATGTTCGCAATATAGTATCAAAATGCAAACATTATGGTCACTAAATGGTCGCGGAATAGTAACAAAATGCAAACAATATAGTCGTCAAGTGAAAACGAAATGACCGTTACGAACATATTCAAACGTCCAAACAAATTCAAAACTTTAATTAATTACTACAACTTAATTAATACACATAATCAATTTTAAACCATATATCTGTAGAGAAATGGCCAATTGTAATTAGTGTGCGAAGTTAAATTATTTTGCTCCGATGAAGATATGTAGTCGGGTCCTCCACGTGACGATCTGGCAGCGTACGATCTGAGCCAAGGAGGCAGATGTGTTTTGCCACATTGAAACAGCAATAGGTGGTTCGAAACCGAAGCGAACTAAAAGACTACATTTTCCCTTCAGTATGACTGTATAGAAAATCTTAGTTTAAGAGTCTACGATACTTGATGAAATCCATGTTTTATGAAGCACAAAAAGGCGGCCCCTACTTTTTTCTAAACGCCTTTACCGATTGTCTTCAAATTTTCACAGATTATAGATAAATAATAAATCTGTGCCTCTAGTGAGCCAAAAGTGTAATTTTTTGTTTAGAATTTTCAGGGCAGTGGTGCCAAAAAGACTAATATATTGCCCATGTTAGCACTTCCTCAAAACGAGAAAAAAAAATTTAATAATTTTTTTGGATCACTAGAGGCACAGATTTACTCTTTATCTCTATGCTGTTAAATTTTGAAAACAATCGGTCAAGCCGTTAAGAAAAAAGTAGGGGCCGCCTTTTTATGGTTTTTTGTGGTTTTCAATATTTGAATTAAAATAACTTACTTCACAGCAGTATATGCAACATGCAACACACGATTAAATGTCACAAATGTCACGTACAACCCAGAGCTAATGCTTTTTCATGCATTTCTAAGATTTTTTTCACATCGGAATCGAAATTTTCTGCGAGTCCTGTCGACTCTTAATAAGATAAGTTTTCAACAATGTTTTAATGGATTGTGCACCATCGCTTGATTGATTTTATAAATCATTATTTCACGATAATCATGATTTTATCAATGATTGAATATTAATTCAATCAAGATGTTACGTAATAGCATCACTTAAAACATCGCTTCCGGTTCCGGTTCCATAAGGGTTCCAATCTGTTAAATCAAATTCAAACAATAATTCAAAGTATTTTTTTTAAATCGGCTTTTGGGAATGCTCTGAAATGTCTAACATTAATTTGACTCGGTGATCATTTATTTGAAAAACCGTTAATGAGTAAATAATTTCAGATTTAAAAGACAATGAAGTAAAAATTCAATGAAATTAATTATATAAAGAACCCTTATGGAACCGTTATGGAAGCCAAATAATTTTAAGATTAATAAGGGTTCCGGTTCCGGTTCCACCTAAAAAATTAATATGGATTCCGGTTCCTATAATAATAACAGTTATTTTCGGAATTTAATAACATATTGAAGGAAATTGAATATTATGTATGATGGGGGGGGGGAGGGATCTTCTGTCCCATCACCCACCCCCATCTTCCCAAGCGCACACCAAAATCTTACCAAACAAAATGATCGCCGTGGTTTATATAAACTGATGGCGACAATTTTGTGATCATTATGTTTATATAAACAGCAGCGACTATTTTGTTAACATTTTGTTACTATAAACAAAATGATCGCAAAGTAGTCGCAGCTAGTCGCAGCAGTTCACATAAACTACGGTGATCATTTTGCGATCATTTTGTTTGTAGCTGATGCTGGTTTGTATTTCGCGATCATTTTACGACTATATTGGGTATGCTTTCAAACGCTGGATTTTCTATGGTTTATACGTGTTTATACTTTCCGACTACTTTGCGACTAGTGTTTACATTTTATTACTATTTCGCGATTAGTTTGCGACTAGATTTTTCAGTAGGGGCAGATATACCAACCGTAGATGCTTCAAACATATCCTCATTGATAATATTCTGCTTTTCAATCGCCATCTCTCTGAAGTCCAACTTGTCAGTGTGCGAATAGCAGGGTACAAGCCGCCATCTTGTAGTTTCAGACCAAACAGACTTGTGTCCTTCCCAGTGGCATTCCCGTGCAGCTGTGATGTTGTCAGTCACTTCAGTAGCCACACAATCTGGAACAATAGATTGTGTCAATACAAGTAGCATTCCCGTGCAGCTGTGGTGTTGTCAGTCACTTCAGTAGCCACACAATCTGGTACAATAGATTGTGTCAATACAAGTAGCATTCCCATGCAGCTGTGGTGTTGTCAGTCACTTCAGTAGCCACACAATCTGGAACAATAGATCGTGTCAATACAAGTATTCCCGTGCAGCTGTGATGTTGTCAGTCACTTCAGTAGCCACACAATCTAGAACAATAGATTGTGTCAATACAAGTGGCATTCCCGTGCAGCTGTGATGTTGTCGGTCACTTCAGTAGCCACACAATCTGGAACAATAGATTGTGTCAATACAAGTGGCATTCCCGTGCAGCTGTGATGTTGTCGGTCACTTCAGTAGCCACACAATCTAGAACAATAGATTGTGTCAATACAAGTAGCATTCCCTTACAGCTGTGATGTTGTCAGTCACTTCAGTAGCCACACAATCTGGAACAATAGATTGTGTCAATACAAGTGGCATTCCCGTGCAGCTGTGATGTTGCCAGTCACTTCAGTAGCCACACAATCTAGAACAATAGATTGTGTCAATACAAGTAGCATTCCCGTGCAGCTGTGATGTTGTCAGTCACTTCAGTAGCCACACAATCTAGAACATAAGATTGTGTCATTACAAGTGGCATTCCAGTGCAGCTGTGATGTTGTCAGTCACTTCAATAGCCACACAATCTGGAACAATAGATTTTGTCAATACAAGTAGCATTCCCTTACAGCTGTGATGTTGTCAGTCACTTCAGTAGCCACACAATCTAGAACAATAGATTGTGTCAATACAAGTAGCATTCCCGTGCAGCTGTGATGTTGTCAGTCACTTCAGTAGCCACACAATCTAGAACATAAGATTGTGTCAATACAAGTGGCAATCCAGTGCAGCTGTGATGTTGTCAGTCACTTCAATAGCCACACAATCTGGAACAATAGATTGTCATAACAAGTAGCATTCCCAATTCCCATGCAGCTGCGAGGCAAACGTGTAACAATGAGATAACTCTAGATTAAGTGTACACGTTTTGCTCTGACAGCTATTACATCAGTGAATGAGGAGTAAATATGCTCCATTATTAAATGTCAAATATCATTGACTATAGTCTCAAAGGTTTTAGCGACTCTTTTTCCTACGCAGAGCTATCGTGAAAGTAATTTTACCAAATAATCTAGTTCTATATATTTCACTCTGAATAATGCTAAAACTGGAAATTTAAACAGCTGTTATGTGTTTCTCCCATTTACGTAGTCTTTGCCAGAAACATATTCGCTTTCCGATAGCTCACACAGGGATTTAACCTGTTCACTTCAGTGCCCTTTTCTATAACTTTAGGATTCCGGATTCGACCCGAATCCGATTCACAGCCATATGGATTAACATTGCACCGAATCTGATTCTGTCCGAGTCCGGGTATTTAAAGTTATATAAAAGCTTCCCAGGGAACCTATTCTATATCTCGTTTTGATATCGTCGCGGCCGCGAAACGAAGGCGGCCGCGACGATATCAAAAAAATATATAGAATAGGCCCCCAGATCACCTGCTCCTGTAGCTGGCCACGACGTTGGACTCGACTCCCCCGCTACGGTTTGGTTGATCTCTGGACACTGGTCAATCACTTGAATGTCGATCACTTTGGCGCCGCCCTCTAGTGCAATGACGTCGCTGAAGCTCGTCAACGACGTCATGATGCTGTCGTCATACATGTAGCTGCTGGCGTCGATCTGGAGATGCAGGACGTCGGGACGCTCGGCGTCGTAGTAGGGCGTCTGGATGTAGTCATTGTCGACTGAGAACTGCTTGGCGAGAACCAACTCGATCTGAACAGAGAGAAGTGGGGATTTACAATATGAAATTCACGTTGGGCAACTGAAATCGTCAAAATTCAAATTGCACAAAATCAAATCTTATTTTTGTGTGTCACTTTCATCGTTTGATGTTAGGTTAGATTCAGTGGCGTAACTACCGGGTGGCTGGGCCCAGGGGTACACCACTGGAATTTCTTAAATAAAGCAGATATTTCTTCAGATTTCGAATTAAAATTTGCCGACTATATTTTTTTTCAACGTGGAAGCTATATACCGGGTGGCGCAAAAAAAATCACCCTGTTTGTGAGATCACTATATAGAAACTATTATAGATAGGATTCTGAAATGTGTACTTGCATTAAAAAACATACCAAAATTTAATATGTGGAAGTTTCAAAAACATTACTATTGTAGGAAAAAAGTAACAGCTGTTCAAATTTGGTTGTCAAAAAATTGATTGTATGGAGCTCAAATAGTGCAAGTCCAGAAAACTTCCAATGGCCGGACGCTGTTTCTTCAAAACTACGAACGATATCAAGCTGAAAATTTCAAATTATATTGAAAATAGATTAAGATCGATTGTGTAAAAGTTTCAATAAATTTGAACTAATGGAACGAAATAAATGGAATCTTGAAGTTGAGCTTGAAAACAGAATAGTGGGAAAATATTCACTTTTATAACGTGTGTAATAAAAGTTTTGAAATAATCTACATATTCTGATTTTAAGCTCAACTTCAAGATTCCATCATTTTCGTTCCATTTGTTCAAAATTGATTGAAATTTATACACAATAGATTTTATTATATTTTCAATATAATTTGAAGTTTTCAGCTTGATATCGTAAGTTGTTTTGAAGAAACAGCGTCCCAGCCAATGGAAGTTTTTTGGACTTGCGCTATTTGAGCTCCGTATAATCAATTTTTTGACAACCAAAAGGAGCCAAAATTTGAACAGCTGTTACTTTTTTCCTACAAATGAAAGTTTTTGAAACTTGCACATATTAAATTTTGGTATGTTTTTTAATACGTGAACAAATTTCAGAATCCTCTCTATAATAGTTTCGATATAGTGACCTCTCAAACAGGGTGATTTTTTCCTCAAACATCTCCTCCAAAGTAGGGTAATAATTTGAATGTTGTGTGAACCATTCTGATTGTCATAAAATAGGCCTCTAAATATCAAACATTAGCCGTAATAGAATTATAAACAAATTAAAAATTTTAAAATCGAAATAATTTGAAGCAAATTAAATAAAAGCTTGGCGCATTGATTCTGCACCGGCCTCGAACTTCTATTGTTATTATTCAGTTCAATTTCTTCTTCTAAGCTTTATTTTTTGAGCGAGCGACTCCTTTTGGCTCTTTTGGCACGGACCTCGTTTTTTTCTGTTACTAACCGATACACAGGTCGTACCATTTCACCGATCGACCTGAAATTTTGCACTCATGCAAAGACCACCTTTTCTGTTTAGAGCCCTTAATATTTTAGAAATCCGTTTATTGAATCATTGGTAAAATAAATATCTCCTGCTAGGCTGAATAATTAAAATGGTATTTGAGAAATCTGATGAAACTCTTATTTTGAATGGTCATTAAGACCAACATTGTCTCTTATTTTACAAATTTTTATCCGAATCAGTCAAGAATAAATGCACTTATTGACATTTTTAATAGCTGTCAGAAATGAAGTATCGAAATAATTGTCTTTCCACTGCAACTAGATCTGATTTGCTTAATGTAAATTATGGGCGGAATTCAGAGTGGACTCTGGGCACTTGCATAGGTATAGATGCATCTGGAAATTATTTTTATCATGAGGAAGTAAAAAGTTAAACTACATTGTTCTATGGCATGACGTCACAGGGTCACGTGATATGACCAAGTAATCAGTGGCGAGCTGATTAGCCGTGTATTTCAACCTTCAGCAGCACGCAAACTAAATTCTAAATGTCGAACCATGTACAAGCATTTGACATATTTCTCAAGGCTCTTTTGATAGTTACGTTTCTGGAACTCTGTTGTCAACTGGAATTCTGGTCTGAGAAAACCATATAACCAACAATATCAATTATTGAAACGGAACAGGTATGGCTGAGTGGTAACGCTCTGAACTTGTATTCTGGAGGCCAGAGTTCGATTCCCACGGCCGTCCTTCCTAACTGGGGTTTTTCGTGGTATTCCCTCAGTCGACAGGCAAATGCAGGGAAGGCCACGACCGCCTCCTTCCCATCTTCCATCCTCACCTTCTCTTCACCATCATCTCCCAATCATCATCATAATCATTCATCCGTCGCCATTAGCATCGCTGCAGAACAGTGCGACGTTAAGCCCCACAGTTTTTTTTTGAAATTCGATTAAACTCCAAACGGGAACCAAATTGGAGGATTGATTGATTCAGTTTGTGCATTTTAGAATCAATTTTAAATTGTTCAAATTACACAAAAGCACACTGCCGGACTACAATCCTTTCTACAGGTGTCGCATACAGGTGTCTACAGCCCCCCCCCCCCCCCCCCCCTTGATGAAAGTAGCACCTACGCGCATGCGTTACCTTCTTGGTTGTTGACTTGTTGTTGGGAAGTTGCACTGCGACATCGAACACATTGGCGCTGTTGTTGACAGCCGGCATGGGCGGATAGACAGACACTGTGACGTCATGGCGAAGTGTCATCTCACAGAGAGCGCATCTGAACGTGGTAATTACCTTCTTGGTTGTTGACTTGTTGTTGGGAAGTTGCACTGCGACATCGAACACATTGGCGCTGTTGTTGACAGCCGGCATGGGCGGATAGACAGACACTTTGACGTCATGGCGAAGTGTCATCTCACAGAGAGCGCATCTGAACGTGGTCTTGACGTCCACGAGCTGCCATTGGGCGGTGTTCAGATTCAATGAGCCGACGGTTCCTTGCTTTGTGTCGCTCGCAAGTGTTGCAATGTAGATGTCGCTTACCACCTGAGATGGTTCAAATAACAGAACAGTGGTAACGAATTAACCAGACGTTGTGTTAAAGTCCTTGTTATTTAGAAGTTCTTAAAGAATGTCCTACCTCTAACAGTAGCAAATGCAAATACGTAAACAAAACGAGATTGAAAAGAAATGTTGCATTTCCCATAAGCTAACATGCACGGATGTCAAAATAACTTAATATCCTTTGCTTAATTGCTGATAGGTAATTCTTGACTTTTGCAAATGCTGAGTTTTACGGGATTAAGTAAAGTATAATCAGTTAAAGTAGCTTGATTTCGCCACTTTCCATTAAACTGATGAAAATCAAATCAAGTATCTACTTGGTTAGTACTGCATGAAGAATAGCTATATCTTAATCAATCTAGTGGAGCGGTCACTTCACCCAGCCAAGTCGTACCGTACACTCACACTCACTCAACCTACTGTAAATGCCTAATAAACTGAGGAGCAGACCAAACACTTTTACTGTAAGCTAGGCTCTCTACTGTAAGCAACAACAGTTGCAAGGAAAATGATTAATGTAGTTAGTTTTCTTTGATTGAATGGATCGAGCTTGGTTAGGCGATGTCGCGGGTGTCCGTGCTCGCTCATCAACGCGTTACATAGAGCGATTTTCTAGTATCACTACTTTTCAGTGCTGAATTTTTAGATTTCTTCTATTTTGTTTTATAGTTGAAGATACATGGTCGGTATTTTTACACAGAGTGTTTTAATGGGTATCATCTTTCTACACATAAATAGTATGAAATAATATCAACAAAGCAAAATCAATTTGTCTAAATTTACCTCTTCTGTCACATTGTGTCCGTTAATGAACATCAAATCCTCCCCGACTTTCTCTACTCCAAGTGGCACATCCGCGCCATGACACCAGCTCCTCTCCGCTTGCGTCAAGTTGATGAACCTCTTCTGCAGGATTCTGTATCCAGGATACATTCTCCCACACTCTGCATCCAGCTGTGTCCACGACTTCGCATCCAGCCAGCCAGTGGTCGTGACGTCACAGTCCAGAGGGATTTAAGCCGGGACGCAGAAGTCCCCGTGGCTAAGCGATATCCATGTAGCCGATAACAGAACTAACATATGAAGACATGGCGACATGTCGAGCATAAACCAACACAAACTCAAATCAATACAAAACTTTATCCATTTTTTAAATATAATGGATCAGGAGACAGCCAACTAGATTTTCTAGATCTAGTGTGAAACCGGATCGATACAATGAAAAACTGAAACTATGCCACAATAATTCACCACTATTACTAATTCACTCTATAATGCCCATATTTAGGTCATACTACTTTGTAAAACAACCAGACATCTGAACAACTTAGCGACATTCTCCTAATACACTTTCTGAACTGCCACGGGTAATTTAGATATGGGTTGGGCGATACATTATCAGCATTCATTACCTGATAGTGGCTTTTTCACCACATAATTGCATATAGGTAAACAAAGCAGTATATTTGTCATTGTCCAGGAATCACGTAACTTATCATTGTCGTGATATGATATCCGAAATGGCGACTTGACTTTTCAACATTTACAAGTATAGATATTTTCAGCACTAATAGGTTATAAATTTCGTTATATTATATTCGTTATATTTTTTTCATTTGTATGAATTTTCTTAGTATTTTTTAAGTTAAAAAATTATAACATCTTGTGATATTTAATAGAAATTGATAAATCTAGTGGAGCAGTCGCTCCACCCAGCCAAGTCGTACTGTATACACTCACACTCACTCAACGTAAATGTATAAATAAACTGAGGAGCAGACCAACAACTCAAAATTGGGAGATCTCACATTGTTGCGAAATATCTTTTTTTCGGGCTATGGCTAGGGTTGCCAACTTGACAAGAATCGAATTCCGGATATTGCAGCTCTAAAACTCTCGGGGTAAAAAATGTATCTCAAATACGGTATTTTGGGGAAAACACATAGCGTACGAAAAGTCGATCCCGCACGAAATCTAGGGAGGGTCTGGGGGGAGTGCCCTCCAGCACCATGCGAGTTCGGGCCGCTCGGGCCCGGGAAAAGTTTGATATTCGAAGGAGCATTTGGGCCATTTTTATCCGTTCTGGAGTACAATCTTCGGCGATTTGATTTTTATTCACTGAACATTACATTATCAGTGCTGTGATAAGATAATTTTATTTTTATCTAGATAAAGATAAAGATAACCTGCCAAAAATTTATCTAGATAAGATAATAGATAAATTTCAAAGAAATCATCTAGATAATAGATAAAGATTAAAAATAATTATCTAGATAATTGTGATAGATAATAGATTTTTTTTAACCAAATACTACTGTTCCCCATTTTTTTAAAATCCCAAATTTGGAACTCAAGTTTTTTTAAAAATGGTGCCGTAAAAACAAGCCAACTAATGTGACTAAATGAAGATGATTTTCCTTTTTCATATCAGCTGACATTTGAGGTTTGTACATGTTCATAACCACAAATACATTTTGAATTTTATATTTTTTATCTAGATAATTGCCAATAGATAACAATATTTTTATCAAGATAAAGATAAAGATAACCAATTATTTCATTATCTAGATAAGATAATAGATAAAAAATAATTATCTAGATAATTATCTAGATAATTTTATCTAGAAAAGTCACAACACATGATTATAGTTCAAGTTCATAGTTTAAAGAATTCCGGACATTTTGCTGTCCGGAACGAAGTAATTCCGGCATCCGGACAAAGTTCCGGAGCCGATAAGTTCCGGAGAGTTCCGGAGTGTCAATTCCGGAGTGTCCGGATTTTATCCGGACATCTGGCCACCCTAGCGATGGCCCACCACACCACATATACCAAATTTGGGAACAATACGTAATGCCGTTTGCGTGTTTGTGTGTCGTACTGTTGACAGGGCCACAGCCTAAACGGCTAACTGATCGAACTGAAATTTTTACCCCGTGTGCACTTTTGGCGTCTGAGGTGCCTTTTATAAAACCAACCGGAAGCCGCATTTTAGAAATCGAAACTCGGGAGTGTCGAAGACTTGGCTGCCTTTTTTACGCGGAGAGATTTTATCTGGGTTACGCAAGTGAGTTCGGCTCATTTTCTAGTAGATTGAGAAAAATTGCTGACGAAATTGTTGAACGAAATAAATGAGAATTTTAAACATCTTTAGATAGAAACAAACTTACATAGTAACTTTACTTTTGTTATGATGGTATGATGTGAGTTAGGGAAACACCCAGTGTGACGCGTTGATAAGCGAACCTTTGAATGGCTTGCGAACATATTCACAGTTGCTGCTCTACAGACCTTGGAAATAGTAATAATAAAATGTGTCAGCGGAGTGATGGATTTTTTTAAAATTAAATGCATTGATTTGAAAAATATGTTTAAAAATCATTTATTGTTCCTTTTTCAATAACTCTTAAAATTCTAGACATTTTAATCTGAAAATGTACCAAAAATGTACGTTTTTTTTCGAAAATGTTGGTCCCAATGACCATGCAAAATTTTAAGTTGATTGATCAATTGGCTTAATTTATTATTTTCAAGAAATCAGCGTTAAAAATCTTTAACTGCGACCTTTCCTGACAAAAGCGTGTGTGCAAAATTATAACGCATTGTAATAATTGCAAGAACGCGCAATATATTAACATCCTTCCTCCGCCCGTTGTTCTTTATTCATTTTATTTTTCTTTCTTAAATTTCTTCAATTTGAATTCGTAGAAATCGAATATTCTTTACAAAATGTTAAAGAAAAACTTCAGAATTGATAACCCAGTTGAAAAGTAATTAAAAACTTCATAGATATATGAGTGAATTCTGATCATCAAACTTTAAATCGAGCTTCAGAAGTCTACATTTTCATTGAGATTTGACGATGGTTCAATTAATTGCGAAATAAAACCATTAAGACTAGTTTGTAATGAAAAATCATCAGACCACATAACATTCAATACAACATTGAATTAACAATATATCAAAGTTCTCCTTAATATAAAAGCTTTGTAAATGTGTAAAATTGCTCTTGAAGTTTTAGAAAATCGTTTGCAATTATCGGTTGAAAAGAGGACATACTCTTGTCCATCTTCTCGGAATCAATTTGACCGATAACAACACCGAATAGTACATCTGTACCGCACAGAAGTAAAAAGATGCTTATTTCAAATATTCTTGTTTGAGGTTACCTCAAACTAGTAATTCTATGAACATCCAATCATACTTGTAATTGTGGCATGAATTATATTTTAAGAGAAAACGCCATTATAAATATAAATTTTTATTGATTTTCAAAAGTGTGCTGTGCGCAATATCGAAGAAATTGGTATCCCCATAAAAAACACTCCGTGTAAAAATACCAGCCAAGTCTCTTCAACTAAAAAAAAAATAGAAGAAATCTAAAAATTCAGCACTGAAAAGTAGTGATATCAAAAAATGGCCAAGTCAAAACTATTCAAAAAATATTTGACGCATCGTGCATATAAATAGTATCGAAGTAGGCCGGAAATCAAATATACTCATCTATACATAAAATTTATCTATAATCTCCTAAAAAACGATGCGCCAAGTATAATTTGAAAAGTTTTGACTTGGCCATTTTTTGATATCACTACTTTTCAGTGCTGAATTTTTAGATTTCTTCTATTTTTTTTAGTTGAAGAGACTTGGCTGGTATTTTTACACGGAGTGTTTTTTATGGGGATATCACTCCTTTTTTCAGTTTATTCATACAACTTGTAAAATAATATATTGTGTCACCAATGACTATAATTCCTTTAAAAAATACGCCTTTGTGATTTGGTTGCTAAGAAGAATTGTGTTTGGTGCTAAATGTAAGCTTAAAATTATATTCCATGATGAATTGCGAAAGCATCGTTCCAATCGGTCCAGCCGTTCTCGAGTTATCGCATCACTTCCGGTTTTCAAAATGGCGGCTGACAACACTGCCACCTAAAATGTGTATCTATAAATGTTATGTAACATTATAAAGCCTTCTGAATATGTAGTTAAAATGTTATAAGAGATGATTGTAGTCAGTTTTGGCATTTTTATGACGTCATTTCCGGTTTTGGTAATAGTGCATTTCTATTTGGACTTTTGATTATCTATAAAGATGACCGTCTGAATCGATTAGTGCAAATTTCGTTTCAATCGGTTCAGCCGTTTTCGAGATATGACGTCACTTCCGGTTTCAAAATGGTGGCATAAAACCAGTTATAGCAAAAGGCACCTCAGACGCCAAAAGTGCACATGTGGTAAAAATTTCAGATCGATCGGTTAACCCGTTTAGGCTGTGGTCCTGTCAACAGTGTTTCCTGATATCTGAATCATCAGATTGCTTTTAAAAGGGGTGTAATTTCACTCTTTTCACCGCCCTCTTGCTCGCAAATGACATAACCTGTTATTACCAAATTTAGTATAGGGGGTGGGGTGGGCCATAGCTCGAAATTAAGATATTTCGCAACAATGTGAGATTTTCGAATATTAAGATCCAGTAGGCCGAAAATGCCATCTTGTTGCTTACAGTAAAAGTGTTTGGCCTGCTCAGTGTTGAATCCAGGCATACCTCGGGGGGGGGGGGGGGGGCAGTGCCTCCCCCCCCCCCCCGAGGTATGCATGTGCCCCCCCTCCCCCCGGCACAAATACCTATTAAAAATAACTTCAAAATAATATGTGAAAAAAACACGTAAAAATAGACGGATCATGTCAAAAACCTTCCAAACAGTTAGAATTGAGTTAAAATTCCAAAAAATTTCCGGGGCAATGCGCCCCGGACATGCATATCCTGATAAGTTCAATACATTTACCTATTCTTAAATCTCTTAGACCATTTTTTGGAAATTTTGCAACTTATAAGTCCCCAAAATAGCTATACACTGTGATTCAAAATTGTACCTAAACGAATTACCTTGATCAAAAATTTTCTCGGGGGCTATGCCCCCGAACCCCCTGTTATCTACTGTGACTTTTCAAAATATATTACGTATAATAATTGCTTTGGGCTTTGTACAACTACAAGCATTATTCATAAATTAACTCTACCCCCCCCCCCCCCCCCGAAACACCAACATCCAAAAAGTACCCCAAAAATATGCCACCCCCAACTATTCAAGTGCCCCTCCCGAGAAAAATGTCTGGATTCAACACTGGGCCTGCTCCTTAGTTTATTAGGCAGTAAGGGTATGTTGAGTGACTGTAAGTGGATAGTACGACTTGGCTGGGTGGAGCGACCGCTCCACTAGATTCTCCTCTGAGAAGGTACAGAAATGTACAAATGTAATTGTGTTTTTGCAGAGTCCATGTCGTTGGCACACCCACCTTCGATTTAACAATTTTTTTTATTGCAATCGTTTGTGCTACGTTTGTGCTGGATTGTGCCGTCAATTAAATCGTTTGTGCCGCCTTCCTTACCCCCGTTTTTAGGGGTTGGTTAGTGAGTGTGCCAACGACATGGTATCACACCCACTATCAAAATGTGCATTTTTTTTTGCTATCGAAAGATCTTTGTTTGTGCTGGATTGTGCTGTTTTTTTTCGTTTGTGCCGCAACCCTTTACCCCCAAATAATTGAATGAAGTTCGAAAAAAAAGACAGAGGCCAGATCACCCACTTTCAAAATTATTTTGGGGGTTAAGGGTTGCGGCACAAACGAAAAAAAATACGGCACAATCCAGCACAAACGAAGATCTATCGATAGCAAATATAAAAATTGCAAATTTTGAAAGTGGGTGTGCTAGTACCACCTCTTTGTTTCAATAATTTGGGGGTGAAGGGTTGCGGCACAAACGAAAAAAAATATGGCACAATCCAGCATAAACGAAGATCTTTCGAAAGCAAAAATAAAAATTGCAAATTTTAAAAGTGGGTGTGCTGGCCCACCCCTTTGTATCAATTATTTGGGGGTGAAGGGTTGCGGCACAAACGAAAAAAAATACGGCACAATCCAACACAAACGAAGATCTTTCGATAGCAAAAATAAAATTTGCACATTTTGAAAGTGGGTGTGCTACCATGTCGTTGGCACACCCACTAACCAACCCCTAAAAACGAGGGTAAGGAAGGCGGCACAAACGATTTAATTGACGGCACAATCCAGCACAAACGTAGCACAAACGATTGCAATAAAAACATGTTAAATCAAAGGTGGGTGTGCCAACGACATGGACTCGTTTTTGCATGCCAAGAAAATCAGTAACAGGTTTTAGTTTTTAAATTGAAATTGAAACCGTTTGACCGATCGACTTCAAATTTGCATGCTCATTGGGATCAACTGTGTGTTTTTGAAAAATGTTCATACAAATTGAATTGGTCAAGAACTACACGAGTAATTTACATTCTACTGACATTTTGTGCTTGTTTGGAAATATTTGTGAGATTTATATAAATAATTTTAAAAATAATGAATCTGCCTCTTTGACCTTTTTTGTCTTTTCTAGGTCAACTTTCACACGAATACGAATGGGGTTGTTCACGCAAAACTACTGTAGATGGTGCTGCTGTTCTAATCGTCCGGGAGAGAGCCAATCAAAATGCATCTAGCGGAATGGAAGGTTTTTAAACCTTGGCGGGAGTTTGATTCAGAGATCTTGGATTCAGAGACCAACCAATCAGAGAGAGACACCTCCAATGCCGCTAGCGCTGCGAGTGAGAGCAAATGGCAGTGAACAACCCCATTGTATGCAATAAAAGGGCTCGCTTATCAACGCGTAACACAAAGCGTTTTCCTAGTTCTATTTGAATTTCGCAACTTGACTTAATTTTTTACTCTCGAATACTTACTTTCACACTTACTCCATGCACAGAATCCCACGTATATTCACGTCTCTAAGAAGTGAACTGTTACGTCCTCGGTCTGGGAGATAAATCCCGGACGCTGCGAGCAACACAATTAGCAGATCCTCGGCTCCAGTCGGGATGTTCAAATTCAGCTTTAATCTCCCGACTCGTAGTATTCGTCTTGGAAGATCTGTGCGACAATTTACACCACTTTCCTCTGCACTGTTCTCATAATTTCATCACATTTCTGGATTACTGAAGTGTCAGTTTATTATTTTTGATATGAGAGTATAATACAAGGATGTATTATTCAAAGTATCTGAATTCAGAATTAAAACAATTAAGGGTACAGGGAAAGAACGCTATAAGTCAAATTCGGATGAAACTGAGATACACAAGGTTTTATGTTGTAACTTGTATCTATCTTCCGTACAAATAGATATTTCAATTGCTTTTTTCAAGACTTTGTAGCAATATTTTCTAAAAACCAAGGGAATATTCTAAAAGCTCATCAAAATCACTGCAAGATGACATAATTTTTACTCAATTAGAGCGCGATTATGTAAATAATTTTTACCTAATTTTATTTTAGACATAATTTGTATTGATTTTGTACACATCTTTGCCGTACACTTAAACTTTAAACAGACAGTTTTTGGTTGTGACCTATATTGTAATCTCGTTACAATACATATTAAAAGAAAATGTGAAATTTAAGTAATTGACGAGATGATTATTATGTCTCTCTTGATATCCAGCGACATTCTATATCAATTTTCAGAAAATCTTATTGAATCTCCAGGTATTTTAATTATATTTATTTTGTCTTTAGTAAAAAAAATTGCAATTAGGCAGAAACTATTTCACTTGAGCCTCGCCACACCTAAAGCATTACTTAAAATTTCAGTTAAAATTTAGTTTGCATAAAATACATTAATCATCTTAATTACTCATCTTCATCTTCCCATTTCCTTCCATTTTCTTCCCAATGCTAAAAATTCTCCCACCATCGCTTTAGCCCCACAATATCATAGTTTTTCACTTATTTACCTTCAGATCCTCATATAATCACATCTCCTTTTGTTCTCTCTTTTCAAATGACAAACGCGGAAATATTTTCAATTTTATTCAAATTGTTTAAACAGGTTGTCAAAACATGAAACAAATGCATTAACACAAACCGTTTAAATACCTTCCTTCCAATATCATCCCAACATTAATATCACACCAATTCCATTCCCCTTCGTCATCTCTGATAAACACCACCACAAAATCTGAGTAATTATTACTCTGTTAAACCTTCTCAACTAGTTTACATGCTGTAAATCTCAGAGCACAATAGACTGGGTGAAGTTAATGTGTGTTACGTAGAACAACAGTAGAGACAGCTATGGTTATTAGTCACTTGGGGCAGATAAGTCAAGCGAAGTCAAGTCTTCATAATTCATAGGTCAGAGTTCAACGCCATGAAGCCATTATTAGATTCATTGTTGTCAACAATACGCCATCTTGAAATATGTTGGTTGTGAGCTGGAGTTTTACGTGGAAAACGATTTGTGTAATGTGACAATAAACGAGCCTTCGTTGCATGTGATTTGATAAATCAAAATTCCCATCAAATCTCCAGACTAACGTTGCAGTTCCTAGGCTGGTAAGCGAAACTTATGTTCTACTTGTTCTTAATGTTCCTATTGCAACCATTTTATTTCACCATGCTTCTATTAATTATTTTGTGCGCATAAAATTAATAGCAATTACTTCATTGAGCGAGCGAAGCGAGCGTCTCCTTTTGGCTTTTTTGGCACGGACCTCTGTTTTTTTTTCTGTTAATAGCCGATACACAGGTTGCACTGTTTCAGCGATCGATCTGAAATTTTGCACACATGTAAAACCAACCTTCTCCGTTTGCAGACCCAAATTTTTTTGAAATCCATTCATTGGTTAAAATGTAAATAAATATCTCCTGATAGGCTGAAAAATTAAAACGGTCTTCGATAATTCTGATCAAACTCATATTTTGGCTATACAGGTCAGAGTTTTTCTTCGATCGAGCTGAAATTTTGCACACATGTAAACCCAACCTTATCTGTTTGCAGGCCCTAATTATATTTGAAATCCATTAATTGGTTAAAATTTCAATAAATATCTCCTGATAGGCTGAAAAATGAAAACGGTCTTCGATAATTCAGATCAAATTCTCATATTTTGCATGATCATTAAGACCAACATTGTCTCTTATTTTACACAATTTCATCCCAATCAGTTAAGAACGTATGAACTTATTGACATTTTTAATATCTGTCAGTAATGAAGTATCGAAAGTAATGTTTTCCAGTGCCACTTGAATTGAATCTGATTTGCTATATTTACCAGGGTGCTTAGGTAGATGCTATTTTCAAGTTTCGATGAAAAGCATAATATACTTTTTTATTGATTGAGTGATCATATTTCAATTAAATATGGATGTATATATTTTCTTTGCGTTGTGTACGCATTTCCGGTTCGAGTATTTGCACGTACCCGTGCTCGCTCATCAACGCGGCACACTGAGCGTTTTCCTAGTAAAATATAATATACATTATTTACCATTAAAAACATATATTAACAATATTAGTTTAAAAATCACTGACTTGAATTACGTGGACTAACGCTGGCTACATTATATCAGTACAACGAAATTCGCGCATATTACTACTAGCAAGAGACATCCAATTGTCTTCTATGATCAATACTGTTTCAACTATGCAGACTGCAATATCAGGATATTTAATCAATTGCCTGGAGGGTTTTTGGTTGAAAAATTACACATTCTATGTAGTCGAGTCTGATTCTTGTCACAGGCTTATCTCGACAGTTCGCTAAGCGAGGTATAACTGTGGACTGCAAAGGGTGGCTCTGATATTTTATTCGAGCCGGAGGGAACTGATAAAAATGTGAAGTCGTTACCGAACTGCAGATAATTCTGGATCGAGGGCTGTATTAACGACTGCATATATTGTCTAACCGGAATACTAACTCTTGCAAGGCACATATTATGTGGATTATGGAGATTCAAGAGGTTTTTTTACACTTTTCATTCCATATTTTTTCTTGAATGCTTTTGATTGTCAGAATACCATAACCACCACGATGACCATAATTCTTTTTATCAAGTTTTAATATCACAACTTAAATACATTATCCAAGTAAATAATTTACGTTTAATACACATTTTACGTTTTGATTTTTTATGGAAGTTTTGATAATTTATTGTACTGAAGAAGATTTTAATAGAATGATTTAAACTATTGACAAAAATAATGTATATCAAATAACAACATGAGCCAACAAATACACAATTAGTAATTCTTCAAATAATAATAATCCCAGGAAAAAAATCAGCACTAAAAAGGAGTTGATATCAAAAAAGGAGCCAAGTCATTGAAATTTCCAAATATTTATCTTACCTTGGAATAAAAAAATTACCTAAACCATAGAGAAATACTTTAAAAAGGACTTGGCGCATCGTTTATTAAATACTTTTCTATTATAAAAGTAGAAACAACATATACATATAAAATTTCCTCTAATATATTATATTTAGTATAAATAAATCATGCTACTTTATGATCCCTATGTTACTAATGGTTGTTCAGTCATTTAGTCAATCACGGTAGACGAAAACTTTCTGGGTATGTTAAGAGATAAGTAATTTCAACGGCAGGGAAGTGGACTCGTATGTATTCATATATGTCACTGTTCCTAGGGTATTAGTCGAGTACCTTCTCAAAATATGCATCTGAGGGAAATTATGAAACGTGGTGATACAAGAAATTTGCAAGTTGGATCTTTTTCGGTCATCCACAGTACAAGATTAGACGGTTGTAAATGAGCCATTTGAAGTAGAAATATATATAATTCTTGCACAACTAGCTATATTTAAACGATTCGACGCCGCCGCCAGAAAATGAAGGAAGTAACTCCATCGAAACGTCGCAAACGGCCCTTTTCGGGGCCACCAGCACATACATCAGAACAAATCGTCACCACTAACATGCGATTATATTAACTTTGGACGTTCTTTTTGTATATGGAAATCAATCAATGTGAATTTCAAATGACTAAAAAGTGAAATGTTATTAAGGTGGCTGGATCGATTGAGGTCATAGTCTGAGATCTTCATAATTTTGTGTGTACTTATTGATAACCATGCCATACACAATCCCTGAAAAAATTAAACACTTCTCGTGTCTAGTTTCTGAGATAATTTGAGTTATCTCCCCCATGTTATCTTATGGCAGCCAAGAAAAATCGTGTAATTTTTAAGCTAAAATGGAGTTCTATAATCTTTTTGTACCGTTAGATTTTAGCAAAAAACTTTCTTTCTGGTAGACATATGGACATACTACCAGGGAAAAAATTAAAAACAATACCAACGTGTGCTTTTTTAAAAGTTATTAACTAAATTCGAAATAATTTCCTATACCTCCCATGCTAAGATTTTGATCATTCTCAAAAGACATATCGAGTGATCGCGACACTTAACATGGGAGGTATAGGGAAATCATTTCGAATTTGGTTAATAACTTTTAAAATAGCACACGTTGGTATTGTTTTCAATTTTTTTTTCCTGATAGTATGTCCATACGTCTACCAGAAAGAAAGATTTTTGTTAAAATCTAACGGTACAAAACGATTAGAACTCCATTTTAGCTTAAAAATGACACGATTTTACTTGGCTGCCATAAGATAACGTGGGGGAGAAAACTCAAATTATCTCAGAAACTAGACACGAGAAGTGTTTAATTTTGTCAGGGATTGTGTATGACATGGTTTTCAATAAGTAAACACAAAATTATGAAGATCTGATACTATGATCTCGATCGATCCAGCCACCTTAATTGCATTTATTTCACTTGAGGACCAAAAAATGTATCAATGATATTATGCCTGCATCATTATTTTTCCAGACTTTCCATAGACTAAGTTTGCATATTTTTGTGATCACGCTGTTTCAGATAACCTCTGGTTTGTGTCATTTTAACCCATAAAAAACACTCCGTGTAAAATACCAGCCAAGTCTCTTCAACTCTAAAAAAATAGAAGAAATCTAAAAAATTCAGCACTGAAAAGTAGTGATATCAAAAAATGGGCCAAGTCAAAACTTAATTTTAAAAACCAAAATATACTTGGCGCATCGTAGAAATAGTAAGAAGCATGGCCAAAAATTAAATGTACCTTAAGGTAATACTAGCGCTCGGCCGTTTTAGAAAATAAAGAGAGAAAAATTGTTTCATAAATGGGTGTTACTTTGACAGGATGTTCACATGATCAGTCTGATTGTATATTAGAAGCACTTTTTCATTTTTCTCATTGCATTGTTAATTAGGCGCCGGTTAATCAACAAAACCGCGCAAAACGATGAAATTTGTGATACGATTGGAGACCAAACCCGTTAACCAATTGATCTCAAACTTTAATCATGATTAGATGAAAGACAAACTTGGGGTTATCACTTGGCACATTTTTGAAATTTAATTTTATACGGCACCCAGGGAGACAAGAAAATAGCACATTTTTCACCAAAAATCCACTAATTATTACTAATTAACGAAACAAAAAATTAAAAATGTACCATGGGATAACCCTAAGTTTGTCTTTTATCTAACCACGATTAAAATTTCAAGTAATTTGGTCTACCCATTTCGTCTCCAATCGTATCGCAAAAAGTGTCTACAAAAAGCAGCAAAATCGCTAGCGCTTGCAGCACCTTAACATCTTACTTATAGTTACCCAGTTCTGTCAGTCCGTCCGTCCGTGAGGAACGCCATGCGCGCGCATCACGCTCAAATTTATATAATATGGCCGACTTTAACATTGCCCATCACGTATAAAATTACGTCTTCTGCTTTTTGTAAATAATTTTTTATTTTTTTGGTTCGAAACTCACCTTAGACGCATACCTTATCCTTTTGTGCTTGAAACAAATTTATTTTAACACACAATAACTGTCCAAACCCGTACTTGACATTGAAAACGTCATAGCGCCAAGAAACTTCAAAATAGTATTTTTCTTATTTTCTCTTGGTCTGAATTCATAGAGGCCGTGAACTATCAAACCATCAAACAAAAGCAGATAGATTTGATTATATTTTCTTGGGAAATAATTTTCCGTCGTTTCTGATTTCTTAGAGTGGTGTGTATTTAGTCATGTAAACGACGTCAAGTTACTGCGCTAACACAAGATTGTGTTATCTTAAAAGGCCAAAAGGGTATAATAAACTTACACCAATGTATTCATTACTGTAATGCTTTTGAAAAATAAAAACAAACTTGAAACATGAAACTTGATAATGTTTTAAACATCTATGTTTTAATTTAGCATTGTATACTGATTACGCTTCTTAAAGTGAGCTCAAAACCCAGTAATTCTGAGCTGACTTCATCCAATCATATTTGTAATGGTGAGCTGGGCCATTGTGTAAGAGAACTTCAATATAACAGTATTTGATAACATCAGTCAAATGGTAGGTACTTGATAGAGCTTGATTACATCAATCCAAAAGTGTGCACCGCGAAATTTAGAACAAATGACCGTCAGCTCTTATATATCTACCTCAGAGGAACGGATATAATGAAGCCCACCATGTATTGGTATCACAAATGACTTATGAATACTTACAAAGATATTTTACTTAATACATGGTTTACATTGGAATCTACAAAATTTGGAGACTTATGAAATTGACCATAATAGGTATGATTAAATTGCCTTCCTTCGTTTCTCATTAACGTGTTTTGTTGGGCATTTGGTCTGCTATAACGACGTTACGTGTGTTTTAACGACGCACACTCTGCTGACATATATTGCTGTCGTTTTATATTTACGTGGTGCGCATTGGTCATGTTTTACATTGCGGGACCCTCTAGTATTATATAATATACCTAAAATGCCCTTAAAAACGATGCGCCAAGTATATTTTGGTTTTTAAAATTAAGTTTTGACTTGGCCCATTTTTTGTTATCACTACTTTTCAGTGCTGAATTTTTTAGATTTCTTCTATTTTTTTTAGAGTTGAAGAGACTTGGCTGGTATTTTACACGGAGTGTTTTTTATGGGGATATCACTCCTTTTTTAGATTATTCTCACGCCTGTAACACAAATCGGAGCAACAATGACTAACTCCTTTAAAAAAAATACGCCATTTCCGAATTGGTTACTGAGAAAAATTGTGTTTGATGCCAAACATAAGTTTAAAGTGATATACCATGAAGAATTGCGAAAGCATCGTTCCAATCGGTCCAGCCGTTTTCAAGCTATAGCGTTACTTCCTGTTTTCAAAATGGCGGCTAAAATTACTGCCACCTAGAATTTATTTCTATAAATGTTTTGTATCATTATAAGCCTTCTGAATAATCTAGATATTGTAGTAAGAGGTGAATTAAGTCTCATTCTTTTTTTTATGACGTCATTTCCGGATTCGGTGAAAGTATATTTCTACTTTAAGGGGAAGGATCGGCTGACTGCTCCTAGAGAATCAGCTCTAATTGCTATTGTGGGCGGGGTTTTTATAGGTAAATAAGGCGGGATCAGATTTGGCGACGAATTTGTTGTCATAACTGTGATTGGTCTAGCTGGGAACAATGTTGGATATGAATGTTTTCTTCCGACTTTAGTTCCCATGCAAAAAATGTAAACAGAAGTGAGATCGGAGACCCCGAGTATTAATTGTTATGATCGCTGGGTCCAGACTGGCTACCAACTCAAATGACATAATTAGCATCACTTTCACAACACGAACAAAATCATCGAGGATCAAGAATAATCACACGCAATAAAGTGTTCAACACTTATCTAATAGATTCAAAGATTGCAAATCCTTTTATTGATTTTTAACCATTATAACAGCGATATATGACACTGATCTTATCTCACCACCTGAGAGTAATGCCATTGGAAAAATTTGTTTACTAATAGGTATAGGTAGTCTCATTTCTCTCTGGGTTCTTTACTAAGAGAATAATATTATCGCAATCAGAGCAAGAAAATCATTTTAGTTTTTGTGCATGTGGTTCTTGTAGTAGAATGTAGACACTGTCTACTGTCTACTTCTTGTAAGTAGAGTAGAAAATACGAAAAATAATGAAATAAAGTAATAAAAATACACATGAATATTTCCAGCCTTTTCTCCGGACTATATAAGTGGTATGTTGTGAAATTTATAAATCAATGAATTAGGAAATTTTGAAATAATATCATATATTATTTCATTGCTCAAAACTAGTAGAAAAAATCAACAAAAAGTCACACACTTTATATGTTATATTTTGAAACCTTTGACACCTACATCGATTTTTTTTTAAATGGAATGGTTGGAGTAATGATAACGGTCAATACAACAATTAAATAATTATTCGCCGTTTGTCTGACAAATCATTGCTATCGGTGACCTAAACCTGTGTTCGGGATTAACGTGTGAAATAACACGTACAATGTATAATTATCATTCAGTTGCTATGATACACATTGCAACCAAAAATATTTCTTTACCTTTATAACATACAGTTTTCAGTTATAAATAATAAAATAGTGCATACAGTAGAGACACACATTATGTGCTCTTAGCGAGCGTCGAAATTCATCTGTTATTCTGCACTAGTAATTGTAGACGGGAAAACTGTTCGACATTGTTGTCACAATGAGAATAAATACACATCGTGACATAACCTTGCCGAGATTGACTCAAGAATAATAGATAGCCCGAGATGCTACTATTTACAGTGAATTATTATGGATGCTTAGAGAAGTGTTGCCAATTTCAAAAGTTATTCAATTAGCAAAAATATATTTATATCTTCAAAAAAACATAAATATTCAAATTAAAATTTAAAAAATAGCATAAAAAATAATATTAAGTGAAGTCTTTATTAATACAACAGCGAATTTTCTTATGATAAATTAAATTGTTGGGAAGATTTGTACATGGCTGTTTTGAATATCAACATTCTATGTTTCTGAAAATTTTCACTTACATTTTATCAACTTACAATGAAAATTTAATTTTAGGCCATTTCCAACATTTTAGACGGTATACACTTTATGATAGATAGATTTTTATAAATTAGGTAAGATGATTTAGACAACTCTGAGGTCCGTCTGTCTCCAGTCGTCGTTGATTGTGTAAATGCCGGGGAAACTGATGATTATTGTTGACATACAAACTCTCGCTATCAGTGCACTATTTATATTTCCATGCTGTCTCTTAGGACCCTCCCATCATCTCGTTCCACACCGTTACTGGAACTCCCAGAATGTTTACTTGCAACTTCAGTCGGTTTCAGTGCCCCTGGTTTTATGCAAAACTCATAACATTGATGGTGTGAGAAAGCAAATTGTGCCTCTACCGATCAAGTTAGAAAAAAAGTTTCAAGAGCAAAGTTGCTTGAAATTAAATCTAGTTTAAGCGTCGTTGAACCAATTTTTAAAATTATTAGTTTTATTTACTCAATAATTACGCAACATATAACTACTTATAACTTTAAGGTGATTAAAAATTTCAAATAAGTGGTCAACGCTGCATAATCTGCAATTCATTCTCCACAACTTTGTCGCTTTAACATCTAGTCTATCTTCAACGAGACGGGACGATAACTGCTTTCCAGCCGAGGTCCTCATTCAGAGGCTCTTCCTTCCCCTTAACATTTGATGTTCCATATAAATGACCGTCTGCATCATTTGGCGCTAGTTTCATTCCGATCGGTCAAGCCGTTTTCGAGATATGACGTCACTTCCGGTTTCAAAATGGCGGTATAAAACCAGTTATAGCAAAAGGCACCTTAGACGCCAAAAGTGCACATGTGGTAAAAATTTCAGATAGATCAGTTCAGCCCTTTAGGCTGTGGCGGTGATAGCGGTGTTTCCTGATCTGAATCTGAATCATCATCAGATAGCTTTTAAAAGGGGTGTAATTTCACTGTTTTCACGGCCCTCTAGCTCGCAAATGACAAAACCTGTTGTTCCCAAATTTGGTATCGGGGGTGGGGTGGGCCATAGCTCGAAATTAAGATATTTCGCAACAATGTGAGATTTTCGAATTTTAAGATCCAGTAGGCCGAAAATGCCATGGTGTTGCTTACAGTAAAAGTGTTTGGTCTGCTCCTCAGTTTATTAGGCATTTACGGTATGTTGAGTGAGTGTGAGTGTACGGTACGACTTGGCTGGGTGGAGCGACCGCTCCACTAGATATACATTTATTTAAAATGCGAATTAAACCGGAAGCTGAAGGTGCTTAATTGTTATCAGGATTCAGGACAATGCAGGACTTGCAGACTATTGAAGACATTCTCTGTAGAACATTGTAAAATCTATTTGCTTTGTAGTTTTAAAAATGTTTAACAAAACTGTATAGGTCCCTAACTGCATAACCATTCTGTGGTCATTTGGTAAAGTGGCCTTAGTCCAAATATGGCTTATTAAGGCCGGGTAGGACCAACTCTGGATTAAGTTAACTCTCGATGATAAGTGGAAATTAGTGAATCTTATTGGCTATGGAATTCGCGCCAACTTGTTTCATTGGTTAACCCTCGAGAGTTAACTTAATCCAGAGTTGGTCCTACCCGGCCTAAGTATACATAATTAAAATCGTATTTTTTGAAAGGATTCAAACTAGAAAAGTGGCTTGTCTCATTTCTCTAAGATACACTGAAAACCTTATGGCTTTGGTATGTTCAGTTTTTTTTTAAGAAAATAAGCAACGTTCACGTATATAAAATCGGCTTAAGTTTCCCGCCTGCATAAATATAATAATTATTGACTTAGCCCCTTTTCCATTTTGCCCCAGAATTTGCAATTGGTATTTAACCTCCACCTGAGTACATCAGGAAAAGACATCTATGATAACTTATGCTCAACCCTTGAAGAGTTAAAGTTCAGTTGACGTGGTGAATACTGCGATATTCTGTGAAAAATTGTTGCTTTTACAGTTTCTTTATTTAATAACATTACCCCAATAGGACAAGGAGAAGTAATATTTCAAATGATGTAATTTTGGTATCACTACTGCTCGCTGTCATTTTGGTCCACGCCCCAGACTGGATGTGATCCGTCCCCACTCATCACCACCTTCTTCTCCAACACCGACTTAGACACAGATCTCAGGTCGCTGGCGAGTCCGAGCTTTTCAAACATCTCGATGACGCGCGCGTTGAAGTTGTAGCGATCCGGTCCGAACTCAGAGGCGCGGTAGTCCCAAGGATAGGCGTGGTGGAAGTTGTGCCAGCCCTCGCCGCCGCTCAAGTACGACACGAACCACGTTTCAGATGGTAGCACGCTCCTGGAATATTGCGGAGATGTTTAATACACATTGGACCGAGAGATCTCTATATACCAGGGATAGGCGTGGTGGAAGTTGTGCCCGCCCTCGCCGCCGCTCAAGTACGACACCAACCACGTTTCAGATGGTAGCACGCTCCTGGAATATTGCGGAGATGTTTAATACACATTGGACCGAGAGATCTCTATATACCAGGGATAGGCGTGGTGGAAGTTGTGCCAGCCCTCGCCGCCGCTCAAGTACGACACGAACCACGTTTCAGATGGTAGCACGCTCCTGGAATATTGCGGAGATGTTTAATACACATTGGACCGAGAGATCTCTATATACCAGGGATAGGCGTGGTGGAAGTTGTGCCAGCCCTCGCCGCCGCTCAAGTACGACACTAACCACGTTTCAGATGGTAGCACGCTCCTGGAATATTGCGGAGATGTTTAATACACATTGGACCGAGAGATCTCTATATACCAGGGATAGGCGTGGTGGAAGTTGTGCCAGCCCTCGCCGCCGCTCAAGTACGACACTAACCACGTTTCAGATGGTAGCACGCTCCTGGAATATTGCGGAGATGTTTAATACACATTGGACCGAGAGATCTCTATATACCAGGGATAGGCGTGGTGAAGTTGTGCCAGCCCTCGCCGCCGCTCAAGTACGACACTAACCACGTTTCAGATGGTAGCATGCTCCTGGAATATTGCGGAGATGTTTAATACACATTGGACCGAGAGATCTCTATATACCAGGGATAGGCGTGGTGGAAGTTGTGCCAGCCCTCGCCGCCGCTCAAGTACGACACGAACCACGTTTCAGATGGTAGCACGCTCCTGGAATATTGCGGAGATGTTTAATACACATTGGACCGAGAGATCTCTATATACCAGGGATAGGCGTGGTGGAAGTTGTGCCAGCCCTCGCCGCCGCTCAAGTACGACACCAACCACGTTTCAGATGGTAGCACGCTCCTGGAATATTGCGGAGATGTTTAATACACATTGGACCGAGAGATCTCTATATACCAGGGATAGGCGTGGTGGAAGTTGTGCCAGCCCTCGCCGCCGCTCAAGTACGACACCAACCACGTTTCAGATGGTAGCACGCTCCTGGAATATTGCGGAGATGTTTAATACACATTGGACCGAGAGATATCTATAAACCAGGGATAGGCGTGGTGGAAGTTGTGCCCGCCCTCGCCGCCGCTCAAGTACGACACCAACCACGTTTCAGATGGTAGCACGCTCCTGGAATATTGCGGAGATGTTTAATACACATTGGACCGAGAGATCTCTATATACCAGGGATAGGCGTGGTGGAAGTTGTGCCAGCCCTCGCCGCCGCTCAAGTACGACACCAACCACGTTTCAGATGGTAGCACGCTCCTGGAATATTGCGGAGATGTTTAATACACATTGGACCGAGAGATCTCTATATACCAGGGATAGGCGTGGTGGAAGTTGTGCCCGCCCTCGCCGCCGCTCAAGTACGACACCAACCACGTTTCAGATGGTAGCATGCTCCTGGAATATTGCGGAGATGTTTTATACATATTGGACCGAGAGATCTCTATATACCAGGGATAGGCGTAGTGGAAGTTGTGCCAGCCCTCGCCGCCGCTCAAGTACGACACGAACCACGTTTCAGATGGTAGCATGCTCCTGGAATATTGCGGAGATGTTTCATACACATTGGACTTGGACCAAGTGATCTCTATGGTAATTTCATATGACGTTCATGTGCAACTAACCAAAATCTGGCTGGGGGACGGATGCTTTCAGCAAAAATACTGTAAGGAGAAGGAAACTCCACATCACTATTTAGTTTATTTGAACACACCCTTGTTCCAAATCATTTGTAAGGGGATAGGTAACAAGCAACTGGTACGTTTAGAGCAATTAATATCTTAACAGGCTAGCCGGGCCGGTTCAAAGAAATGTAATACATATATTTGCAAATTAAAAGGAAAATGGAATATCAGTACTTACTTGTCATATGGCCTTGTGCCATACATGTGCGCTGCACTGTTGACTAGGAACGTGACGTTCAATACGAAAACTGTTCGGAACATGAAGACGGTCAGGAAGGAGTTCCAGATAGTTTCATCCCAGAAGTAGCAAGGAGCCATCACGAGCAGCAAAGTGAAGAGCGCATAGAGTGGCGGGTAATACCTGAAACAGAGCAGATTTGCTCAACGTTCAGTTTGGTACGAGCCTAGTCCTCTCGCAGGTGAACGTGTGGAGATGGATCCAGATGTAGTCGGATACTGTGATGATTCTCAGCAAATATAACACCTTCGCCCTTACTATTAACTATCTTTACCCAAGGCTGACAAAAACTACATGCACAAATGGCCATATATATATATATATATATATATATATATATATATATATATATAAAATATAATGTTTTGAGTTAGGACGAAATTCTTAATTGTTTTCATACCTCAATCTTATAAATACAACATCTCCCCTCACAAACACCCTTTCAAAACGTTTCAAAACGACATCCTTCGGGCTATCAATACATCATTTACGACTGTTTTTTCCTGTTTATCTGGATTAACCGGGTTTGCATCGAGGCAACACAAATGACCATCCTCATTATCAAATTTTCAAAGTACAAAGAAACTAAAAGGTGTGTAAATGATCTGAGTGTAACAGAAAATAAAATCTGGGTGCAATTCAAACTAAACAATACAAAGGGTATAGTAAATGGCTTTATTTACAGCCTAAGGTAAGTGGGTCTTAGTAAAGGTTCTAGAGGGTAAAGGCATTTACCACCAACATCAGCAATATCTTACAAAATTACACTGGGTCAATTGTTAAGAAGGGCTATTGAAAGACTGTGCCAGTGATTTTTTTTATAGTTTAGTACTAAAGTTGACAGACGTAGGACCACACAATTGGACCAGTCAGAAGCCAAAAAGATTAAAGTCACTTCAGCCGTAACCTGATAAATCAATAAAAATCTTAATAGATTTTGAATTGTATTTTCCTGGCTATGTCTTAAGGGTTTGTTTTCATTTGCTTTTATGTAAATTTAAAAATAAATCCAAAAATGTTCTATTTAAAATCTATTAAAACCAGGGCTGTATTACCCATAAGGCAATATAGTCAAAGTGCCTAGGGCGTACAAAGCTTTTGGGGCCTACGAAAGACTCACTTAGGTCTTAAGCCCTTAGTCGAAGGTCATAATATGGCCCTGATTAAAACCCTAGATTAATCAAGCTGCCTGCAGTGACTGACCTTCGGTTGCTCCTTAGAGGCCCAATAGTAGTAGTGAAAACTAATTGTTGAGACATATCATACTTCTTTTGGAACATGACAAACGGGTCTGCCTCCAAGTCCGACAAGTCCACAGTCTTTCCGAACTTGATGACGTCCGGATGTTTACGCGTCATCAGCCAGCCGATGTGAGAGAAGAAGAACCCACGGGTGGCGTTGAATTGGTCAGCATCGGTGTCGCTGTACTTGTGATGTTGCCTGTGATCCCGCGCCCAGAAGTAGAGAGAGTTCTGTAACAAGTTGATCAAAGATGAACCCTCTGATGGATCTGTAAAGGTCAGCGTCAATGCCGCTGTACCAATGTACAGCTATGCCGCTGTGCCGCTGTATTTGTAGCGAAAATCCGTGCCTTTCTTGCGTTGCAACCCTGGTCGTTGCCTAAGTCCTCGCTCAAAGAATAAATTGACCTTTCAGAAGGCACTCCAGTCTGTCACTGCAGAGGTTTGTTTTATATATCAAGAGTTTTCATACATTTGGAATAGTACATTCATGGATATACTTTTAAATGAAACATCAAGAAAACAAATCCTAACTAAAATCGAGGAACTTCCAAATATTAAAACCCTTGGAGGGCTATTCTAAATTCCCTTGTCGTCTCGTTTCACGTGATACGGGCTCACTGCACACTGGAGTGCTATCTTTTTAACATGGAAGTGACGCCATATCAATTGATACGAGACGACAAGGAAATTTAGAATAACCCCCCTGGGCTGGGTGCCTTCAAATCGAAACCACATTCAAAAATGTTCCACTATGAGAAATCAAGTTTCCGCATGGCGAACATTTTCAACTGGCTTCGGTCGTTTCACTCAGGATTATATCGCTCTTCATCGTTCCAAGTTATTTACCTCTCCAGCGATTGTATGACACATCAGCAGGAACACTCGAAGTGGAGCTGTGGCCTTGAACGCTCGATGCGTGTAAAGCCGATGTGCTCCAATTGTCACGCCAACTTGACACAGGATCAAGATGAAGAGGACTGTAAAAGACATTGTTATGATACATTTACTTGTATAATGCCTTTGATATCGTTAGAAATATATTATCCACTTTTAGATAGAGGTTAAGAGAGGCCCATTTTTCCAAAGAAAACCAAATATATTAAAAGATACGAATTAACAAATAAAAGATTATGTTCAAAGCTAAGTTGGGTGACGTGGCATAAATGCATCTCTATAGTGATTGAGAAATGGTGAGTAATTGAGTGAATGTAATACGTAGAAGAGGAGGTGTAGAACATGAATATTACTATTAGCATGAAGGAATACAGAAACCTTTGTTTACATAATTCATTACTGTGTAGCCTATAATTTTTTTTTACCAGTTTCAGTATCAGGTTGGATAAACAAAATTACTACTCAAGTGCTTCAAATGGGCTCGATTGACATGTTGCGTTTTACAACTTATCTAAGAGACATGGTACTTACTCCAAATGAAAGTAAGAAATTTAATATGTGCGATAAGAACGTAAATGGCGTATAGAGCCATTAAGTGCATTACGAGAAATCCAATCACATTTTGCCACACAATATCGTTTCGAAGTACAGTTTTGGCGAAATCAAATGTGAATATTCTTGAAACAAATGTTCCAATGTGCTTTGATATTAGCAAATCGTTCTGAAGATTGCAGCCCATGTTGATATTTTCCACTGAAATAAAAATCATGTGTTATAACCCTTGAAAACAGTGCAGTTTATATTTTATATACACATTATATATTTGGTAGAGATTATTGAGGATTGGGAAGAAAACATAATAATCAAAATCCAGATTATAAGCAAACTTACATGTGTAGGTATTACCATAGACATTGTATAGCCTTAATGTCTATGGTATTACCTACTTGCTACTTGTTAGGCTACCTCGCTTTGTCAAAAAAGCATTTATGAAAAATTATGTCATTACATTACAATAACACCGTCTGCACACCTTTATGATTATAATTGCACAAGTACAAGTTATAAAAATAAAATGGTAGATTTAGCATGGTAGAAGAGATATTAATAATTATGTTGCGCATTAAAATAATAAAGTCATATTTAAACAATTATTTGCGAATTTTGAGAGAAGATTTTTGCTTGTTACACAGACTTGCACACCCCAAATGAAATTTAAGACGTTCCTGAAGATTAAAACTTTTGATACATAAAAAGATAACATAATTTCTATCGTAAACTTACCTTCTGCGTAAACTCTACGAAATAATACGCTTAAAATATTGGATTTATAAAAGTTATTTTCTGCCAAGAATTCGAACACACACACCAGCCGCCTAACATGAACTACAAAAGGAACGGACTGGTTTGAACCCAGCACTGAATTATATACCTGCCCTGGGCTTTTCCTCTAAGCCCTGGGACTCGTAAGGTCATTGATAAGTACGGTCGGTAGTTCACGATGCAATTATTATTATACTGTGTTTTCCCTCTCTTTGCAGTGTTGAACAATAAGAAATCAATGCGCATTTTTTATTTACAATATATTAATAATGGATCATACATGAAATTTGTAACATTTAAATGTGTGTTGTAAGTTACATAACTACTGCAAGGGGTTAGCGGGTGGGGGGGGGGGGGGGGCGCAAGTTATCAAGTTTAATGAAAGGTCGGGGGCGCAGACCCGGAAAGAATTTGGTAAATTTGAACTCAATTTCGAACATTTTGGTGAATCTTTATATAGCATACAAATGTTTTTGTCGTCCGATTTTAGCAATATTTAAATATTTTTTTTGCATCATAAACATACGACCATTGAGAAATTATCAAAAATATCAGAAGTGAGGGGCAAAGCATTCACTATTATCTGAAAAGGCCAAATAAAATATAATGTAATTTCTATTGAGTATTTTCCTTAATATTTCCTTAAAATATTATGGTGCGCAGGTACATGGTATTGCAAGGTCACATGAATTTACACTGATTTGTTTCTAACACTAGATTTGAATGCAAATTTATCTTGGTGATTATAGTGATTGCTGTTCTTCAAAGAATAACAAGAGTCAACAATAATCTACATAAAAGTCAACGTGCTCACGTAGGTTTTTATTACATTCAGCGTCTGATGACACCCTCCGTCGACCGAATAGATAACAATAATTGAGGATTCGATTGATTAAGATTTGATCATTTGAGGGCAAGATTCCGATCTAGACAACCCGGCATGGAATAGAATCAACTCAGTGTGTTACACGTAACTTTCGTTCCGGAGACCACAGTTTTGATTTGTCAATGTTTTGTATTCAAAAGGAGTGTTTGCGTAGACGTTTTTATTCCTTTCACTCGCCCCCGCCCCTTTGCTTTCACTCCACAAAGTATTCATCGTGGCTGAGAACTCGATACGCAAGTTAAACAAAACTTTACAAGAAAGGTTAAAACAAACTTTCATGAATCGTAGGGAGTTCGCAGTTCGAGATTTTTTTTTATCATGAATCTATTGGAAAGATTTGCTCTGCCTTTCGTTTTAAAATTATCATTAGACGAGACGCAAGACGATTTTGACGTATAAATATTAAAAATAGCGACTATTTTAATTTATCACGCAGATATTTTAACAATAATTCGGTAAAACAATACAAAATTCACAAATGTAATTATATACCTACTAACGGTTCCATGAACAGTTTTTTTTAGTAAAACCTCTGATTGGTTAAAAACTGAAAAAAATTTTCTCTCCCATCATTTAAAATTTGCTTTTAATGGGGGCAATATTATATCATTAATTTTACATAGGTACTCATGAATAAAAAAAATATGGTTATTTTTTAACAATTTGTCCAATGAATTAGCCAAGGAAAAATATATGAGACGCACCTCGATCAACCGTCAATCATTTGATTTGTCTTTACAGCTTGCTTCCAGGTCTACAGCGAAGACTTAAAGAAAAGACAGCAGGCAGTATGTGGTTTAGATATTTTTGTAAATTTAATGCCAACATATTTTATGAAAATCTGATATAGGTCAACTTGGAGTGCAGAACCATTTACATTGTAATAAATCATCTCAATTATTAGTTCTGGTTGAGTTAGCTACGGAGTTCATAAAATTTTCTGCTGTTTGTTAGAGCATATTAATTTTGCATTCTATATAAATGCGCACCTTGCAAACTTAAAATATTTAGATATTTTTAGGATATACACATGTTTAAAAAGTTATGAGACTCTATTTTTTTATGGATGTATACCTGTTTGTAATGTAAACGTTTTCAGTTTTTAGCTTTCACAACTTTTGTCAATAAAATATGAAAGTACACAAAGGAAGGGATGTTAAGGGAAAAGCTATAAGTTATTTACACTTAAGAAAAATATTAATTTCCACGTATTATCCATAAATAAGAGAGGAAGCAGCATCGATAAATATAGGTACACATTGAGTGAGGAGAGTGCTGATTTCACGTGCAAAAGTTATAGGTTTTAAATCTGAATGAATACAAATGATGTCAAACCTTTGTGCAAATGAAGTTTTAATGGGATTTATTAATCCATCATCAGAATAGGGAATTCTCCTCAGATTTAAATTTTCTTTTAATTAATTAAATAAAATACTAGATGCTACAGGAAGACCAACAATATATAACATGTCTATGAAATAAATTTATTTCCAGAGTTATTGAGGTTTGAAAGTGTGGTTTTATTTGAATCTGGGAGGCGGGCCAGAGACGCGCTGTGATTGGCTGTGACGTCAGAACCTAGATGCTGGGCAGTGAGGCCATCCAAGATAGGGCTAAATGAGGCATTTCCCTGTGTTTATTCGGTTTGTGTTCACTTCAAATGATGCTTTTATTATAATAACATGATGTATATATTGCAATTATATCTGACAAAGGCTTTATTAAAGATAATTCTGAAAAAATTGCCATGTCTGGACATTATATTGGCGGCTAATTTTTTGTTTGGAAATAAGAGTTTTTACACTTTTAAAGAGAGTGTATGACAATGTAAGTGTGCTCTTTTCTCACGATAAGTCATGAGCTTATTTTTACCAATAAGTTTATTGGTAACAAAAACAGGAATATTTATTATTTAATATTATCAATAATTAATAATATTATCCCGATAAAAACCTGTAATGGTTTAAAATTTTGCCAAATTTCCTGTAGGTACTGTAACAATGATTATTTTTATGATAGTTAACAGCACTTGCGAGGTATCAGGCTCGAAGAAGGGGGAGAGGGGTTTGGGGGATCACCCCCCCCCCCCCTCGAGCAGTCTGACCCCCATTCACCATACAAAATTTGGTTTAAAATAAATTGCAATTGGAGGGTTATTTACTAAAATGTATGCATTTTAAAGCATTACAACCACTTTTAAATTGATAAAATTTTAAAATATGCCATGCGGGGCTAGAACTGAGGAGCTTCAACTCCCCCCCCCCCCCCCCCCCCCCCATAATGAAAGTAGCTCCTACGCACTTGCGTGGTAAAATTAGTAGGTAGGTACCTAATTATTAATTTTTTTGAATCACTTGCATGTATTGGAAGTCATAAGAGAAGAAGCTTAATTAAAAAAATTTAATCTGCCATAAATTATGAGATTATGTAATTTGACCTCTAGAGGTCACTAATCCCACGGGTAAATTCTGAACCCATATTATTTCCAGATATTTTTCAAAACTTCTATTATCTTTAACGTATTTCGTGCAGTTATCTCATTGTTATCATGAGTACCTATATTCCAAGCCAATGTACTCAAAATTTGGCCAATTTGGGTCCAAATTAATGCCCTCCCTGTTACATTTTTTGTTTTATTTATAATTATTACGGCTGAAAAGATTTTTTCCCACTCAATTTGAAAAAAAAATAAGAATTTAGCTCTAGAAATAAGATTTTTTTACTTTTGACCCCAAATGACCTTATATTGACCTCGTACTGAAATTTTTGGTAATAACCATCGTTCTGAAATCTCTTTTAAATAAATACAGTCATAATTGAAAAAAATATTCACTAAGATTTTCGAATAATCCATGAAATATAAGGATTTATTTATTTGACCTCCGGATGTCACCACTGACCCCAAGGGTCAAAAGCACGAATGATATAATAGCAAAATATGTTAATTGTGTCCTAAGGAACAAGTATACCAAATTTCATGATGTAGAACAAAATGATCAATGATTCCTCTCAGCTGCTTCACTACAGACATCCATTAGAACTGCATGCAGGTAACATGGCTATCTGGTTTCTGACGTCACAGCTTGGAAAGATGGCGCAGGGTCGTTTCAAATCCACATGCAGACAGCAAAAGTTTGAACTAACATAACTCGATATCTAGTAGACTCAAAAATATTTAAAAAAAATACTGTTGTATTTCTTTCGAGGCGTAGGTTTTATTAAATATGTAATAAAATTTGAGGAGAATTCCCTATTGTCGTATTTGTAAGTAAGTTACAAGTAAGTAAGTAAGTAAGTAAGTACAGAATGTCTTGACCACCTCGTGCAGAAGACTATGAGTGTCTTGATGGTCACGTGAGCGACATTGAGTGGAGAGTTTCTGTGAGCGACGTGAAGAGCTCTCGTGTCAACATTCTGAATGACGTGACTCGTTCAACCGCCGCCAGTGCACATCGCGGCGCTGCGATCGCGACGGAATCGATAGAAATACAGCCTCTACCAAGAAGCTTGTATATTCAATGAAGGTAAAAACACAAAATGTAGAAAAACCGCATGTTCCTTCTTATAATGTAGCTTGTCTGAACGAAAGTATGTGAAAGTAACACTCTAAAAAATATAGTGTTTTAACATTTTTCTTTTTCAGTAATATTTAACTATTATCCCGATAATTTCTAGTATGGAGCGGTCGCTCCACCCAGCCAAGTCGTACTGTACACTCACACTCACAAAACATACCGTAAATGCCTAATAATCTGAGGAGCAGACCAAACACTTTTACTGTAAGCAACAACATGGCATTTTCGGCCTACTGGATCTTAAATTTGAAAAATCTCACATTGTTGCGAAATATCTTAATTTCGAGTCGTGGTTCTCCCGCCTACATATACCAAATTTGGGAACAAAAGGTAATGCCGTTTGCGAGCTAGAGGGCCGTGAAAACAGTGAAATTACTCCTTTTTAAAAGGTATCTTTAGTTGATGATGATGGTGATATCATAAAACGTCGCTTTTACCGCCACAGCCTAAACGGTTAAACCGATCGATCTGAAATTTTTACCACATGTGCACTTTTGGCGTCTTAAGTGCCTTTTGTTATGAGGTTTTATGAAGACATTTTAAAACCGGAAGTGACTTCATATCTCGAAAACAGCTGAACCGATCGGACAAAATTTACGCTTATCGATTCAGACGGTCATCTATGTAATTTCAACCCATAAAAAACACTCCGTGTAAAAAAAATACCAGCCAAGTCTCTTCAACTATAAAAAAATAGAAGAAATCTAAAAATTCAGCACTGAAAAGTAGTGATATAAAAAAATGAGCCAAGTCAAAACTTAATTTTAAAAACCAAAATATACTTGGCGCATCGTGTATATAAATAGTATAGAAGCATATGCCAAAAGTCAAATGTACCTAAATATATATAATATACATATAATGCCCTTAAAAACGATGCGCCAAGTATATTTTGGTTTTTAAAATTAAGTTTTGACTTGGCTCATTTTTTGATATCACTACTTTTCAGTGCTGAATTTTTAGATTTCTTCTATTTTTTTATAGTTGAAGAGACTTGGCTGGTATTTTTACACGGAGTGTTTTTTATGGGGATACACTTATTTTTTTAGTTTATTTACACAACTTGTAACACACATCGGAGCAACAATGACTAATTACTTAAAAAAATACGCCATTTCTGAATTGGTTAATACGAAAAATTGTGTTTGGTGCTCAATATACCTAAGCTTAAAGTGATATTCCGTGAAGAATTGCGAAAGCTTCGTTCCAATCAGTCCAGCCGTTTTCGAGATATGGTATCACTTCCGGTTTTCAAAATGGCGACTGAAATTACTGCCACCTAGAATTTATTTCTATAAATGTTATGTATCATTATAAGCCTTCTGAATATGTAGTTATTGTAGTAAGAGGTCATTAAAATCTAGTTCTTCATTTTCATGACGTCATTTCCGGTTTCGGTAATAGTACATCTCTACTTTAACTATTGATATTCTATATAGATGACCGTCTGAATCATTTGGCGCTGGTTTAATTCCTAACGGTCTATCCGTTTTCGAGATATGACGTCACTTCCGGTTTCAAAATGGCGGCTTCCTGTTGGTTTTATAAAAAGGCACCTCAGACGCCAAAAGTGCACATGTGGTAAAAATTTCAGATCGATCGGCTCAGCCGTTTAGGCTGTGGCGGTGATTGCGGTGTTTCCTGATATCATCATCATCATCATCAGATCAAGATAGGTTTTAAAAGGGGTGTAATTTCACGTTTTTCACGGCCCTCTAGCTCGCAAACGGCATAACATATTGTTCCCTAATTTGGTATATATAGTGAGGTGGGCCATAGCTCGAAATTAAGATATATCGCAACAATGTGAGATTTTCCAATTTTAAGATCCAGTAGGCCGAAAATGCCATGTTGTTGCTTACAGTAAAAGTAGTTGGTCTGCTCCTCAGTTTATTATGCATTTACGGTATGTTGAGTGAGTGTGAGTGTACAGTACGACTTGGCTGGGTGGAGCGACCGCTCCACTAGATAATCGAAATATACATTTATATTAGTGCCGGAAATGACGTCATGAAAATGAAAACTCAGATATAGTGATTGCTGCACCGATATTTGTTTCAAGTTGTACGAATAATTTTAAAAAAATTGATATTACAGAAATACACTTCGTGGGGCAGCCAAGTCTCTTCAATTAAGAAAAAAACGAAAGAAATCTAAAATTCAGCACAAAAAATAGTGATATCAAAAAATGGGCTACGTCAAAACTATTTAAAAAAAATCATATAAATACTTGCATCGGTTTTTGTGTGTTACGATTTTTTTTAAACGATGCGCAGTTTTATTTTATAGTTTTGACTTGCCCCATTTTTTGATATCACTACTTGTCAGTGCTGAATTTTTTATTTCTTTAATTTTTTTCTTAATTGAAGAGTCTTGGCTGGTATTTTCACACGGCTTGTTTCTTTTTCTGGAATAATGTTTACACAATAGGTTTGAGATTGGATACAAATATTACAGAAAGTGTTGTGACTTATCTAGATAATTTATCTAGATAATATTTTATTTATCTATTATCGTATCTAGATATATTTTTAGTGCTTATCTATTATCGTATCTAGTAGTCCAGTAATTGTGTGATTATACCCACCGCTAATTGCAACAGAAGGTTTCAATACATGAATCGATTCAGAAAAATGTCCTCTACAACATATCCAAAATCGCTATACGGAAAAGGGGGTTTAATGACTTTTTAAGATAATTTCCCATGTTAATTCCATCTTTGAAAAAAAAACTTTTTTTCATGTAACTCCGATTTTGACGAAACTTAGCAAAATTGTTCACCATCCTAAATGAACACATATAGCTCTCTGAGCGTTTTCCTCTAAATCTCATCGGTTGGGAAATATGGCCCATTGAAAAGTCATGTGTTCGAAGATTTAAGTCACTTTGAGTGTAATTTGACGTTTTGCGAGGTCCATATTTCCCAAACGATGAGATTTAGAGGAAAACGCTAAGAGAGCTATTTGTGTTCATTTAGGATGGTGAACAATACTGCCAAGTTTCGTCAAAATCGGAGTTACATGAAAAAAAGTTTTTTTTGCAAGATAGAATTAACATGGGAAATTAACTTACAAAGTCATTAAAACCCTTTTTCCGTACAGCGATTTTGGTCGATTTTGGATATGTTGTAGAGGACACTTTTCTGAATCGAACGGTACCAAAAACGCTTATGTTGCAATTAGTGTTGGGTTATGCTGATTTTTTCACTAGAATTACTGGACTATAGATGAATAAATCGTCGATCTTTTATCTAAGGTTTAAATTATCTAGATAGGTAACGAAAATCGGAAGAAAGCATTGAAGTTTTCCCGTGTTTTGAAGAAACTACCGTTAATTTGTTTTCAATCATCCGCATGTATATGCATTGACCTTTTAAAAAATGCGTCAATATAATTATAATTCATATTGGACAATTTGTTTCCTTTCTTAAACGGTATATAATTTTTTCAGCCCTTCTCAACTTTTTTTTATCTTTATATAAACCAAATAATCTTGATAATTTTTCGAGTTATCTTTATCTTTATCTAGATAATGTAAATAGGTTAGGTATCTGTCACAGCACTGATTACAGATGTATATGAGACCTAGGTTGATGCTAATAAATGCTGACTTCAGAAATAAATATACCTAGGTATAGAGGTATTCACTCAGTTCTAGAACACGCCTAACGGCAAATATGGAAGTTGATTTCATAAATGGGTGGAGAGAAGACACCTTACTGATAACGGCTGACTCTCTATTCATTTCTCGACGGCCGTCGAAACCTCTCTCTTATTGGAACTTTCGAACGTATTTTATTCTCTTTCAAATCGTTACTTCCCGCGGAAAATCTGTCTACGTGTAAAACAAATCGTGTGAAAACTCACGTTTGAGGATTTCTTCACCAACAGGAATAGCAAGGATGATGAAACTGGAAAAACAACTTGATTTCAATTCTCTATCTGCTTTTGTTTTCGTTTGGTGAATTGTGTTTTGGAAAGACCATTCCGGATATCTTACGAGAGTTTTGTAGAGAAGTGCACGGATTTTGACTGTATGAACGTCGTTTACTGTGATTTCATAAAACCGACATATTTATTTGGTTTTTTACAATAATATTTTTATTGAAAACCATGTATTATGTACGAAGGCTAGTGGAGATATTGTGCTGTCACTTGTCAGTATCACAGTATACGTTCACTGGACGAAAGAAAAAAAAGTATTGTCAAAAAATTTGATTGTATAAGTATTAAGTTATTGTATATTGGATTGTTTGTTGGATTGAAGAAATACGTATTGTTGAAAAAATTTGATTGCATAAGTATTCAATTATAGTATATATGCATTGTTTGTTGAATTGTTGTGACTATTTGTATATTGATCACTACATGGTATCATCGGGCTCTGATTTCAACTATCTAGTAGCCTTACCAGCAGTCATCCTTATCCCCATAAAAAACACTCCGTGTAAAAATACCAGCCAAGTCTCTTCAACTATAAAAAAATAGAAGAAATCTAAAAATTCAGCACTGAAAAGTAGTGATATCAAAAAATGGGCCAAGTCAAAATCTAATTTTTAAAACCAAAATATACTTGGCGCATTGTTTATATAAAAATTATATGACAAAAATAAATTAAAGGTACCTAAATATGTATATATTATATATAAAACCCTAAAAAACGATTCGCCAAGTATATTTTAGTTTTAAAAATTAGGTTTTGACTTGGCCCATTTTTTGATATCACTACTTTTCAGTGCTGAATTTTTAGATTTCTTCTATTTTTTTATAGTTGAGAGACTTGTATTTTTACACGGAGTGTTTTTTATGGGGATATCACTCATTTTTTTAGTTTATGTACACAACTTGTAACACATATCGGAGCAACAATGACTAATTCCTTTAAAAAAATACGTTATTTCCAAATTGGTTACAACGAAAAATTGTGTTTAGTGCTAAATATAAGCTTAAAGTGATATTCCATAAAGAATTGCGAAAGCATCGTTCCAATCGGTCCAGCCGTTATCAAGATATGGCATCACTTCCGGTTTTAAAAATGGCGGCTGAAATAACTGCCACCTAAAATTTATTTCTATAAATGTTATGTATCATTATAAGCTTTCTGAATATGTAGTTCTTGTAGTAAGAGGTGATTAAAGTCTAATTCTTCATTTTTTTGAGGTCATTTCCGGTTTCGCTAAAAGTACATTTCTACTTCAACAATTGATATTCCATATAGATGGCCGTGTGAATCGATTGGCGCAAATTTCGTTCCGATCGGTTCAGCCGATTTCGAGATATGACGTCACTTCCGGTTTCAAAATGGCGGCATAAAACCAGTTATAGCAAAAGGCACCTTAGACGCCAAAAGTGCACATGTGGTAAAATTTTCAGAACGATCGGTTAACCCGTTTAGGCTGAGGCCCTGTCAACAGTGTTTCCTGATATCTGAATCTGAATCATCATCAGATAGCTTTTAAAAGGGGTGTAATTTCACTGTTTGCACGGCCCTCTTGCTCGCAAATGACATAACCTGTTGTTCCCAAATTTGGTATAGGGGGTGGGGTGGGCCATAGCTCGAAATTAAGATATTTCGCAACAATGTGAGATTTTCGAATTTTAAGATCCAGTAGGCCGAAAATGCCATGTTGTTGTTTACAGTAAAAGTGTTTGGTCTGCTCCTCAGTTTATTAGGCATTTACGGTATGTTGAGTGACTGTGAGTGTATAGTACGACTTGGCTGGGTGGAGCGACCGCTCCACTAGATTATTCAACGATAAATGGTGTACTACTCCCGCCGAATTTAAATTTAACATGAAGATTAAGTAGTTATATTAAACATTCTAATTTGACATTTTAAAGCTTCAATCAATAAAAAGCCTAAACAAAATTGAAAATATTTGATAAAAATGAATAAAATAATCTGATTGTGTATCAGATGTACCAAACAGACCATACTTCCATCTTGTCGATTTGATGCAAATGCCTAAACATTTATATTCGTTAATCTCCTTCTTAAGCGTTAACTTCTGGTTGAGCTTGTTTCCTATATTAATTTTTTTTTTTTATTATTTCGATTTGTTTATGGAATGGCCTTCAACGAAAACACAAACATTATGAGTGATAACCCCCGATCAGACCAGACGTCATTCTAAAAATTACATTTTGCCTTATCATTTTGGAAGTTTAGCCACTGTGTAATTGTGATCAACTTATTGAGTTACATCTTTTTTCCCGCTACAGAAATCTCTTCCTTTTGCAAAGTGTTTACTCAAGTACAATTCTCTACCCTGCTCCTGCTAAGAATCTTTTATGTATCAAGTCTGGTATATGACTTTGGATTCGGACCTCTTTCCTAGAATGTTAAAATGTTTAAAGTGCAAAGAGACAGTTCAGAAATGTAACATTTTGCCCGCTTACATGGAATTCGTTTCACGTTTGTTTATTTTAAACGATGTGACACAATTAAGTAAGAAGTATTTGACTTAGACATTTATTTCCAGGCTAAAGTTGGCGAAAATGAAATTATAACGAAATACATAATACAACATAGTATCGAAATACATTAAGTTTGCTATCGATAGTACTAATTATAGATAATTTGTGATTGTTGAATCAACAATGCTGTACTTTAGAATGATAATTGCCCAATTTTGTGGTCACACATTTGGAATTATGTAAACAAGGTATCTAAAGGATTGACTGAAGTCATACAAGTAGGTTATAGTTATATTGAAATTCTCTTACCAAATGACTGATGTCACTATTAAAAATATGATTGGATGAAGCAGAATTACTTCTTTTTAGCTCAACTAAAAAAATATTGAAATGGATTTTTAATGTGAAAGGAAACATATTAAAGAGTAAGCATACCAGTTTTATTATTGAGATTTTTTAAGCAACATAACTTAAAAATATACCGTGTAATCAAATAATTAACTAAAGTAGGTATAAGTTAATTTATCTTTTTTACGATAAGGAAAAAGCAACTTTCAAGTTTCCACGCACTTGCGATTCTCCTCTCACATTTTTAATCTCTTCTTCGTCTCTTGGAATCCACTCTCAAACATTCCTCACAGAAATTCCCCACATTTTTCAAATAGAACCTTGCTCAATTTTACTGGCGGTACTTTAAGACGTTACTCCTCTCCTCTATCTGTCACAAAATTATCATTTAAATTCTCTCATCTCGCAACGAGTTTGTTTCCCCGTGAAATATATTCATTTCAAGAAATTACTTCCACACACTGTCAAGTAATTATTCTCAAGCTCTCAAGTTAGTCACTGAGTTACACTCTAATTTTCTCTTATGTCTTCTTAAGTGACACTTTAGCGTGTCTATTAGAGGCTGTGAGAGGCTGAAGGTTGAGAGCTACTTTTGATTTCTACTAAGTGAAACTGTTGGAAATTTAGTTCAAAGTGTTGTAATAAGTTACTAGGCTTTGTGATTAGATGGTAGAGGTGTGATATTAAGACCAGGAAAATTCAAAGTAAAGGTGTGAATATATTTGACTGAAAATTTGTTGAAAATGTTGAGATTATAAGGAGAAAGGATGTTCTGATAAAGTTGTAATTTTAAAGGTTTGAAACGTTACTCTAAAGAATGTTTGTCACACAATTATGATTATTTTACCATTGTGATCATAACTTATTATAACACAAGCGTTTTGTTGAACTGTATTGCTGTATCTCAGAGGTATAAAGCCGGAAGAATATTTCTAGATTTTGATTTGCACACTTTTGGAATGATGTAATCAAGAATTGCTATTTCATTGACTATAATGTTAGCGAACTAGGAAAACGCTCAATGTAACGCGTTGATGAGCGAGCACGGGTACGTGCAAATTCTCGAACCAGAAATGCGTACACAACGCAAAGAAAACATATATATACATCCATATTTAATTGAAATATGATCACTCAAGCCATAAAAAAGTATATGCTTTTCCTCGAAGCTTGAAGATAGCATCTAAGCACCCTGGTAAATATAGCAAATCAGATTCAATTCAAGTGGCACTGGAAAACATATTACTTTCGATACTTCATTACTGACAGATATTAAAAATGTCAATAAGTTCATACGTTCTTAACTGATTGGGATGAAAATTTGTAAAATAAGAGACAATGTTGGTCTTAATGATCATGCAAAATATGAGTTTGATCAGAATTATCGAAGACCGTTTTAATTTTTCAGCCTATCATCAGGAGATATTTGTTTAAATTTTAACCAATGAATGGATTTCAATTAGGGTCTGCAAACAGAGAAGGTTGGTTTTACATGTGTGCAAAATTTCAGATCGATCGCTGAAACGGTGCAACCTGTGTATCGGTTAATAGCAGAAAAAAATACAAAATAAAACAGAGGTCCGTGCCAAACGAGCCAAAAGGAGACGCTCGCTTCGCTCGCTCAATAAAGACTGTATTTTGAGGTATTCTATTATATTATGACTCATGCCACTATTAAAAATGAAGGGTACAGGGGAAGAACGCTATAAGTCCATTTTATGCAAAATTGAGCTTATAAGGTTTAATCTTGTTGTAATTTTTATGAACTTTTAAAATTTCTTGCATTTTTTTAAAAAATATTGACACGAAGTCTTGGAAAACGTTATTGGAATATCGATCTGAATTGAAAGATACAAGTTTCAACATAAAATGTCGTTTATCTCAGTTTCATTCGAATGTGACTCACAGCGTTCTTCCCCTGTACCTTTCAAATGTGATTGGGAGAAGGCAGAACTGTTTTTAGAGCTCAACTCAAGAATAATTGAAATTTAATTCCGACCTTCTAGCTCTGACGTACAGAAGGTATGAGTTCATGGTTTAAAGTTAGATAATGAACGATAACTGTCTAAGCATAAGTTTTTTTTCCATAAATCAATTGCAATTGAGGGTCAGTATTTCAATAATGTGCTAATTTAGACTTGGTCCAATTGTTGTTAAAATGGAATTTAAACTTTCTACGAGGTAGTACCTACAATATCAAAGAAAGAAAGACATAAACAACACGCGCACTTTGCGTGTGGATCTAAGGAGAGATTTCCGTTGCTGACTCTGTTTTCTCCTCAGCCGGCACATTGAGCAGAACGATCAAGTAGGTGGTGATGGCTCCTCCCATCTGCAACATCAGACAACGCGTTACAAAACTGTCTTCTTCTACATCAGTTCCAACAACTCAAGAACCAAGTAATCTCACCGAGTACAACAGATCCAAGTCCATGGAAAAGAACCCACCAGCTGTGAAGTCGATCTTCTTGTTGATCAGCGTGATCGACAAAACCGTCAACTATCATGGAAATAAACATACGATTACGGAACAAACAAACATAAACATTAACACATTACTTATACGTATCATTAGAAATTGTTCAACAATTTCCTTCAAATTAGATGGAAAGAAGCATACATTTACAAAAAAGAGACAAAGTAATCGTTCGTTTGATCATACAGTCAAATAGTCAAAACAAACAAAATAAAGAGTACCTGACTTTGAATTTCCTGATTGGTTGATGTCGACAGTATTAAGGTCACCACGTCTCTTGTTCGCTCGCTCTGCAATCGAACATTCAAGAGGGAAGTATTTATCAATTGCACATAATTTATTCACCAGGAATTATCAAAGTTCAGGTCATCAAACCTCAGACCGAGCAATATTGCACACCAAACACAGCGTTGATATTTTGACAAAATTTATCAGTAAGTCGTAAACCATGAACGGTACAACTGAGTCGTTTTTTAAGCCCCTGATGCATTCAAAGAGCAATGACAGAATTTGTAGGAAATAAGTCCCGATTAAAATAAGAAGAGATAAGGAAAAGAGGCACTTGATGACCTGAGCGGAGTCGCAAAGCATCCAGTGAATGGACAATGACGTTCGTGCAAAAACGACATTCACTCTACGACCTTGAGATTCGAGGTACTCGTTTAGGAGACGGAAGCGTTGACGCAGGGCCAGGACGCAAGACATGAACTGACTTTGTGATAGCAGAATTATTAATAATATTACGTAAAAAACAAGGTAGAACATGAGTGGCAAGTCCATACCACTGACAAACACATCAAGCAGGTGTACGAAGAGAGTGCTGAGAAATGGAATGACAACAGAAGCGATCACGAAACATTGGTTCTTCGAGTGTGGAACTCGAACATTTATGTCTTCCATTAAAATATCAATCTCATATAAATTCGTAAATAACAAAATCATCTTATCCTGTCTGAATCCCTTAAATATAAAGCAAAGAGCTGATAACGCCTCAACAAAATTACGAAATACCATTGTATATTTTTCGATGAAGTCCGATTGATAAATGATGTTTGCAGTCAAAATTACAATATCTACGTATAATTTAAATACAACGCTGAGAGCGATGACGATGACCGCGCTGTAGACCGCTCCTAGACGTGACACTACAAGAGTGACGCTGCCATTGACGTGTTTGACGCGACAACTGACGAGACCAATGAGTTGTGAGATGTAGATCATCGGCAAGGCGCTGGACAACGCGTCTACTGGCCTCCAGCGAGCGCGGAGTTTCTGGAGAACGCTGCCTTTGACAGTTACCCACTCGTCACGAGGTCGGTCTGGACTCCAGATGACTCCAGAAGATAAAGATGGGTCACCTTTTTTCTTCACAATCTCTACCATTTTAATGTGCCTACGCTTACATGAATAGTATATGTAATTTTCATATATGCTATCATTATCGTTTATGTTGCTGTACAAAAGTCAACATAATGTCAACTCCTTCCGGATGTGATACTCATTTGATTTGACCCATTCTTTTACGACGGACGAAACGGAGTGCTTTGATTTAAAACCTCGCCGAAGAGTTTCCGTATATACGCAACTATTATATTCCAAGCTGACTGATAGTTTCTCGAAACCGATATACTTATGATGTTTCTCACACAGATCAGAGTTTTTTTTAGTGAGTTCTGATACCAGTTCAAGTAACTATGACAACTGTTCATTAACATCACGCTCATCACTTGAACTTCCGGTATTTGCTGATCGCTCGAAGAGGATTAGTTAACAACTTTAATAACATTTCGCAAAGCTACTGGCAATGAAATGAAAGATCGAAAACGAAGATATTTGGACACATCAATGCGCGAAAATAATTGACATCGATAACATTATGAATAAATTAATCGCAATGCTCCTGATGTCACACTATCGTTGCTTCAAGTAGTTTTACTGTGTGTTGACTCTTATATAATGTCATGCTATGTTTATTGTATTTTGAATTGTTAAATAATATTTTCTTTCATGAACACACGGTAACCACTGGCTTGCTGCCTACGTACTTTTATAGACCATTATGACATTGTCTACGGTAAGGGAGTTGTGTTAAATTACAGTAGTGTGTGTAAAATCCTGTCTGTCTACTTTAGGAGGGCTGAGTAGTGAACGTGACCTTGAAAAGTTTTTTAATCGATTTTTTCAATATCTTTTACCAATGTAATTGTTAACAAAATAGGGCTTTGTACGAGTATTCAGAACAGTTCAATGATAATAATTTCATAGTTTGGAATAAGTTATTAGTTTTATTTTGTCCAACTGGTGTTTATTGCCATAATTTTACTAATTTTCGGGCACTATAAACGTCTGTATAGTACAAAGTAAAACTAATAACATATTCCAAACTATGAAATTATTTTCATTGAACTGTCCTGAATACTCGTACAAAGCCCTATTTTGTTAACAATTACATTGGTAAAAGATATTGATAAAAATCGATTAAAAAAGCTCTTCAATGTCAATTTCACTACCCAACCGTCTAAACACTTAGAGTACAACACTTCTTCTCTCACGCTGGGGGTAGGTGCGGTCCACACAATGACCTTCGCCGGATATCGGGACAATACATAAGATGCTGATACGACATGGAAAAGAAGGTTTACTATCTAAGTTGCGAATATGATACAATGATTCGTTACATACGTCACATGAGGGCCAAAACAAGTAATTGTTTACTTGTAGAATATTTTAAAGTTGCAGACACTAGTGATCATCAGCCGGCACATTGAGCAGGACGATCAAGTAGGTGGTGATGGCGCCTCCCATCTGCAACATCAGACAACGCGTTACAAAGCTGGCTTCTTCTTCATCAGTTCCAACAACACAAGAACCAAGTAAACTCACCGAGTACAACAGATCCAAGTCTATGGAAAAGAACCCACCAGCTTTGAAGTCGATCTTCTTTTGGGTCAGAGTAATCGACAAAACCATCAACTTTACATGGAAATAAACATACGATTACGGAACATACAGAAATAAACATTATCACATAACGTATACGCATCATTAGAAATTGTTCAACAATTTCCTTCAATTTATAAAGCAAGAAAGAGACACCATTTACGAAAGAGACATTGTAATCGTTCGTTTAATCGGACAGTCAAATAGTCCAAACAAACAAAATAAGAGTACCTCACTTTGAATATTCTGATAGGTGGTTGTCGACAGGATTAAGGTGACCACATCTCTTGTTCGCTCGCTCTGCAATCGAACATTCAAGAGGGCAATATTTATTAATTGGACATAATTTATTCAACAGGAATTAACAAAGTTCAGGTCATCTTACCTCAGACCGAGCAATATTGCACACCAAACACAGCGTTGATATTTTGACGAAATTTATCAGTAAGTCGGAAACCATAAAAGGTACAACGGAGTCGTTTTTTAAGCCCCTGATGCATTCAAAGAGCAATGACAGAATTTGTAGGAAATAAGTCCCGATTAAAATAAGAAGAGGTAAGGAAAAGAGGCTCATGATGACCTGAGCGGCGTCGCAAAGCATCCTGTGAATAGACAATGACGTTCGTGCAAGAACGACATCCACTTGACGACCTTGAGATTCGAGGTGCTCGTTTAGGAGGCGGAAGCGTTGACGAAGTGCCAGGACGCACGACATGAACTGACTTTGTGATAGCAGAGTTATTAAAAATATTACGTAAAAAACAAGGTAGAACATGAGTGGCATGTCCATACCACTGACAAACACATCAAGCAGATATACGAAGAGAGTGCTGAGAAATGGAATGACAACAGAAGCGATCACGAAACATTGGTTCTTCGAGTGTGGAACTAGCACATTTATGTCCGCCATTAAAATATCAATCTCATGTAAATACGTAAATAACAAAATCAACTTATCCTGTCTGAATCCCTTAAATATAAAGCAAAGAGCTGATAACGCCTCAACAAAACAACTAAATACCATTGTATATTTCTCTATGAAGCCCGATTGATGAATGATGTCTGCAGTCAAAATTACAATATCTACGTATAATTTAAATAAAACGCTGAGAGCGATGACGATGACCGCGCTGTAGACCGCTCCTAGACGTGACACTACAAGAGTGACGCTGCCATTGACGTGTTTGACGCGACAACTGACGAGACCAATGAGTTGTGAGATGTAGATCATCGGCAAGGCGCTGGACAACGCGTCTACTGGCCTCCAGCGAGCGCGGAGTTTCTGGAGAACGCTGCCTTTGTCAGTTACCCACTCGTCACGAGGTCGGTATAGACTCCAGAGGTCTCCAGCAGCCGAAGCTCCTTCGTCTTTGGTGCTTGAACTCATGGTAAAACAGTCCCTGATGATGGTTGTCGAAGAAGACAGCTCTTATCGTGTCGTAGGAAAGTGTTCGAATAGCATATTTATTATTAATGATCAGGCAAGATTCCAGAAGTAACTAGATCCAGCGAAAATGATTAAATGGATCTCGCTAAGAATACTGGGAGTACGACAGAAGTTATATTTTGCATGTCATTAGAGAATGAATCAATTAAAGTTCAACATCAAGTTAATACAATCGATAACATGGGAGACGGAAAACTGCTCCTAAGAATCTCACAAGCATTCCTTGCTCGCTTAGCAACCTGAAACAGAAATTGTTTTAATTATCCCATCAGTAATAATATTTCTCGCAATCATTGGGAGTCGCTATTGCTGCGGAAGAGAATGTGCAAACATGTGAAGTTTCTTTTTTTACCGACTGTGACACTCTAGCATTATAACGACATTTTTAGCAACATTTGTCTTTTATGTTTTAAAACTAGGAAAACGCTCTGTGTAACGCGTTGATGAGCGAGCACCGACACGCGCAACATCGCCCATCGAGCACGATCCTTTCAATCAAAGATCAGTACATCGTTACTGATTTTCATCGCAACTTTCCATAAACGTTCTGGAAACATTTAATATCAGGTCAATGTACAATGAATTTGATAGGTACTTCTCCATCAATCTCTGTGAACAGATATTCAAAACACCTAAAGTAGAAATAAGTATGTAATATTTTTACCGATTGGACTGGAATAATGTGTAAAATATGAGTTTTTACATGTACTGTCTAGTCAAAACGTTGCTTCTAACATAACTGTGAAACACGATCAATATTTAAAAAAAAACTATATAGGCATACTTATACATAATATACATCCCATATGAATTGTATTATATTCCACACAGTCAACAAGAATATGTTTTTCATTGAAACTCAGAATAGCTATCTAAACACTTTGGTACATAATTAATAAAACAATCCAGAAAGCGGTGGAATTTCCTGACACATTCCATCAATTCTGACAGTTCCAAACATGGAAAATGTCATTAAGTGCATAAGTTATCTGATGATTGGGCTGAAAATTTGTAATTTGAGCGAGCGTAGCGAGCGTCTCCATTCTGCACTTTTGGACACTTTCTCTGTTTTTTTTTTTTTTTTTTTTTTTTTTTTTTTTTGTGTTTGTTTGTTTGGCCCGACGGCACAGGCCACAATTTTCATCCGATCGAGCTGAAATTTTGCACACTCACTAATATCATTCTTACTTCATCGTGTATAGTTTTTGAGAGCTGTCATTTGATTGGTCCAAAAATAAAATATCTCCTGATTGGTCGAAAATCAAAATGTTCCGTTTAAGTTCACATTTTGCATGGACATTAAGACTACCATTTTCTCTTATTTTACAAGTTTGCAGCCCAATCATAAGATTATGCATTTATTGACAATTTTCAATGTTTGCAACTGTCAGAATTGATGGTATTGGGAAATTCCATTGCTTTCTGGATTGTTTTATTTATGTACCAAAGTGTATAGATGGCTATTTTGAGTTTCAATGAAGATCATTATTCTTGTTGATTGTGTGGGTTATATTGCAATTCATAAGGGATGTATATTATTATGTACCTATAGGTATTATATATTTTTTTGAATATGGATCGTGTATCACAGTTATGTTAGAAGCAACGTTTTGATTAGATCGCACAATGTAACGTCTCATATTGTACACATTTCCAGCCCAATCGGTCAAGAATTTACAGACTTATTTATATTTTAATTGTTTTGAATATCTATTCACAGAGATTGATGGAGAAGTACTATTAAATTCATGGTACTAAATTGATCTGTTATTAATTTTTTTCCAGAATGTTAATGGAAAGTTGCGATGAAAACCAGTAATTATATATAGTTAGTTATCTTTGATTAATGGATCGTGCTCGATTGGCGATGCTGCGCGTGTCGGTGCTCGCTCATCAACGCGTTACACAGAGCGTTTTTCTAGTAATAGAAAATAGTAGTCTTAATGTCCATGCAAAATATGAACTTAATCGGAACATTTTGATTTTCGACCAATCGGGAGATATTTTTATTTTTGAACCAATCAAATGACAGCTCCCAAAAACTATACACGATTAAGTTAGAATGATTAAAGTATGTGTGCAAAATTTCAGCTTGATCGGAAAAAAATTGTGACCTGTGGCGTCGGGCCAAACACAAAAAAAACACACACAAAAAAAAGAGAAAGTGTCCAAAAGTGCAGAATGGACACGCTCGCTACGCTCGCTCAATTTACTTCAATTTTAAAATGGCCATATTGTATAACGGTAACATATGCGGATTTCATTCGTTCTATCTACAACAACATTAATTAACGGAATGCTGTTATCTTTGAGATCAATACTGATTAATACAGAAGTGATTATATAATGTTTACAAAGAAAACGCTCTGTAACGCGTTCATAAGGGAGCCTTCATCTTGCATGCGAATTAATATGTGTGTCAAATATGTTCATTTACAGACCTTGAGAACCCTTTTGAAGAATGTTAGGTAATAAAAACAAATAGAAGCACGTTCCTTAGAGCTACTTCAATTTTTGGCACTTTAAACCTAGATCAGATTTACGATCAGATCGTACAAATTTGATTGTTTCTCTGATCAAATTTAAACGAACAGCATCAAATTCAAGTAAAGGTAAACTAAAGGGCACTTTTGGTAACTGTCTCCTGAGTTTTCTATAACTTTTATTGATCTCGTTTCGAAGTAATTCATTTCGGCGTAATTCTAAATGCCATTGACACATTATTGCAATTTTGGATATTACAAGTTATTCAATATAAGCTCTGAAAATTATCAAAACCTATTAAAATGTTGGTAAAATCAAAGTCTTCAAATTACATTCATAAAATCTTAGAATATCTTTTTAAATAATTTAAATATTCAACCAAGTTTTATGCAGTCGATTGATCAGGATGGTGTCTCAGCCACTACAAATTTTTGGGTAAATCAGGCGTATATTTGGTTTTATAAAATGTTTCGAACGAAACTAAAATTGTGAGTAAAATAAGTTTTATATTACATTGATTAAAACTTCATTCAACTGAATTCGTTACATGTCTTCTAGAGCAAATAACATAATTTTGACTACCTTTCGATTCACAACCGTTATGACGGCCGGTATGAAGCCTGTGTATACTAATCAATGTAATGTATTACCTCATAATAATCAATTAAAATGTGTGTTGCAATAAAATGCAGCACAATTCTGAAGTTGTTTCAGAGAGAATACCATGGTTACCGATAAATCAACAAATCCTTAATTAGTTGCATGACACTGATGGCATACTATATGTATACCACAAGAAAATTGGAAGAAAAATCTAAATGAGCAAAATATAAAAGTAAATTTGTTGAATTATAAAAACTATTAAGAATATTATAACTAATCAGCAAACAATATTTATAGAACACTTTTGATGCAACTCTAAAAAGTATCTGGGATTTGTTAAAATTAGTAAATGAGCCCAAATGCTTACACTCACAAAAGCAGCGGTCTGGACTCCAGGGTTTGCAGATGATAAAGATGGGTCACCCACTTTCTTCTCAATCTCTTCCATTTTAATGTACCTACGCTTACATGACTAGGTACATGTATTCATTTATCTATTCATAAACCGTGTTTACCAGCAATAAAGTTTTCTCTCTAATTTTCTTGTATGCTGTCATTATCGTTAATATTGCCGTACAAAAGTCTACATAATGTCAACTCCTTCCTGATGCGACACTAATTTAATTTGGTCCATTCATTTCGACAGACGAAACGGAGTGCTTTGATTTAAAACCTCGCCGAAATAGTTTCCGTACTTAACTATCTTATTCCAAGCTCTATAATAGTTTTTCGAAACCGATATACTAATGGTGACACACACTGATCAGAGTTGTCGAGTTTGTACTGATATCAGTTCAAGTAACTATGACAACTGTTCACTAACATCACGCTCATCACTTGAACTTCCAGTATTTGCTGATCGCTCGAAGAGGATTAGTTAACAACTTTAATAGCATTTCGCAAAGCTACTGGCAATGAAATGAAAGATCGAAAACGAAGATATTTGGACACATCAATGTGCGAAAAAAATTGACATCGATAACATTATATTATCATTATATATTAACATTACATTATATATATGGCGCTGATAACCTCGCTGTTGACCGCCACTAACCATAATATCTCTCTATATCTCTCGATAACATTATGAATAATTTAATCGCAATGCTCCTGATGTCACACTATCGTTGGGTCAAGTAGTTTTATTGTATGTTGACTCTTATAAAATGTCATGCCATGTAAATTGTATCCCCATAAAAAAACACTCCGTGTAAAAATACCAGCCAAGTCTCTTCTACTTAAAAAAAATAATGAAATCTAAAAATTCTGCACTGAACTTCTTACACGTGGTAAAAATTTGAGATCAATCGGTTAAGCGGTTTAGGCTGTGGCCTGTTACCGGATTTGAGCTCCAGCCTACTACTACTACTACTACGGAGATTATTACTGATTATGAAAACCGCCCTAAAACACGATTTTCACGGCCCTTTAGCTCGCAAAGGGCGTAACCTATTATTCCCAAATTTGGTATATGTGGTGGGGTGGGCCATAGCTCGAAATAAGATATTTCGCATTAATGTGAGATTTCCCAATTTTAAGATCCAGTAGGCCGAAAATGCCACTTTGATGCTTACAGTAAAAGTAGGTTTGCTCCAGCCTTTTTAAATGAGAGTGTGCGCGCGCCGTACGACTTGGCTGGCGTGGAGCGACCGCTCCACTAGATTTTGAATTGTTAATTAATCTAGTGGAGCGGTCGCTCCACGCCAGCCAAGTCGTACGGCGCGCGCACACACTCATTTAAAAAGGCTGGAGCAAACCCACTTTTACTGTAAGCATCAAAGTGGCATTTTCGGCCTACTGGATCTTAAAATTGGAAAATCTCACATTGTTGCGATATATCTTAATTTCGAGCTATGGCCCACCCTACAACATATACCAAATTTGGGAACAATAGGTTACGCCCTTTGCCCGCTAGAGGGCCGTGAAAACCGTGTTTTAGGGCGGTTTTCATAATAATAATAATAATAATAATCTCAGTAGTAGTAGTAGTAGTAGTCTCCTGGAATTCAAATCCGGTAAACAGGCCACAGCCTAAACGGCTGAACCGATTGATCTCACATTTTTACCACGTGTGCACTTTTGGCGTCTGATTTAACCTTTACCCCATGAATTTTTTGTGCCGCCATTTTGAAACCGGAAGTGACGTCATATCTCGTCAACGGCTAGACCGATTGGAACGAAAATTGCGCCAAACGATCCAGACGGTCATCTATATGCATGATAAGTAGCAAAAGACTAAACATTATGTTAAAGAAACCGGAAATGACGTAATGAAATTTGAAATACATCGATTGGCTTTTTGGCAACAAAGGTTGATCCGATTATTTTGATATTTATGTAACGTATGTACTTTTGACGTCTCATGTGACTTGTTATAAAACCAACCGGAAGCCGCCATTTTGAAACCGGAAGTGACATCATATCTCAATAACGGCTAATAAGATTTCAACGAAACCAGCGCAAAACAATTAAGACGGTCAACTTTATGTATTATCATCAATAATATTTGCAGTTTCCCATACCTAAACCGGAAATGACGTCACACATTTTAATAAACCCACAAATTTTTATTTTGATGCAATAAATATACTATTTGAGACGGCTTATAATAAAATTTTATCATGTTTAAAATATACTTCAAGGGGTCAGAGATTTCAGCCGCCATTTTTAAACCGGAAGTAACGTCATATCTCAAAAACTGGTAGACAAATCGGTATGAAACTAGCGCCAAACGATTCAGAAGGCCATCTCTATGGAATATGAACAGTACAAATAGAATTTTCCTATTTATGAGACCGGAAATGACGTAATTTAAATGTATAAATTATTATAATTCCCTCCTTTACAATAAATACATATTCAGAATGCTTAAAATGATACACATCATTTATAGAAATAAATTCTATGTGGCATTGCAGAAAGTTCAGCAGCCATTTTGAAAACCGAAGTGTTGCCATATCTCGGAACTGGGTTGACTGATTGGAATGAAACCTTTGCTATTCTTCGTGAAAGATCATTTAAAGCAATTATTTAGGACCATACGCTGCTATTCATTATAGTTTGTTCCTAAGGCAGACACACTCATTGTTCTCGTTTTATAAGGTATCGTAAAATCATTTGCTCTTATTGTATCCTCGACCATTTATTGCACATCCCTTGTTCGAGGTCGTTTACAACCTTGTAGCTCTTTGCTCGCTTAGGGGGTGGCATATTATCCCACAATGGTATGTATATATTTATGAGGTATGTTTTGACACTTTTAGGTTTTTACGATAGGGTCAGGTCCATTGTAAGTGTCACTAAAACATCATAAAACGAGAACAATGAGTGTGTCTGCCTTAGGAACAGAGTATAGTGGTAACCAAATTGTAAAGGGTGATGATTTTTTTTAAGAATTTAGTAATTGTTCATTTCATATGTGTCACAAGTTGTTAGAATAAACTAAAAAAGGAGTGATATCCCCATAAAAAAACACTTCGTGTAAAAATACCAGCCAAGTCTCTTCTACTAAAAAAAATATATTAAATCTAAAAATTCTGCACTGAAAAGTAATGATATCAAAAAATTTGCCAAGTCAAAACTTTATTTGAAAATCAAAAAATACTTGGCGCATCGATTTTTTAGGGCATTTTAGGTATACTATATCCCCATAAAAAACACTTCGTGTAAAAATACCAGCCAAGTCTCTTCAACTAAAAAAAAAATATGAAATCTAAAAATTCTGCACTGAAAAGTAATGATATCAAAAAATTTGCCAAGTCAAAACTTTATTTGAAAATCAAAAAATACTTGGCGCATCGTGTACATAAATAGCTTGGAAGTATAAGCCAATTATAAATTATACATGAAATATACATACATAGTATACCTATAATGCGCTAAAAAAAACGAGCGCCAAGTATTTTTTGATTTTCAAATAAAGTTTTGACTTGGCAAATTTTTTGATATCATTACTTTTCAGTGCAGAATTTTTAGATTTCATATTTTTTTTTTAGTTGAAGAGACTTGGCTGGTATTTTTACACGAAGTGTTTTTTATGGGGATATCACTCCTTTTTTTAGTTTATTCTAACAACTTGTGACACATATGAAATGAACAATTACTAAATTCTTTAAAAAAATCATCACCCTTTACAATTTCGTTACCACTAATGAATAGCAGCGTATGGTCCTAAATAATTGCTTTAAATGATCTTTCACGAAGAAAAGCAAAGGTTTCATTCCAATCAGTCAACCCAGTTCCGAGATATGGAAACACTTCGGTTTTCAAAATGGCTGCTGAACTTACTGCACTGCCACATAGAATGTATATCTATAAATGATGTGTATCATTTTAGGCTTTCTGAATACGTATTTATTATATAGGAGGGGATTATAATAATTTTTTAAATTTGAATGACGTCATTTCGGGTCTCATAAATAGGAAAATTCTATTTGTACTGTTCATATTCCATAAAGATGACCTTCCGAATCTTTTGGCGGTAGTTTTATACCGATCAGTCAACCAATTTTCAAGATATGACGTTACTTCCGGTTTAAAAATGGCGGCTGAAATCTCTGACCCTTGAATTATAATTTAAACTTGATAAAATTTTATTATAAGCCGTCTCAAATAGTATATTTATTGTATCAAAATGTAAATTTGTAAGATTTTTAAAATGTGTGACGTCATTTCCGGTTTCGGTATGGGAAACTGCAAATATTATTAATGATAATACATAAAGTTGACCGTGTAAATTGTTTAGCGCTGGTTTCGTTCAAATCTGTTTAGCCGTTATTGAGATATGATGTCACTTCCGGTTTCAAAATGGCGGCTTCCGGTTGGTTTTATAATAAGTCAAATGAGATATCAAAAGTACATACGTTACAAAAATATCAAAATAATCGGATCAATCTTTGTTGCCGAAATGCCAATCGTTGTATTTCAAATTTCGTGACATCATTTCCGGTTTCATTAACAAAATGTTTAGTCTTTTGCTACTGATAATGCATATAGTTCACCGTCCGAATCGTTTGGCGCAAATTTCGTTCCGATCGGTCAAGCCGTTGACGAGATATGACGTCACTTCCGGTTTCAAAATGGCGGCACAAAAAATTTATGGGGTGAAGGTTAAATCAGACGCCAAAAGTGCACACGTGGTAAAAATGTGAGATCAATCGGTTCAGCCGTTTAGGCTGTGGCCTTGTTACCGGATTTTAGCTCCACCCTACTACTACTATTACTGAGATTATTATGAAAACCGCCCTAAAACACTGTTTTCACGGCCCTCTAGCGCGCAAAGGGCGTAACCTATTGTTCCCAAATTTGGTATATGTGGTTAGGTGGGCCATAGCTCGAAATTTAGATATTTCGCAACAATGTGAGAATTTCCAATTTTAAGATCCAGTAGGCCGAAAATGCCACTTTGATGCTTACAGTAAAAGTGGGTTTGCTCCAGCCTTTATATGAGAGTGTGCGCGCGCCGTACGACTTGGCTGGCGTGGAGCGACCGCTCCACTAGATGTTTGTATATTTTATGTATATTTTATATCTGGCCTATACTTCTAAGCTATTAATATACACGATGCGCCAAGTATTTTTTGATTTTCAAATAAAGTTTTGACTTGGCAAATTTTTTGATATCATTACTTTTCAGTGCAGAATTTTTAGATTTCATATATTTTTTTTAGTAGAAGAGACTTGGCTGGTATTTTTACACGAAGTGTTTTTTTATGGTATTTTCTTACGTGGATACACAGAAAGAACCACTGGCATGCTGCCTACGTACTTTTATAGACCATTATGACATTGTCTACGGTAAGGGAGTTGTGTTAAATTACAGTAGTGTGTGTAAAATCCTGTCTGTCTACTTTAGGAGGGCTGAGTAGTGAGCGTGGCCTTGAAGAGTTTTTCAATCGATTTTTATCAATATCTTTTACCAATGCAATTGTTAACAAAATAGGTCTTTGTACGATTATTAAGAACAGTTTAATGAAAATTATTTCATAGTTTAGAATAAGTTGTTAGTTTTATTTTGTCCAACAGGTGTTTATTGCCATCATTTTACTAATTTTCGGGCACTAAACGACTGTAGTACAAAGTAAAACTAATAACATATTCCAAACTATGAAATAATTTTCATTGAACTGTCCTGCATACTCGTACAAAGCCCTATTTTGTTAACAATTTCATTGGTAAAAGATATTGATGAAAATCGATTAAAAAAACTCTTCAATGTCAATTTCACTACCCAACCGTCTAAACACTTAGAGTACAACACTTCTTCTCTCTCGCTGGGGGTAAATGCGGTCCACACAATGACCTTCGCCGGATATCGGGACAATACATAAGATGCTGATACGACATGGAAAAGAATGTTTACTATCTAAGTTGCGAATATGATACAATGATTCGTTACATACGTCACATGAGGGCCAAAACAAGTAATTGTTTACGTGTAGAATATTTTAAAGTTGCAGACACTAGTGATCATCAGCCGGCACATTGAGCAGGACGATCAAGTAGGTGGTGATGGCTCCTCCCATCTGCAACATCAGACAACGCGTTACAAAGCTGTATTCTTCTTCATCTAGGGTTGCCAACTGTCCGGAATTTCTCCGGACACTCCGGAATTGGACAGCATTGTCCGGATGTCGGAATTACCTCATTCCGGACAGCATAATGTCCGGAATTGTTCAATTGCTACATGAAACTTACGCTATAATTCAATAATCAATGATACATCACATCATAACTTTTGCAAAGTACCTAAGTTTTGTAGGTATGGTTAATAGAGACACTTAGTTCACTTTCACCCATTAGTTTCAATTTTTACTGCATATTTATCAACTTCAACTTCAAGGTTAAATAATATTATGAGAACAATCTAATTATTATAGAGTTAAATTCAAGTAATTTTGCTGTAATTGTAAAGAAATGTTTAAAATTCCCAAATATCAAATCGCCGAATATTGTAGTCCAGAACGCATGAAAATGACCCAAATACACTTTCAAAATTCAAAATTTTCCCGGGCCTGTGCGGCCCGGACCCGCATGGTGCTGGGGGGTCCTCCCCCCAGACCCCTCATTGATTTCCCAAGACATCGTCTATTCGTGCATACGAATTTCCCCATAATACCGTATTGTGAGGATATTTTATTCCCAGAGAAATTTAAAACTAAATTGTCCGGAATTAAATTCTTGTAAAGTTGGCAACCCTATCTTCATCAGTTCCAACAACACAAGAACCAAGGCAACTCACCGAGTACAACAGATCCAAGTCTATGGAAAAGAACTCACCAGCTGTGAAGTCGATCTTCTTTTGGGTTAGAGTGATCGACAGAACCATCAACTTTACATGGAAATAAACATACGATTACGGAACATACAGAAATAAACATTATCACATAACGTATACGCATCATTAGAAATTGTTCAACAATTTCCTTCAATTTATATAGAAAGAAAGAGACACCATTTACGAAAGAGACATTGTAATCGTTCGTTTAATCGGACAGTCAAATAGTCCAAACAAACAAAATAAGAGAACCTCGCTTCGAATATTCTGATAGGTGGTTGTCGACAGGATTAAGGTGACCACATCTCTTGTTCGCTCGCTCTGCAATCGAACATTCAAAAGGGCAATATTTATTAATTGCACATAATTTATTCACCATGAATTATCAAAGTTCAGGTCATCTTACCTCAGACCGAGCAATATTGCACACCAAACACAGCGTTGATATTTTGACGAAATTTATCAGTAAGTCGTAAACCATGAACGGTACAACGGAGTCGTTTTTTAAGCCCCTGATGCATTCAAAGAGCAATGAGAGAATTTGTAGGAAATAAGTCCTGATTAAAATAAGAAGAGGTAAGGAAAAGAGGCACATGATGACCTGAGCGGCGTCGCAAAGCATCCAGTGAATGGACAATGACGTTCGTGCAAGAACGACATCCACTTGACGACCTTGAGATTCGATGTACTCGTTTAGGAGACGGAAGCGTTGACGCAGGGCCAGGACGCAAGACATGAACTGACTCTTTGATAGCATAATTATTAATAATATTACGTAAAAAACAAGGTAGAACATGAGTGGCATGTAAATACCACTGACAAACACATCAAGCAGGTGTACGAAGAGAGTGCTGAGAAATGGAATGACAACAGAAGCGATCACGAAACATTGGTTCTTCGAGTGTGGAACTCGAACATTTATGTCTTCCATTAAAATATCAATCTCATGTAAATACGTAAATAACAAAATCAACTTATCCTGTCTGAATCCCTTAAATATAAAGCAAAGAGCTGAGAACGCCTCAACAAAACAACTAAATACCATTGTATATTTTTCGATGAAGTCCGATTGATAAAATGATGTCTGCAGTCAAAATTACGATATCTACGTTTAATTTAAATAAAACGCTGAGAGCGATGACGATGACCGCGCTGTAGACCGCTCCAAGACGTGACACTGCAAGAGTGACGCTGCCATTGACGTGTTTGACGCGACAACTGACGAGACCAATGAGTTGTGAGATGTAGATCATCGGCAAGGCGCTGGACAACGCGTCTACTGGCCTCCAGCGAGCGCGGAGTTTCTGGAGAACGCTGCCTTTAACAGTTACCCACTCGTCACGAGGTCGGTCTGGAATCCAGAGGACTCCAGAAGATAAAGATGGGTCACCTATTTTCTTCTCAATCTCTACCATTTTAATGTACCTACGCTAACGTGAATAGTATATGTAAATTTCATATATGCTGTCATTATCGTTTAAATTGCCGTACAAAAGACAACAAAATGGCAACTCCTTCCGGATGCGATTATTATTTGATTTGGCCCATTCTTTTACGACGGACGAAACGGAGTGCTTTGATTTAAAACCTCGCCTAGGAGTTTCCGTATACGCAACTATCATAATCCAATCTGAATGATAGTTTTACGAAACCGATATACTAATGATATTTCTCACACTGATCATGAGTTGTTGATTGTGTACCTACTGATATCAGTTCAAGTAACTATGACAACTGTTCAATAACATCACGCTTATCACTTGAACTTCCAGTATTTGCTGATCGCTCGAAGAGGATTAGTTAACAACTTTAATAGCATGTGGCAAAGCTACTGGCGCTGAAACGAAAGATCGAAAACGAAGATATTTTGACATGTCATTCCAAAATCAGTGTGCTCCTGAAGCCACACTATCGTTGCAAATGGTTGCAACAAGTTCTTATTTTGTGTATTGACTAAACAAACCTTCTTGCTAGATCCAGTGAACTTTAATCGATGAAAGATAAAGACGATACATATACGTACGATGCGATACGATAAAGATACATATCGGCGATTTAAAAATTAATTGAAAAAATACTTCTTGAAACCTTTAACATAATGGAACCTGGCTTTGAGATCCTATATGTAGTACGCAGTCAGTGCATGTTATGTTCGTCGCACCCATTATCATGCAATGTTAAGTAATTAATAGTGCTGGAAAGCCTGCCTTCTGCCACTTTCCATGCACGCAACGTATCGTGATATTACAACCTCAATTGCCGTGGATGCAATCGTCATTTAGCCATACCATATCGTATCGAGATCTATTCTAGAACATTTTCCCAATTCCATTCTGATGGAATCCGGTCACAGCCATAGGGTTTAGCATTCAGGAGGAAGATAATTGTCAGTGTTGGTGAAACACTTCATTCCATGAAAATTCCATGATTCCATGAAAATTCGCACAAAACTATGTTATGCACAATTGTACAATTGTATTGTGTAATTTATTCGTTGAGATGACCAGTAATATGAAATTACGTAGGCCTATTTAGATTTGAGTTAAACAATTTGAACACACACAAAGTATTCTATGTATCAATGAACGTATCTTGAAGGGACAAATTCATTCTCAAAGTAGGCTGGACTAATAAAAAATAACTATTATATTATATACATAAGGAGTGTCAAAATTTTCTCACAATCTCATTTGGGATGATGTTATGCATGTGAACTGAAAATGTAAAAGATTTGATCGCCGGTGTAATTCTCTTGCCCAACCTTAAGATTGCTTGTCGAATGCTCTACCAACTGAGCTACGGCGAATCATTCATATTTACATATTTTATAATCCATATGACTTGTACAAGCTCAGGATAATATATAACTATACAGGGTTTCTATGTAAATACAAATGCATAGGATATTGCCAATTCATTGGCCAGGTGATCGGAGACCAATAAATATAAGAAATTTTCATAATAAATTATAAAATAAAATTATGGTATGTGTATTATGTGAAATCTAGTAGTTTTAATGTGCATCACACGAGGGATAATCGTCATGTATGCAAGCGTAAGAATGATTGCGTGTAGATCATTGTGTTGTTAGGTACTCTATGAATGTTCAGGAGGTCGCACATTGAGCAGGACGATCAAGTAGGTGGTGAGGGCTCCTCCCATCTGCAACATCAGACAACGCGTTACAAAACCGTCTTCTACTTCATCAGTTCCAACAACACAAGAACCAGTAAACTCACCGAGTACAACAGATCCAAGTCCATGGAAAAGAACCCGCCAGCTGTGAAATCAATCTTCTTGTTGATCAGAGTGATCGACAAAGCCGTCAACTAGATCATGGAGAAGAGCAAAGTATTATGACACTTTCGCGAATTCATTCAATTCATGTTTTCATCTCTTGTTATCATCATTTTTGAACGGGAGACTTTTTGGCTTTTTGCCAAGGACTTCTGATCAGATCCCATAAGATGAAACTGAGCACACTTGTAAAGACTAAGGTAGTTTTTTTAATTTAGATTAGTTTTTTGATGTAATGTAGATTAGGTACTACTTTTCAAATAGGGACCTTGGATTGGACTACATTAGTATAATTTTATTCAATAAATATATAAAGCGGAACCTTTTTTAATAATATTTTTTAAATCTGTCTACCCCAAACTTCCAACCCCTGCCACCCCCAAACGCGGTGACTTTTAGATAGAAACCCGGTATCAGTTTAATCAGTATTTTTTTCTGAACAAATGAGCCAAAATTCATGCTTCTATCAACAAACGCGGAACAGTATTGTTATTTCGACTTAATCTACCCCACTATAGAGGCTTGCAAATAGAAATGTAATTAAATTTATCTACGACTTCTTTAATTGGTTGATCCGATCAATTTGAAATTACGATAGTTCAATAAGCAAACAAATTTTCAATTTCTTACAATGTGTCTACCAAATCCACCAATAGGTTAAAATTTTAAAATATATTCTATTATTTGGTGAAAAAAATCAAAATCCATTTATCAAAAGAGATAGTACAGTAAGTACTAAATACAAACCCATGGAACTGATATTCAAGTATTCCAGAGTGTATATTATGGTCATTTAGTTGCAGAAAAAAATCAAAACTAACGTGTGTAGTCATTTTTTATTGAGTGATTCGTCTTCTAATGAGAGCAGTGACGATTTCAAGCATGTCTCGGGGGGGGGGGGGGGGGACATAGCCCCCCCCCCCCGAGCCCAGAGACAAAACAATCTATAAAACAACATTCTTAAATTATGTTTTCATTAAAACGAAAAATTTGCTGTAATTTGAGAAGTTTAGCATCCTAGAATCGATTTTTAAATGTTTATATTCCAAAAAATGCCCTGCGGGGCAACAATTGGAGGTTTTTTGCTTCGGTTTGTGCATTTTAAAGCCCCAGAATCACTTTAAACTGGTTTAAATTCTAAAAAACGCCCTGCGAGGTTAAGACTGGGGGCTTTGCCCCCCAGGCCCCCCTTTTGGGTGTCGCAATCCCCCCCCCTCCCATGATGAAAGTAGTTCCTACGCCGACTACGTTTGGGTACACCCACCCCCCTCTCCAGATTAAATGTTGCACCCCAGTTTTTCATTAGCCCCCCCCCCCCCTGAATAAAATGTCTGAAATCATCACTGTATGAGAGAGTTTGATTATGGCTTGACCTTTGCTTTGAATAACTATCTTCATATACTAAAAATAACTTGAATTTTAAATATTCTAGTTGTATGTTCACATAAAACATACTTTAAAATCCAAACTTACAACGTGTTTTGAGGCTTTATACTTTTGGTGGGACAGATATTTAATATCGAGATAAGTTATTATTGTGGTTATTATAATTTGACTTTTGAACAAGAGAATAATGGTAATGCAATCCAGCATTAGCTAGGAGCTTGTTTTGTTTTAGTCAGAAATGGCGGATGAAACACACACATTTCATACCTGAACGTAGAGAACTGCACCAAAGTAACATGATTGAATCACAATTCACATCTTACCTAAGCAAAATCAAAATCATTTATCTAGCGTCCACTTTTACATCCTTGTGTATATTTATTGCATGAGCTCCTTATTACATTGGAAATGACAGGTCAAAATTAAGCAAAGCACTAAAAGTACACACCTAAATCTCAATCATGGTCTTATGATATTATAGCAAAGAAAACATGTTAACGCCTTGCTAAATGTCTTGATTTTTAGTTTTTTGGAAAAAATTATTATATTTTGTTACTATAGGACACTTTATTCAGATATTTATAACGGTTAAAGAGGTAAATTAACAATATCTCTATGTGTTTTAGAGATAGTAACGTTTTTACACGAAGTTGGTTGATTGATTATTCATAATGCCAATGTTGCCAGGTTGAATGAGTGGCGTAAATCATGGTCAAATATCTCCAATTTTTCGGTAAAATTACCACGTCTCCCATCTGAGCCCATGTTAAAATCTCCAACTTCAGTCAAATTTAATTTAAAATTTAAGCCGGTGAGTTACTAATATTAAGGTCTCTCATCGTAGACAATACAATAAGGAACATATAAAATGATTTTCAAAGATATCTATCGGAGATGCCCTAATGAGCGTGCATCCTTTACTACAAACTGATAGAAAATTCAAACAAATACTGGTCCTACCGTGGAATCTTTTTTAAGTAGAAGAAGTAGGTGTTATATTCGAAAAGCAATTTACACAATACATCAGGCACAAAATAAGAACGTACCTCTCCTTGCATAATCTGATTAGTTGTCGTTGACAGGATTCGGGTGACCACGTATCTGGTTCTCTCGCTCTGTAATCGAACAAAGAGTCAGTTTGGAATTCACCAGGATTCGTCAAATCTACAAAAGAAGCTACCATACCTCAGTCCGAGCCATGTTGCACACTAAACAGATTGTTAATAATTTACAGACATCAATCAGTAAACCATAAACAATCCAATATTGAGACGGCCCTGTAGATGCCTGAAGATGCATGATGCCTTCGAAGACCAATGTCAGTATTTGCACGAATGAAGCTCCAATAACAATAAGAAATGGTAGAGAAAAGAGGTCGTTGACAATCTTAGCAGTGCCGCAGAGCATCCAGTGAATAGACGACACAGTTCGAACGAGCCCGACGTCCAGGTGATGACCTTGAGCCTCCAGGTACTCGTTCAGAAGGCCGAAGCGTTGACGCAGTGCAAGGACGCAAGACACGAACTGACATTCTGATATGAGAATTATAAGAAATGGAACATAATAACCGATAGACCTTATTAGTGGAGCGTGAAACCCACTTACAAAAACATCCAGCAGATAAACGCAGAGAGTGCTGAGAATTGGAATGAGAAGAGAGGTGATCACGAAACATTGGTTTTTTAATTGTGGAACTCGTAAGGCTATGTTCTTCATTGAAATGTCAACCACGTGTACATGCTTAAAGAACAAAATATGTTTCGTTTGTCTGAATCCTTTCAACATAAAACAAATTGCAGAAAAGTTCGCAAGCGTGTTACGAGTGATCGCAGTAGCATTCGTAAGTGATCCCGGTTTATAAATCGAAATTCTATGGTCAAAGTTCATCTTCAATGCCGCGCTAAGTGCGATGACGATGACAGCGCTGTAGACCGCTCCTAGACGTGACACTACAAGAGTGACGCTGCCATTGACGTGTTTGACGCGACAACTGACGAGACCAATGAGTTGTGAGATGTAGATCATCGGCAAGGCGCTGGACAACGCGTCTACTGGCCTCCAGCGAGCGCGGAGTTTCTGGAGAACGCTGCCGTTAACAGTTACCCACTTGTCACGAGGCCGGTCTGGAATCCAGAGGTACCCCGCTGCAGACGCTGCTTCGTCTTCTCTGCTTGAAACCATGGCACAGAAACTTTTGTTTTACGAAAAAGACAACTGGAAGAGATTTCTGTTTTCCTTCAACGAGAGCGACTTTCTTTGAACATAGATATTGATGAAAACTCTACGTATTTAAACTAGACACGATTTGTTAATGATTGTATTAAAAATACATGATGAGATGTTACTGTTGTTACCTCGCGCTGCTCTCAAGAACTATTTTAAGTTAGTAATATACTTTTATGCTTGGATGTATTAATATATTAATTTGATTAATGTATTTTACTACAGAACGTTAACTAGGAATCAACTAACCGGAAAGGACGGAAGATTGAATAAATCTAACATGCAGAACGGAAAAGATATGGCGAGTAGAATCTGGCGGTTCCGTCAACTAGTTTCCATTGCTGTTTCTCTTCTGTGTTTCAGTAGAATTTCTAGAATTTGCAATAACTTCTCTCCTATAATAATAACTATTGTGACTGCTCAGCAAACATGGCGCTCATCACTGTAAGTGCCAATATTTCCTCATCGCACGATGCAATACTTTTTAGCGGAATCGCTTAGTAAATTAACTTTTTAATGGTGCTGGGAATCCTGCCTTTTGACACTTGGCAATATACACGACACCTATCGTGCTATTACATCTGCTATGTTGTGCATCACCAACTGCCGTAGGTGGATGCAACTGTATTTTAGCCATATCGTATCTTATGTCAAACCATACAGGAATCTGTTTGTAATGTATAATTACCATGTGTTGGTAAAACACTTCAAGGACTATAACGCCCCCCCCCACACCCACTCACCGTCGTAATAAGCTCTTAAACCTAATTTTTTTACATTTTAGAAAAATCCCTTTCTTTTGAGGGGGAGGGGGCATTAAAAGTCTCAAATTTAATTTCCCTCCCATTAATTCCTTAATTGACGATACCCAAAATTGCCCATATTTTTAACTAGGAAGCTCACACAGTATACTTTAACGTTCAACGGTATTGAAATTAGATTAGTTCACAAGTGAAGGACTTGACTAATAGACCAAAATATGCTAACTATTTTAAAGGTCTGTAACAAAAAGCACTCAATAATTCGGAACCAAATAACAGGTATGTGTTTCTTTTGTCATGGGATCAATCCTGCCAAGTTTCATTAACATCGGTGAGGATATTCTTGAATGCTAGTTGAAATGGAATTAATAAAATATGTAGGTACAACTCTTAAAACAACACATCATTCGATAGTAATATAATTCATGTTTAATGCGAAATACAATTGTCTTGTCCCAGTATCGAAAGAATAAATTTTCGAAGATATGAATAGAGTTTTTCCAAACATAAGGGCTATTTTCTTCCAATGTTATGTTCAATGCATATGTAATTAATTTGTTTTGTGAGAGTGCCGTATAATATAAAAAACCCATAAAAAATACTCTATATAAAAATACCAGCCAAGTCTCTTCAACTATAAAAAATAGAAGAAATGGGCCTGTCCACCAAAAGGTATACCTTTGGCTAAAATAAAAAACATGCTCAGATTTTCTTCATTTTACTTTCTATTTAAAGATAAATGTCCATAGAGTATGATTTGTGAACATAAAATTACTTGTATGCACTATAAGTACATTCAAAATTAATTCAGACATGTATAATGAGATTAGCTAAAAAAGTACCGAATATTGCATTATTTTCACTTTTTTTAAAAATGATTTGTGGCCAATCCAGAAAGTTTGAACCACTATTATACTATTCAGAATACCTAGGTCTGCCATTCTAGGTAGTCACTTTAGTACTATATTCACTAAGTTCTCATTAAAAACGGCTTTTATTATTGTGTGCAAAACTTCCAAAGACTAACGAAAAGTACTCAAAATACCCATATCTTTGGTATTTAAGCTGCTATTAATGTGACATTTTCAAACCTCTTAGTTTAAACAGTGCCTCATAGATAGCATCAGAGGTCTTGAGTTGATAATTAAATACGCGCCTTGTAGAAACAAAAGTATTGTGTGCCCAAAGACTAACGTTCTGTCACAGACACCCTCCCGCCATTTCCTGGACATGGCTGCATAGTCCATAAAGTGGTGTGGTGTATAATATTTTTATTATGTCCAGTGGGCCGCAGGACTTGTGTTAACCCTCCATTCACCCCCCAAACCATTCAAACAACTTTTCCCATGGTACAGCTCAAGGGGGAGGAGTCGAAACTAACGTAAATGTGGAAACATACCGCAGCTGAAAACAAATCCTTGGGCCGACTATACTGTCTGCATTAGTAAACCATTCCATAAGGAAGTAAATACATTCTTCTACCATATATATTGTGCCAAAGCTGATTATAAGACAATTAACTCGTTATACTGCATCTTGTTACCACAGATAATACTTTAAGATGTCGTGAAAAGAAAATGAGGCCATGTAGTTGCCCCCACCAACCTTGTTTGTAAATTTGACCCCAAAACTATTGAAATCGTTTGTGCTACGATTATGCTGGTTTGAGCAATGAAAATTTTCGTTTGTGCAACAATGGATTTTTTTTGGTAGGGGGGGGGGGGGGGCAAATTTTGACACCAGTGCCCCCTTATTGGATTTTTGCCCTTTTTTCGATTGAAGTAGTTTGATATACGTTTCTGCTGGTGTGTGCCATAAAAATTTTCGTTTGTGCAAGTCTCCGTCATGTTCAAAAACAACAATCAAAATTTGGAACTAGACCCCCCCTTTTGGAAATTTGCCCCTAAAACTATTGTAATCATCGTTTGTTTTACGTTTGTGCTGGTTTGTGCAATAACAATACAAAGATTCGTTTGTGCAACACTGGAAGTACCTTTTTTTGTTTGTGGGGGGGGGGGGGGGGGGGGGGGGGTCAAAAATTTGACACCAGCCCCCTTTTTTGGATTTTTGTATATTTTTCGAATGAAATCTTTTGTTCTACGCTTGTGCTGGTTTGTGCAATAAACATTTTCGTTTGTGCAAGGCTCCGTTATGTTAAAAACAATAATCAAACTTTGGCACCAGACACCCTTTTTGGGAACTTGCCCCTTAATCTATTGCAATAGTTTGTGATACATTTTGGCTGGTTTGTGCAATCAAAAATTTTGTTTTTGCAGGTCTCCTTCATGCTCAAAAGTATAATCAAAGTTTGGTGCAAGTCACGCACACTATTAAAATTGTGACTGATTTTTGTGCTGAGACATGCACAACGAAAATAGTGTTTGCACAAACCAGCACAAACAGAATTGTTGATCTGTTCATTATAACTCTTTAAAGAAGAATTAATACTGTATTTATATTATTCAAACCAATTTTATATAGTGCTACTTTATGTTGGTCCTTTCGTCCAAAGACTAACGTCCGGAGACTAACGGACTTTAATTTAGATCATTAAGCGTACTCTGTTTAAATTTGACTATATTTAAGTTATAAATGTTGCTTTGGATTCATGAATATACATGCAAACTATATTTAAAATATTAATCATGATAGTTTCATACTTTTACAAAAATCCTGACTTCATTTTTTAACGAAAAATCTTCCAATTTTGTGAGTCCAAAGACTAACGTTTTTTAAAACAAATAAAAAAATGTGTGTACAATAATGTAAAAATGTCATATTATGGAATTAGTATATAGATACATCCCCAAATAGATTCCAGTAGTAGGATTTGTGCTATGAGTTTTATTACAGTCGTACCTCACACCCAAAGTAGAAATTTTTGCTACGAACTTCCAAAGACTAACGGTGAACAGGCCCAAATCTAAAAATTCAGCACTGAAAAGTAGTGATATCAAAATAATGGGCCAAGTCAAAACTTGATAATTTCAAAAACCAAAATATACAATTGGCGCATCGTGTTTATAAATAGTAAAGAAGTATAATAACATAAATCAAATGTACCTAAATTATGTCATATACCTATAATGCCCTTAAGTAAGATTATATGGTAAGATTATCTTCAAAATGGTTCTCAAGGTGTGTAAATGAATATATTTCATATTATATCGTATGAAATACAAAGGCTCGCTTATCAACGCGTTATACTTAGCGTTTTCCTAGTGTTATAAATATTTGAACACACAAAGTATTATGATATATTGTTCTTCGCTTCTCCAATTATAAGTTTGGTGGATATATAATTACACATTAAAATAACGATTTTAATGTGTAATTACACAAAGTACTATTAAATATTCATGAATATGTATCAAAGCGATTACAATCTTGAAGTGACAAATTCATACACAAAGTGGGCTGGACTTTAACAATTAACAATTATTCTTTATTATACAGAGGTTGAATATATAAAAACTCCTATATATTTTTGTTAATTAAAATTCCAGCAAACGGATGGCAATAAATTGTAAGCAATTCTCATGGCGTAGGTATTTCTGAAATATAAACTATGGTTTGTTTTATGATCATAACAAATCAAAAATAAATCTGGTGTAAATAGTAACAATAATGTTATAATATTTGTGAATCACACGAGGGAAATCGTCATGCATTATGCAAGTAGATCGTTGTGTTGCTAGATACTCTCACACTCAGAAATAATTGTGAATACGGTGTAATATTGGCCGGAGTGGTCGAATTTTCGCACCGAACGCGTTTGAAATTGACAAAATCTTGAACGGTGCGACGGTGTAACATGAAATGTGTGTAATAAATTGAGAATAAATTGTACCTCTTGATTCGCACTCGGAAAAATATCGGTGTAATACTGGTGTAATTTTTCACCATTTTGGTGAACTATTCAGATGTACTCCGCTGATTACTCCACAACTGAGTACATTTCATTCATAATCGCACCAGGTCGAAGTAAAATAGGGATGATTCATCGCACCGACCAGTGCGAAAGGTATGTCTAACTGATCGGCATGATTCCATAAGTGCGCGTCATTACTGTGTCGTCATTTTCTCGTTAATTACCCTAGTTGCCAACAGAATGCGCTAGAAGTCGTCAAACTCTTTTTATTACACTTATTTAGCTTTTATCTCTTTATCTGTTTGTTTAATTAAGTTATATTATTACCAAAATCTGCCTAATAATATAAGAAATTTAATAAAGTTATAGATATATTATTACATGCTAGGAAAAATGTGTATTACCATTTTTGTAGTTGTAAGTAGTACTTTGTATTTGGTGATATATTTGTGGCTTCACCAAATGGATTATTATACTGGAACAGTGATGGAACCCGATCATATGCTCCCCAACTGATACTGTCGGTGCGTATGTCGGTGTTCGGTGACACTTCGTAAATATTTTAATTGCACCGTAATGGAGCTACAACTACTTCACAAAATACACCACAAATGGATTGATTTTATAATATTGCTGAACCTATCGGTGTAGTTATTGTACACCGTAGAGGATTAATTTGAAGAAAAGTTGCACCGATCAGGAGTAAATACTAGTCAATTAATATCAATCCGCTGCTCGGTGCTATTATAGTTACACCGCGAATCCGTGTAGGGTTTTATAAATAATTATTGCACCGCCTGAAAATCTTGATATTACTCCGAATGTGTACGGTCAAACTGGGGCACCGATCGGAGCGGTTTCGGTGCAGTTATTTTTGAGTGTGAGCTCGTGTTCAGGTGGTCGCACATTGAGCAGGACGATCAAGTAGGTGGTGATGGCTCCTCCCATCTGCAACATCAGACAACGCGGTACAAAACTGTCTTCTACTTCATCAGTTCCAACAACACAAGAACCAAGTAAACTCACCGAGTACAACAGATCCAAATCCATGGAAAAGAACCCGCCAGCTGTGAAGTCGATCTTCTTGTTGATCAGAGTGATCGACAGAACCGTCAACTTAACATGGAAAATAAAAATAAAAGACATTTACTTCTGGTATTGAAATCTATTTAAGATAAAAAAAATATCACAGACAGATTTCAATACCAATTGAAAGTTATTTTACTTTCACATGTAATGCTAATTGCAGTAACAGAATTTTCCCGAAATTCTTTATTATCCAAGGTTGATGTAACTAATTGAAGTCTACAATGGTCTGGCTACACATTTGTTCATATCATGTATCATATAAACATATATTTCATTCACAACTCAACAAGAGATGAATCTCCCTCAAATACACACACACAAAAAACTGAATGCTGAATGCTGAATACTGTATTACCTCTCTTTGCATATTCTTATTGGTTGTTGTTGACAGGATTCGGGTGACCACGTCTCTGGTCCTCTCGCTCTGCAATCAAAAGTGAAATATTGATGGAGAATACATTTGGATTCTAATTGGTATAGTTTTTTTCACAGCTTTCTTACCTCAGACCGAGCGATGTTGCAAACCAAACATAGAGTAGATATTTGTACGATGTCAATCAGTAGACAATAAACCATCCAATATTCAAGCTTGCCATTCTCGGAACCCTTAATGACTTCGAAAGAAAATGACAGAATTTGAACGAAATAAGCTCCAATTGCCATCAGAAAGGGGAAAGAAAATAGATCATTGAAAATCTTAGCAGCATCGCAAAGCATCCAGTGAATAGACAACGATGTTCGTAAAAGCACGACTTCCACTTGGCGACCTTGAGCCTCCAGGTACTCGTTCAGAAGTCGGAAGCGTTGACGCAGTGCAAAGACGCAAGACATAAACTGATATTCTGACAGAAGAATTATGAAAAATGGTACGTAATAACCGACACTTGAAATTAACGATGCGACATAAGCACTGACAAAAACATCCAAAAGATACACTAAGAGAGTACCCAGAAAAGGAATGACAACAAATGCTATGACGAAACGTTGGTTCTTTGAGTGTGAAACTCGTATATTTATGTTCTCCATTGAAATATCTATCTCGCGTAAATACGTAAAAAACAACATGATCTTTTCTTGTCTGAATCCTACGACCATGAAACAAATTGTTGAGAAGACACGAACCATATTACGAATAATCCCTATGGTTTCCTCGATGGGTGGTTGCTTATTTGTAATGAATGTTTCAGATACTAAATAGAAGATATTAAGTGTAAATGCTACGCTAAGTGCGATGACGATGACAGCGCTGTAGACCGCTCCTAGACGTGACTCTACAAGAGTGACGCTGCCATTGACGTGTTTGACGCGACAACTGACGAGACCAATGAGTTGTGAGATGTAGATCATCGGCAAGGCGCTGGACAACGCGTCTACGGGCCTCCAGCGAGCGCGGAGTTTCTGGAGAACGCTGCCTTTAACAGTTACCCACTCGTCACGAGGTCGGTCTGGATCCCAGTTGGCTCCAGCAGCCGAAGCTGCTTCGTCTTTCTTTCTTGTTATCTTGGCCATAACTAACTCGAAATCTTGCAAAAGGCAACTGGAGGATATTCCGGATTGTGGCGAGCGTTTGAATAGCAAACGTTTGTTTAATGTTTTTATAAGGTACTAAAATATCTTGTGGTAACAAATTCCTTCACCTTAGCAAAAGTAGATTACTTTAAATGATTCCTTAAAGGTGATTTACAACTGCAACAGACAATACATTTACAATCAATATAAATTAAATTAAAGTCCCTATAGTATTTATAAATACATATTGGAATATAACTAGTATTACTACATTATAGAGAAATAATACTCTGGAACTGTATAAATGTTAATTATTCAACCAATCGACAGATTCGTCCGCGATGACACCCGGGAACCAGTTCTCTGTACTGCGATCGTATAACTTTGCCCGACTACGATCGACAACTCTCATGAGAGATTATTATCATAGTATAAAGATCAGCCCGTTCACTCCTTCACGTAGTAGCGTCACTCCGAGATGAAACTGGTTTCAGCGCCGATGGTGGCGCCCCAAGTAGCCACCTTAGTGCAACTCATTTTCAAGGGATGAAAAATTGCCACCAGAAATTCAAATAGCACAGTAAATTCGCAATATATTTGATAAATATTTAGGATATTATAAATCATTTTTGTAATTCATAGAAAACTCATGATATCCTTTACTATTAATGCACAGTTTCAACAATGGAGCTCTGAAATTGCGTTACGATAGACCTCTATAGAAATCGTCATTTTAGCCCAATTTTAATCAAACCCGGACTTTTCCTGTAGATAATTTCGAGCCAAATAAAGTGCACACAATTTCAATCGAATCCGTTGAGTATTTCGAGAGATATTAAAAGAAACCCAAATTTGCATCGAAAAACGTAATTTTTTCGAAACTTTAGAACTATAGGAAGCCGTGAAATATTTTATTAGGCAGTGAAGAAAATAGGTTTACTTAGTAAACCTTGACTTTACAACCAGGGGCAAAACAATATTTCATGTGAATAAATGCAGACATCTTGGGGTGGGTTTGGGGGGGGGGGGGGGGGGGCAGGGAACATTTCTGGCCAGAGAGTAATATTGTCACCTTCTTATGGACTTGGATTAATTCCAATTCTACGTTTATTATTTGATCTACAGGGCTAGGATGTTTAGGACCTATGAAACGTACAAAAAGGCAGGCAAATAGTACCTTAAAACTATTAAAAAAAGGACCATAAAGTCCCGAAAAAGGACCAATGAAATTTTATGCTTTGTAATATTTTCAAGTTACAACAATTGTGAAAGACATATTTGATATTATTTTCCCCAATAATTTAAGAAAAAGGATTTAAAGACATTCAAATAGCAAATAAAAGGACTAAATTCATACACATTGAGATAAAGGCATTTTCAGGCAAAATAAAACACTTATATTTGAAATCAGGAACACATGAAACATATTTATGTATCAATATTAAACATGGCTAAACAAAAAATTAAAAGAGATGTCCTAACATCCCAGCTCTGATATTACTATAGACAAGGATCAATCAAGGACATATCTTTTCCGCCTGACTTCACAACTTCCCATTTTATCAAAAGATTTTAGTGTGTATGCACCTACTATAATTTATTTTATGTATTATGAATCGAAATGATGCAGAATCTTTCATTGATGTGTTGATGTAAGTAGAGATGCGAACGATTAAATAATCAGGATAAGGTATGAAGTGGAAGCCTGCATAAAATCGCGTAGGTTTCTACTATAGCCTCTCGCAACCTGGAATTTCAAAGTAATTTTTGAAGTTATTACATACAAAGTATAAATACACTTTGATATTACATCTCAATACCGTTTTTCTTTCATTATTTTGTGCATAGGCATTTGTTATACAATTTTATTATTGACTACCCATATTTGCTTTAATTAAAATATCTGAAACATTTACTGATTCTTATTTTGGAACTTATAGATTCGATCAAATTGTCATACTTTATTCTGTCATATATTTCAAGTATTAAACAAATGATATTAATTCTATATTCCATGCATCTGAAATTCTTGCGCTCATTTTTCATTGTTCATTTTTCATTGTATTTATTTATATACAATTTTTTTGAGCATGCTTAAAATGTTTTACTAATATTAAGCGGTTTACAGTATATTTAAATATTTGCCAAATGGTTACTTACACGTTTTCTTTGTTTTTTATTTATGTGTTCAGTGAGATTCAGAAGAAAGCGGTCGGAGTGCCCTGTGCACACTGCCTGGCACAGGGGCACTATGACCGCTACATATGATACACTACATGGGCATTGGCTTTAGTGAACCTTCCACATATTTTTTATAATAGGATGGGAAAGAAAATTGTCACGAGAAGACAATCCCTTGCCAGCATAAGAGTATTTTAATGTTTTAATTTTAATGTTGTTCCATCTTCTATTATTCTTTACCCAGACAATAGTGCGCTTTGGGTCATGTATTACATGGCGGGTCTCTCTAGTAACTATTTAATATTTATTACATACAATGATATTACATGCTATAAATGCAATTATAATTGACAAGTATCACTGTAGCAGGTTTAGTCAGTTGGTCCTAGATTGGTCAGTATATTCCAAAAAATACATAGTACTTTATTTTATTATTCCCAATGTGTAGGTATGTGTCTTCCATGGCTTTATTAACACATGTAGAAATGATTGAACAGTTAATTTCATATTGCATTAATAAAACACAGCTCTCTTTGCACAAAACACTTCGAGGTAGATCAATGTGCAAATGTACTCTCCATAAGATTAGGCAGTCTTACCTTTGGATGCTATTACAACTCAATTTGAGGTTCCAAACCTATGAGGTGTTATGCCTAGATATTACATCATACTATCTTACCTATGTGTTACCAAGAGATATAGACATAATATCATCTAGACACTCACTGTCAACATTGTGTTCAAAAAGTATTTCACTAGAATCAAATTGATTTCAGGTAAAACTATGCTTCTTAGAAATAGGTAGGTAAGTCACTTTCTTATTGAATGGTGCAAGCCGTGATTTAGATAATTGTATATTCAGCTAGCCTACCTTACAATGTACAAGCCAAACAAAGAGAATACACTTTTCCTACCACAGACATCCAACACACGAAACAACAACACTTCCCATCGAAATCTTCTTGCAATTTGTCAGCTTGTATTGGCGAAAGTCAAACTATTGAATGAATAGGTATGAAGGAGTGTAAAGTCATCCAGTTTGACTGAACTGCATTCAAACTGTTTCGTATCATCGAGTTGACAGCTAGTAGGTCTTCTTGGTTGATCTTACTTTGTAGGACTAGGCTGGACTTGGAGCCTAGGCCGCCTCTTCTGCCAAGACTATCGTGGTGTCATTCTTCTTTCGTCACGAACTGTCAGCTGTCGGGCGAGATCAGAATCCGGACTGTTTCTCCAAATCTATGTTCAAAGAAAAAGTATAGGTATAATTAATTAACTTCACCGAAAAGTATGCATCTTACTCACTTCATTTTTTTATGGGAGAAAATGAATTTACTAACCTTTATCCAGTCTCTGCGCCGCGCCGTAATGTCTTCTATCTTTCGAATTTCACAGTATTTTGCAACAAAAACTGATTCACGTGAAGCTAACTATACCATTTTACATTGTGTACTAAGTGTCACATGTCACAAGCAGCATTATTTAATAGTAAATAGTGAAATTATGCAAAAAGACGTCAATCTTGGCTTTGTTTACATGCAAATGTCAATGTTGAAGTGCTGTTTACTACTGTGGTTACTTGGGGCGCCACCGTCGACATTTGAAACTAGCGCGCCAATGTTAAATTAGCCAAGTGACGCTACTACGTGAAGAAGTGAACGGGCTGATCTTTATACTATGTTATTATTGACTCGACTTGTGGTCGATCGACTATGACGTGTCAATGCTATTCTCCCATAAAATATGTCGATCGATTGTTGACAAAAGTTATACGATCCCAGTGCTGGGCTTCATGAAGTGATCAGTTGTTTCTTGTAGATGAGCAGACATCACAACTAGGGTTGTCTGACATAATTACATCGTCAATGCGGATCTCGATCTGTTCAGGTTACACCAAGCTTTTCTATGTAGACAAAACTCTTTAACCGATACAATATTTCTAAACTATTGTTTTTAATGCACTTTTTCCTTTTTTGTAATCCATTTGGATGATCGGTTTGATACTATCATATTTTTCATAATATCATTACTTTTAGTGTAAGATTTTTAATTGTTTATTTAATTTTTTAATACATGGCTGCTGTTTTTGCAGGATTATTTATAAGTGGCATAACGCAATAGTGTACTATGAACAAAAAGTTCCATATCCTGTACCAGTTTTAATAGTATCAATATTGATATTATGACCATGCTTGTGTAACCTCACGTACCTCTTAGGATAGGCGATGTTTCTTGTTATTCTGAGATGTCTTTGTGCTTGCTTATAGATGTGCATACACTTGATTTAGGCACTTTAATTAGAGTAAATGCTACTAGGAAAACGCTCGGTGTAACGCGTTGATGAGCGAGCACCGACACGCACGACATCGCCAATCATAGCACGATCCATTCAATCAAAGATAACTAACTATACATTATTTATTACCAATTTTCCTTGCAACTTTTCATAAACACTCTGGATCAATTAAATAACAGATTATTGTACTGATATTTTTCCATCAATCTCTTTGGACAGATATTCAAACACTTAAAACATCAATAAGTCTGTAAATTCTTGACCGATTGGGCTGGAAATGTGTAAAATATGTGTTTCATAACTGTGAAACACAATCCATATCGTAAAATAAATTATTTTAGATAAGGTATACCTATACCTATGTATATGAAATACCTACATTACATTTTGACTACATTATGTATTGCAATATGATCCACTAAGAAAAGAATCTGTCTTACATTTGAAACCTGCGGGATTTGGCTCAGAGGGTAGAACACAAAGAATCAGCAATATTATAATTTGTTTATTACAGAGAAAATAAATGTTCATTGATGTGAAAAGAGCAATCAAAAATTATGAAACAATATTACGTTCGATACGTCGGCAGTAGTGATGATGTCGTCTAGTTTGTTTACTTCCGCGTAAACAAGTGGATGGCGTTGACTCTTGCGTAGTGTGTCCCGTGAACTCCAGTCCACCAGCAGAATGAAATGACTGGATATGTCACCTCCTTCAGCTGCGATGCGATGATGTTGTCTAATAACCCCTTGGTTACCAGGACGTCCAGCAGTCCGTGCACAAGGAGTGACCTCCTCGAGCAGTTGGATCAAGTTGGCTCAGGCTGATGACGTTCGTGGCTGCAGACTCGTCGGTTTCTCCCAGAGTTGCAATTCACTAACTTTTATACTTTAACATTTACTGACTTTAATGTTGAAACTGTTCAGTTGATCACTTGTAACTTGAAATTGTCTTAATGCGATATTATTTGCCTCAGCATTAGGCTTGAAGTTTGAATTTACTGGGTTGACGTTTATATAAAAATGTTATTTTAATGTTTATCTTCGATCACATCGGCACTGTCTCGCTGAAATTATACTATGTTGCGTGCACAAGGCTTCACGGTTCGCGAGGCAGGTCTCACTGCTCTGAGAAAACTCCGACTGATGAAGTTTGGCTGGTAGCTTGACGTTTTATACCCTCTCACCTCGGTTTACCGCCAAAGAATATGATTGGTTGGTTTCGTACACGTGGTAGCTATTTTTAGGCATTCTGTCATTTCTAAAGCCCGCGAAACGACTTTCTTTCTGCACGTAGGCCCATGCTTTTCTTGGAATCACTGAAAACTAGTCTGGCTGACTGGTTTTGTAGCGTTATCACAATGACTGGTTCACTTGTTATTACGTGGTGACATCACAATTTAGGTAAGGTCACATACTTTTTATATGGATTCACTCACTTTCTTGATATAATTGCACATTGTTAAACTTATTTGATTGCTCGTTATATTTTTGTCTATATTTTTGATGCTGTTGAATTTTAAGATTGTAAGTTTACATAATGATTCTAATTAATTACTTTGTGTTCAGTTAACCTTGACTCTAAGAATGCCATGCTACAAGCTTGTTCATTCTTTAAACCTATTTCAAGCAAACATTATTATTTTTTTTTAAAGTTAATTTTCTAACCTAGATAGGCCAACTTGTTACAGAGCCCCCTGAATTCTTGTTGTTCACCTTTTGACTGAAGTAAATTTGAAATACATTGAAATTTTGAATGAGAAAATGGTGATAAAACAAGGATTCACATAGAGACTGGACTATCTAGCAGGAATAATCTCTTCCTTTTGACAAACAAAAAGTTTCCTTCAACAGATGCAAGTTTATTTCCCCTTACAGCTGTCTAATCTAAACCTGAATGAATGAACTCACCCCTCCACCTACCAAAACAAAAACAAACCTCATCCTACTTCCCGGAAACGATGCTCGACTCAACCCTCTCTATTATCACAATCCCGTTATTGGCCTAGTGACCTACTCTTGCTGGGTCATCATACCAAACATCAACATTACTTCTTGTTGTCACTGTGAGAATCAGCTGATCGATGTATTGTTTACTTTGTTTCTGGTGGATGATATTTCTTTAATCTCACGATATTATGTGTTCCCTTATACACATTTCTTTCGTCGACTAATGCATAGCTGTTATTATCAAATACTTTCTTGACCTTGTATGGGCCTTCATACAATTCAAAAAACTTCTTAATTACCTTGTCCACAGCTTTTGATACATTTAGTGCTTTAAGTAATACTAAATTACCTTCTTCAAATACAGTCTTTTCAGGATGCTTTTTATCGTGTAGTCTCCTGCGTTTCCTTGCTTTACTGCACAAACGATTTCTTGCCATTGCAATCTTCACGTCGGTATCCTCCAAAATCTTCACTCGATCATCGGGAAAAGATATTAATTTTTCTAACCTACTCTCTGGTTTTATGCCAAGTTGTAGTTCGCATGGTGCACTACCTGTTCCCTCATGTAATGTTACATTGAGTAGATTCTCAACATCAGTAACATATTTTGTCCACGAAGTATGTTTACGGTTGCAGTAGGCTCGGAATATCCGCCCTATCTCTCTCATTACTCGTTCAGTTGGATTACTCTCAGGATGTCGCACAGATGAATAGATGGGTTTTATTCCATTCTCTTCGGCTGTTCTTTTCCACAGTTTTGACACATACTGTGTCCCATGGTCAGCGAGTATTTTCTTAGGACATTGCACGGTATTAATATATTCTTGCAATCGATGTGTTATAGCCGCCGCAGTTGCTTTCTTAAACGGATATATCTTTACATGTTTCGTCAAATTGTCTATGAAAACAATAAGATATTGCCATCCTAGTTGTCCTCGAGGCAATGGGCCGTATATATCAGAGCTCACTAACTCACCCTTTTCAGTTGGTAGCAACGAATGCATGTCCCCATGTAACGTTCTTACACTACATTTGGTCTTCTGACATGTGTCGCAAGTCCTCAAAATGCTTTTGACGCTTTTATTAAGACCTTTCTACCAGAATGCTTCCCTTATCATGTAAATACATTTTGCTGCCCCGAAATGTCCCAGTTGTAGATGAGTGTCCCATACGATGTCGTGAATTAATGCTCTTGGAATGCAAGCTTTCCAATTTACTTTTTGCTCGTTATTTCGGTAGAAAAGTGTTTCGTTATTCAACGTAAAATGTTTCTTCAAATTTTTCATTCTTTCAGTGTGGCTACCTTCATCATTTAAACATCTTATGATTTCACGTAATTCATTGTCTTCTCGTTGAAATTTGTCTAAATTCTTCAACTTTCTTCTCAATTCTACGTTTACATTGCTCACTATGTTTGCTACTAAGATTTCCTGGTCATGATCCCCCGGCACTAATAGCGTTCCGTCTTCTTTTTCGGGGTATCTACTCAGTGCATCCGCCATTATGTTGTCCTTGCCGGCACAAAATTCAGTTTTGAAGTCAAATGCCTGTAAGACTAGGATCCATCTTGCGATTCTCCCTGATATTAGCTTCATACTCATAATGAATGTTAATGCTTTGTGATCTGTAATTACCGTGAGATCAGCCCCCAAGATGAATGTCCTGAATCTGAGTAGCGACCAAACAATAGCTAATAACTCTTTTTCTGTGACACTGTAATTCAGTTCTGGGCCCTTCAGAGTTCTTGACGCCATTGAAACTATGTCCATCTCACCATCTTCATCTTTCTGAAATAGTATTGCTCCGATACCGTGATAACTTGCGTCCGTTTGAAGGTAAAATGGTCGCTCAAAGTCTGGATAAATCAGCGTCGTAGTCTTCTCAAATAACCTTTTCAACTCATTGAATTTCGCATCCAGTTCATCTGTCCATCTCCACCTGGTATTTTTCTTGAGCAAATGCGGGATTTGGCTCAGAGGGTAGAACACAAAGAATCAGCAATATTATAATTTGTTTATTACAGAGAAAATAAATGTTCATTGATGTGAAAAGAGCAATCAAAAATTATGAAACAATATTACGTTCGATACGTCGGCAGTAGTGATGATGTCGTCTGGTTTGTTTACTTCCGCGTAAACAAGTGGATGGCGTTGACTCTTGCGTAGTGTGTCCCGTGAACTCCAGTCCACCAGCAGAATGAAATGACTGGATATGTCACCTCCTTCAGCTGCGATGCGATGATGTTGTCTAATAACCCCTTGGTTACCAGGACGTCCAGCAGTCCGTGCACAAGGAGTGACCTCCTCGAGCAGTTGGATCAAGTTGGCTCAGGCTGATGACGTTCGTGGCTGCAGACTCGTCGGTTTCTCCCGGAGTTGCAATTCACTAACTTTTATACTTTAACATTTACTGACTTTAATGTTGAAACTGTTCAGTTGATCACTTGTAACTTGAAATTGTCTTAATGCGATATTATTTGCCTCAGCATTAGGCTTGAAGTTTGAATTTACTGGGTTGACGTTTATACAAAAATGTTATTTTAATGTTTACCTTCGATCACATCGGCACTGTCTCGCTGAAATTATACTATGTTGCGTGCACAAGGCTTCACGGTTCGCGAGGCAGGTCTCACTGCTCTGAGAAAACTCCGACTGATGAAGTTTGGCTGGTAGCTTGACGTTTTATACCCTCTCACCTCGGTTTACCGCCAAAGAATATGATTGGTTGGTTTCGTACACGTGGTAGCTATTTTTAGGCATTCTGTCATTTCTAAAGCCCGCGAAACGACTTTCTTTCTGCACGTAGGCCCATGCTTTTCTTGGAATCACTGAAAACTAGTCTGGCTGACTGGTTTTGTAGCGTTATCACAATGACTGGTTCACTTGTTATTACGTGGTGACATCACAATTTAGGTAAGGTCACATACTTTTTATATGGATTCACTCACTTTCTTGATATAATTGCACATTGTTAAACTTATTTGATTGCTCGTTATATTTTTGTCTATATTTTTGATTGCTGTTGAATTTTAAGATTGTAAGTTTACATAATGATTCTAATTAATTACTTTGTGTTCAGTTAACCTTGACTCTAAGAATGCCATGCTACAAGCTTGTTCATTCTTTAAACCTATTTCAAGCAAACATTATTATTTTTTTTTAAAGTTAATTTTCTAACCTAGATAGGCCAACTTGTTACACATTGATATTGAGAATAGCCATCTATAAACTTTGCTTTGCTACATAGAGCAACCCAGAATGCAGTGGAATTTCTGTTTTGAAATGTCATTTCTGACAGTTATTAAAACTGTCAATAAGTGCATCTATGTTCTTGACTGGAAGGGCTGAAAATTTGTAAAATAAGAGACAATGTTGGTCTGAACGACCATGCAAAATATGAGTTTGATTGATCAGATTAATCGAAGACCATTTGATAGGTCAAATGGTGGTGTGGCTATAGGCCGTTTTAAATTAAGTATACAAATGTCAGTAAAATCTCTATTACTCTTGAAGCTCATTACAGATTTGTAAAAAAATCACTTATACTGCTGGTACACATGACCTTGCAAAATTTGGTGATGATCGGTCAAACTATTGCAGTTATTATACACAGAGTTTCCTTCATCCCCATTGCCAAGCTAACTATAACTACACATCAAGTTTCCGATGCAACCAATGGAGCGAACTTGCTGAAAATCACTTATGGACCATAACGAGAATAGTAATTTAAGTTGTGTGAAAAAATTGGCCTGATCCATTACTTCGTTTGGCAGGAGACGCCAAATGCACAAATAAACACACAAAAAATGAGATTCGAGCCAAGAGTTTCAAGTGGAGACGCTCGCTCCGCTCGCCTAATAAACAACTAAGTAACATCGATCTGATGAAGACAGTCAAATTTGATAAGAACTGCGAGAGAAATTCTAAAACTTCTACACTCAACAAGTTATATTTGTTTAATGCACATTTACTCATCTGATTTCTACATTGTGTGATTAATCATTACATAAGGAGTCTAGATCTTGTTGCGCGCGCCGCCCTGGTAAGGAGAGTAAACTAGAGAGCCTATATACTGGGGAAGAGAGTGGCCAACTCGTGGGAGCCAACTTGTACTCAAGTCATGGACGCTTGTCAAGGTCGTCAACTAGGTCCTGCCACAGCCAGCTACTAGCCCTAGGCTCTTTAACTTGCCCACTGTTTGAGCGCAAGATGGCGGCTCCCATTAAAGCGGCCTGGTTAATTCTTCAACCAATAGAAAAAAGTCACCCAGTTGGCCACTCTCTTCCCCAGTATATAGGCTCTCTAGAGTAAACTGCCCATGCTCTCTGGGTTAATTTCTAGCACCAAAACATGCTAACAAAAAGTCTGCCTACTGCCCAAGTTGTCTTCCTAGCGGGGGAATTTGGAATCATTTACTTACGTCGATGGCTCAGCCGATAGCTGTTAATAGTTGTGGAAATCAAGAACGGTACAATTTTCGATTTAGAAGGCGCAGCTCACAATTCAAACAATTGAGGTAAACATTCTGTAATTCCGATGTTTGGGATAGATGGTTAATTAAACTTCATTTAATTACAATAATATACATATAATTATAAATATAATACATAAATATCAGTATTTAAAATGCCCTGAAGGTGTTTTATTCCAAAGTGTGATTTAGTTAATAGGAAAGTGAAGAGATCCACTTTCAGTGCACCAAAGGTCTGCTAATTTATATGAGATTCATCATCATTTTATCATTGTATTCATTATTTATTAACAATAATATTCCTACTGCTCCGATAAAAATTGTGCACGCCAGTTATTGGAGTTAATTAAAAATTATTACATACAAAAAGTGTCAATCCCTTCAAATGTCAACAAAACATGTTAGGTTAGTGTTTCGTTTCCACTTCACAGTGATTCAAGTATACATGTTCAGCTAGAATCGTTGCTGTTTTACTAACTGAGCCGTAGTAGCCGTCAATTGAAGAAGCACACATATGTATCCAAGTGGCAGTATTTTTTCTTGGTTTTCGAAGATTCTGGGTGCTTAAATTTTCAAAGGTTTGTACTCCATACCAGGGCGGCGCACGCAACCAGATCTAGACTCCTTATCATTATAGTATAAGTGATTTCCATATTGACGTGATGATGGGTGTAAAATATTAACATGCATGAAACTATGGCAACTGGTAAATAACAGCTCATTACACGAAGTACCAAGATTCGCTGATTACATGCGAACAGAAAACACTCTAGAAATCGCCTCCTTAATTCAAGGTCGATCAATATCCTTGATTAGTTACCTAGTCATCTTGAATGATGACCTTGACCATTTTCCTTGATTGATTTGCTACAAACTGATCAGGTAGTAAGGGGTAGATACGAGAATTTTTCTTGAATAGACATTTAAATGGGAGGTAAAATATGACCTTGACAAAAACGCGTCTATAACTTACTATTAGTAAACAATTCGTACTCTGATATGGAATAGCTAGTAGGATACATAGTATTCTGCCACTTATGGAATGCATTAAAATGCTCTTTTTATTAACATTATTAAAGTGAATGTGAACGAGAAAGGTAAGAGCACCATTTAGTCCTATATAAGTCTCGTTGTGTAGGCTTATCTACAGCTCACAGTGCATTTTGATTGCTAAAACAATTATAAAATTAAGACATCCAACTTGATAGTTGGAAGCAACACGGATTTCGTTTAAAAATCAAAATAGCAATTATATGACGACACACAAAAGCACTAGGCCATAATATATAATAGGTACGCATTTCAGTTGTGTCGAATATAAGTTATAATTCTCATTGTTGAGCATGTTTTGGTTCAAATAAATCAATCGAAATTAATAGCTACAGGGGTAAAAAACTAGCTTTTCGTTCAAAACTAGCTTTTACTTTTTTCCTTCATAAAAGCACAATTTAAAAGTTCTTAAGGTGGCTGTATATCACGTGACTTTTTAACCAAAAAGCTACACATTTTCTATTGGAAGGGTTCAGTTTAGCAAAGACTTCTCCCTCATCAGATAAGTTAGGACACATCTGTTAGAACTAATTTACATATAAATTAACATATAGAACATAGAACATAGAAACATATGTTTCATATTAACATAGAAATAACATATACTTCCTTGCACCTAAATATTCTCAAATCAAGACCTGAAGTTGAAGGAAATTCTACGAGTTGTCAAGAACAGCAAACATTACTCTAATAAAAAGGCACATATGCATCACAAACTGTCGCAATGTCAGAATGTCTAGCATGCGCTCTTTCTTCCTCTTTCCAACGAAATGTTGAGATATTAATTATATCCACTTTTATGAATGTAATGTTTAAACGAACAGCACTTGGTTTTGACAGTCTTCACACGCGTACGTATACACGAGATTTGTGTTGTTTTTATTATAAAATCACTGCAAAATTAAATAAAATGACTGCAATTATTGATAAGCTCTAGTATGCAGTGAATTTCCTTCATAAATCACCTTTGATTACTCAACATGAACGATGTAAGGTATGTACTCATAGGTAACTATTTCTTTTGATCGGATGTAGAGAAATAAAGTCACGTGATATACAGCCACCTTAAATAAGCTATGAACAGAAAAAAAATCCGATTGATATTTAACTTCACGCAAAACCACAACAAGTTAAAAAAGATCGTTGCATTTCCATAATATTTACCTCTGTTTGCATCTTTTGATTAGTAGTTGTTGATAAATGGCAAAGCTACTGGCACTGGAATGGAAGATCGAAAACGAAGATATTTTGACATCTCATTCCAAAATCACTGTGCTCCTGAAGCTACACTTTCGCTGCAAATGGTTGCAACAAGTTCTTATTCAAACCTTCTTGCTAGATGCAGTGAACTTTAATCTATGAAAGATGAAAACGATACATATACGTACGATATACAATACGATAAAGATACATAGCGATTTAAAAACTAATTGAAAATTTATTTCTTAAAACCTTCAACGTCCTCTCTCAGGACATATTGGAATCAGGCTTTGAGATCCTATATGTACGCAGTCAGTGCATGTTATGTTCGTCGCACCCATTATCATGCAATGTTAAGTAATTATAGTGCTAGAAAGCCTGCCTTCTGCCACTTTCAATGCACGCAACGTATCGTGATCAGTGTTGGGTGAGATACGCTTTTTTGTATCTAGATACAGATACAGATGCAGGTGGATATTTGTATCTAGATACGGATATAGATACAAATTATAAATCGTATATGGATACAGATACAAGATACAAAAATATGTATCTAGCTTGATACAACTGTAGATACATAGATACATTTTCAAGGCAGTGTTAGGATAATGAAATTTTATATTTTCCATATATAATAGATGATGACTAGATTTATTTCGCTGAACTAAAAACAATTGAATTCATAATTTTTCTAAAAAAATTGTTTAAACTGTACAGCAAATCAAAGTAAAAAGCAAATAATGTTCATAATTATTTTGTAATGTCTTCTGAACTGAACATCACATGAGTGCCTACCAACTTCTGATAATTTATTCACTGAACAGCATACGATATTAATCTAGTGGAGCGGTCGCTCCACGCCAGCCAAGTCGTACGGCGCGCACACTCTCATATAAAGGCTGGAGCAAACCCACTTTTACTGTAAGCATCAAAGTGGCATTTTCGGCCTACTGGATCATAAAATTGTGATATCTCACATTGTTGCGAAATATCTTAATTTCGAGCTATGGCCCACCCTACAACATATACCAAATTTGGGAACAATTGGTTACGCACTTTTTGCCCAGCATTTGTAATGAAATTTTCCAATGTTCACCTTCTATATACTGACCCATATCACTGATAATTTTTATTGTCACCAAAATAATGTAGTTTGATAGATATTAGCGTTTATTAAAAATTGGCCTTATTATGCTTGGTCTTAACCCACACGGTTACTCTACGTCACAATGTACCCAGCAAAACATTCAATTTTATCAATATCTCTTGGATGAATGCATGTAAGATTATCTTCAGAAGGGTTCTGAAGGTATGTTGATGAACATTTACACACATATAAAATTGCAATGAAGTACGAAGGCTCACTTATCACGCGTTATACTGAGCGTTTTCCTAGTGTTACAAAGTACTTAATATTCATGAATATGTAACAAAGAGATTACAATCTTGAAGTGACAAATTCATACTCAAAGTGGCCTGGACCATTATCAAATAACTATTTATACGTCTTATTCAGAGATTAAATATATAGAAACTCATATATTTATGTTAATTAAAATGGTAGCGAACGAATGGCAATAAATATAAGCAAAACTCATGGTATAGGCATGTCTCTAATATAAAATATATGGGTTGTTTGTATATTATGATCATAACTAATAAAAATTAAATCTATACTTGCAGACGCAACTCCTGCTATATGTATGATATTTAAAGCATTTGTGGACGCAAGTCCCCCTAGTTGCGTCGGTAACTCTTTCAGCATGAGGCTAAGAAGATCATTGTGTTGTTAGGTACTCAAATGTTCAAGAGGTCGCACATTGAGCAGGACGATCAAGTAGGTGGTGATGGCTCCTCCCATCTGCAACATCAGACAACGCGTTACAAAACTGTCTTCTTCTTCATCAGTTCCAACAACACAAGAACCAAGTAAACTCACCGAGTACAACAGATCCAAGTCCATGGAAAAGAATCCACCAGCTGTGAAATCGATCTTCTTGTGTATCAGAGTGATCGACAAAACCGTCAAATTTACATGGAAAAGACAAATAAAATACATTTACTTCTGGTATTGAAATCTGTATCAGATTAAAATAACATTATCAGAATGATTTCATCTTCATTGCAGGCACTTGTTCACGCAAAGCTCAGCATAGACGGCGCCACTATTTTCCTGTTATCACTGCCTTCTTGATATCTTTGGTTGCTATGGCAACGGATTGACGTTTTGTTATTGCCGTGAATTTTATATCAAGTGAAAAAAAAGAAGATTAGGAAAGTAAAGTCATCTCATAGCATTCAATGTAAGTAATTGTAACTTGTCTAACATAAAATGCAAACAAATTTAATTTTAAACTATTACCTTCACTTGAAACATAAGAGTTTGGAATTTTATTGAGAAAATAAATGTCTAAGATAAGACTTTAAAAATCTACAAGAGTTGACTGTCATTCTTGCATCCACATGCCCAAATCTAGCAGCGCCATTTTTCAGTAGGAAATATGCTAGCGATTCTGGTGAGAGCAAATGGCAGTGAACAAGCCCATTCACTTACATATTCAATGAAGAGGCCACCAACTTGTTTTTATCATGTATCATATAAACAATTATTTCATTAAAAACACAACAAAAGAAGATAATCTCCCTTAATTACACCCAAAAACAAAATATTCGAATGGTGTATTACCTCTCTTTGCATATTCTTATTGGTTGTTGTTGACAGGATTCGGGTGACCACGTCTCTTGTCCTCTCGCTCTGCAAATCAAAAGTGAAATATTAATCGAGAATAAATTTAGATTATAATTGGTACCTAGTTTTTTTCAAAGCATTTTTACCTCAGACCGAGCGATGTTGCTAACCAAACATAGAGTAGATATTTGTACGATGTCAATTAATAGATCATAAACCATCCAATATTCGAGCGTGCCACTCTCGAAACCCTTAATGGCTTCGAAAGAAAATGACAGAATTTGAACGAAATAAGCTCCGATTGCCATCAGAAAGGGGAAAGAAAAGAGATCATTGAAAATCTTAGTAGCATCGCAAAGCATCCAGTGAATAGACAACGATGTTCGTAAAAGAACGACTTCCACTTGGCGACCTTGAGCCTCCAGGTACTCGTTCAGAAGTCAGAAGCGTTGACGCAGTGCAAAGACGCAACACATTAACTGATATTCTGACAGAAGAATTATGAAAAATGATACGTAATAACCGACACTTAAAATTAACGATGCGACATAAGCACTGACAAAAACATCCAAAAGATACACTAAGAGAGTACCCAGAAAAGGAATGACAACAAATGCTATGACGAAACGTTGGTTCTTTGAGTGTGAAACTCGTATATTTATGTTCTCCATTGAAATATCTATCTCGCGTAAATACGTAAAAAACAACATGATCTTTTCTTGTCTGAATCCTACGACCATGAAACAAATTGTTGAGAAGACACGAACCATATTACGAATAATCCCTATGGTTTCCTCGATGGGTGGTTGCTTATTTGTAATGAATGTTTCAGATACTAAATAGAAGATATTAAGTGTAAATGCTACGCTAAGTGCGATGACGATGACAGCGCTGTAGACCGCTCCTAGACGTGACACTACAAGAGTGACGCCGCCATTGACGTGTTTGACGCGACAACTGACGAGACCAATGAGTTGTGAGATGTAGATCATCGGCAAGGCGCTGGACAACGCGTCTACGGGCCTCCAGCGAGCGCGGAGTTTCTGGAGAACGCTGCCTTTAACAGTTACCCACTCGTCACGAGGTCGGTCTGGATCCCAGTTGGCTCCAGCAGCCGAAGCTGCTTCGTCTTTCTTTCTTGTTATCTTGGCCATAACTAACTCGAAATCTTGCAAAAGGCAACTGGAGGATATTCCGGATTGTGGCGAGCGTTTGAATAGCAAACGTTTGTTTAATGTTTTTATAAGGTACTAAAATATCTTGTGGTAACAAATTCCTTCACCTTAGCAAAAGTAGATTACTTTAAATGATTCCTTAAAGGTGATTTACAACTGCAACAGACAATACATTTACAATCAATATAAATTAAATTAAAGTCCCTATAGTATTTATAAATACATATTGGAATATAACTAGTATTACTACATTATAGAGAAATAATACTCTGGAATTGTATAAATGTTAATTATTCAACCAATCGACAGATTCGTCCGCGATGACACCCGGGAACCAGTTCTCTGTACTGCGATCGTATAACTTTGCCCGACTACGATCGACAACTCTCATGAGAGATTATTATTGACTCGACTTTGTGGTCGATTGACTATGACGTGTCAATGTAATTCTCCCATAAAATATGTCGATCGATTGTTGACAAAAGTTATACGATCCCAGTGCTGGGCTTCATGAAGTGATCAGTTGTTTTTTGTAGATGAGCAGACATCACATTTAGGGTTGTCTGACATAATTACATCGTCAATGCGGATCTCGATCTGTTCAGGTTACACCAAGCTTTTCTATGTAGACAAAACTCTTTAACCGATACAATATTTCTAAACTAGGAAAACGCTCTGTGTAACGCGTTGAATGAGCGAGCACGACACGTGCGCAAACATTAACCGAATATGCGTTCGTTAACACACAGAAAACATTATTTTAAGTCAAACTGAAAGCAAACTACGATCCACTGAATCAATATAAAACAATGTGTCATTGTATGACCACCATTAATGTGTAATCCGAGATATACCTAACCTTCAAGGAAATGTCAGGCTAGACAGAAGCTCAGAAACGGAATAAATCCAACGTTTCCAAGAAGAAAATAATTTGAAATAATCAATCCCCTGGACAAAAACTGTAGATACCTAATATCTATGGTTTAAAAGCGATTCAATTTTACTAATACCTTCACAAAGTACACCAAATTGCCAAAATTATCAACGAAAAGAAGCAAATGCAGGAGAGATTTGGAATGACGTGTGAACGCTAGAAGAGAACAAACGCCACTCAATGATATTATTGAAATGTGAGCTTATGTTTCTAATCCCTCCTGGATGCAAAATCAGCCAAGTAGAAACACGGGAGGCACGGCCATCAGAACTACGAATTGACGAAAAGACAATCAAGGTCCTTAAAAACTCGAAATGATTTGTTGGAAACTATGATCCAAATTGAATTATTCAAATTTGATCAACTCAATACACATAAAAATATCTGCTTTTCACTAAAAAAGTGTACATACCATCAAAACACTCTTGTACCTAAAACAAATCAGATTCAGTTGCATTGGAAAGACATTCATTTTCAATGTTTCATTTCTGACAGCTATTAAAAATGTCAATAAGTGCATACTTTCTTGACAGATTCGGCTGAAAATTGGTAAAATAAGTGACATTGTTGGTCTCACTGACCATGCTAAATATGAGTTTGATCACATTTCTCGAAGACCATTTTCATTTTTTAGGCTATCAGGAGATACTTATTTTAACAATGAACCAATGGATGGATTTCAAAAAAAAATTGGGTCTGCAAACAGAGAAGGTTGTCTTTGCATGTGTGCAAAATTTCAGGTCGATCGGTGAAACGGTGCGACTTCTATTGCTTCCTTTAGCATACAAAAACAAAAACAAAAAAAAAAACAAAAAAAAAAACAGAGGTCCGTGCTAAAAGAGCCAAATGGAGTGGCTCGCTTCGCTCGCTCAACTATTGTTTTTAATGCACTATTTCCTTTTTTTGTAATCCATTTGGATGATCGGTTTGATACTATCATATTTTTCATAATATCATTACTTTTAGTGTAAGATTTTTAAATGTTTATTTAATTTTTAATACATGGCTGCTGTTTTTGCAGGATTATTTATAAGTGGCATAACGCAATAGTGTACTATGAACAAAAAGTTCCATATCCTGTACCAGTTTTAATAGTATCAATATTGATATTATGACCATGCTTGTGTAACCTCACGTACCTCTTAGGATAGGCGATGTTTCTTGTTATTCTGAGATGTCTTTGTGCTTGCTTATAGATGTGCATACACTTGATTTAGGCACTTTAATTAGAGTAAATGCTACTAGGAAAACGCTCGGTGTAACGCGTTGATGAGCGAGCACCGACACGCACGACATCGCCAATCATAGCACGATCCATTCAATCAAAGATAACTAACTATACATTATTTATTACCAATTTTCCTTGCAACTTTTCATAAACACTCTGGATCAATTAAATAACAGATTATTGTACTGATATTTTTTCATCAATCTCTTTGGACAGATATTCAAACACTTAAAACAGAAATAAGTCTGTAAATTCTTGACCGATTGGGCTGGAAATGTGTAAAATATGTGTTTCATAACTGTGAAACACAATCCATATCGTAAAATAAATTATTTTAGATAAGGTATACCTATACCTATGTATATGAAATACCTACATTACATTTTGACTACATTATGTATTGCAATATGATCCACTAAGAAAAGAATCTGTCTTACTTGATATTGAGAATAGCCATCTATAAACTTTGCTTTGCTACATAGAGCAACCCAGAATGCAGTGGAATTTCTGTTTTGAAATGTCATTTCTGACAGTTATTAAAACTGTCAATAAGTGCATCTATGTTCTTGACTGGTAGGGCTGAAAATTCGTAAAATAAGAGACAATGTTGGTCTGAACGACCATGCAAAATATGAGTTTGATTGATCAGATTAATCGAAGACCATTTGATAGGTCAAATGGTGGTGTGGCTATAGGCCGTTTTAAATTAAGTATACAAATGTCAGTAAAATCTCTATTACTCTTGAAGCTCATTACAGATTTGTAAAAAAATCACTTATAATGCTGGTACACATGACCTTGCAAAATTTGGTGATGATCGGTCAAACTATTGCAGTTATTATACACAGAGTTTCCTTCATCCCCATTGCCAAGCTAACTATAACTACACATCAAGTTTCCGATGCAACCAATGGAGCGAACTTGCTGAAAATCATTTTGACCATAACGAGAATAGTAATTTAAGTTGTGTGAAAAAATTGGCCTGATCCATTACTTCGTTTGGCAGGAGACGCCAAATGCACAAATAAACACACAAAAAATGAGATTCGAGCCAAGAGTTTCAAGTGGAGACGCTCGCTCCGCTCTCCTAATAAACAACTAAGTAACATCGATCTGATGAAGACAGTCAAATTTGATAAGAACTGCGAGAGAAATTCTAAAACTTCTACACTCAACAAGTTATATTTGTTTAATGCACATTTACTCATCTGATTTCTACATTGTGTGATTAATCATTACATAAGGAGTCTAGATCTTGTTGCGCGCGCCGCCCTGGTAAGGAGAGTAAACTAGAGAGCCTATATACTGGGGAAGAGAGTGGCCAACTCGTGGGAGCCAACTTGTATTGTATTGTATTGTATTATTTATTTGTAGGAAGCAATTACAATTGCATTACAAAGTCAGAACTAAAATAATAACTATAATATGACATTTGAGCATTGAAACATATTGAGTAACAAAGACAAATTGTAAAAATACATTCGAATGTTAACACATATTACAAGTTAAAATAGTGAAAGTATTGCGCTAAAAGCGAAGCGAACATATAAATATACATATAAATCAGCATTCAAGAAATTCATTTACACTGTAAAAGGAATGCTTCATAAGGAACATCTTTAAAATATACTTGAAACCGCTCCTGGACTCAATGTTCCTGATTTCTTGCGGCACATGGTTGTACAGTCTGCGGCCAGACTGCATGACACCCTGAGACGTGGTATTTAAGCGGCAGTATTCATGTTTTAAATTGGAGGCACCTCTAGTTCCATACATGTGGTGGCTGTTGTCATTGAACAAATGCAGGTTGTCCCGTGTAAACAAACACACTGCCAAAATGTAGATACATGGGAGAGGTAGTATTGCTACCTCCCGGAACTTATCTCTGCATGACGCACTATATCCAAGAGAGAGTATGATCCGGATGACTTTCTTCTGAGCGCGAAAAGCCCTATTGCTGTCTAGCGTACCGCCCCAAAAGATGATACCATACTGGAGTATTGAGTGAACGTACGCAAAGTAGGCTGATCGTAAAGCAAATAAGTTGCAATTCTGGGCTAATGTACGCATTACAAAGCGCGCTGAAGAAAGTTTTTTAAGTTTTTTTTACTTGAGTTTTTTTACTCAAGTCATGGACGCTTGTCAAGGTCGTCAACTAGGTCCTGCCACAGCCAGCTACTAGCCCTAGGCTCTTTAACTTGCCCACTGTTTGAGCGCAAGATGGCGGCTCCCATTAAAGCGGCCTGGTTAATTCTTCAACCAATAGAAAACAGTCACCCAGTTGGCCACTCTCTTCCCCAGTATATAGGCTCTCTAGAGTAAACTGCCCATGCTCTCTGGGTTAATTTCTAGCACCAAAACATGCTAACAAAAAGTCTGCCTACTGCCCAAGTTGTCTTCCTAGCGGGGGAATTTGGAATCATTTACTTACGTCGATGGCTCAGCCGATAGCTGTTAATAGTTGTGGAAATCAAGAACGGTACAATTTTCGATTTAGAAGGCGCAGCTCACAATTCAAACAATTGAGGTAAACATTCTGTAATTCCGATGTTTGGGATAGATGGTTAATTAAACTTCATTTAATTACAATAATATACATATAATTATAAATATAATACATAAATATCAGTATTTAAAATGCCCTGAAGGTGTTTTATTCCAAAGTGTGATTTAGTTAATAGGAAAGTGAAGAGATCCACTTTCAGTGCACCAAAGGTCTGCTAATTTATATGAGATTCATCATCATTTTATCATTGTATTCATTATTTATTAACAATAATATTCCTACTGCTCCGATAAAAATTGTGCACGCCAGTTATTGGAGTTAATTAAAAATTATTACATACAAAAAGTGTCAATCCCTTCAAATGTCAACAAAACATGTTAGGTTAGTGTTTCGTTTCCACTTCACAGTGATTCAAGTATATATGTTCAGCTAGAATCGTTGCTGTTTTACTAACTGAGCCGTAGTAGCCGTCAATTGAAGAAGCACACATATGTATCCAAGTGGCAGTATTTTTTCTTGGTTTTCGAAGATTCTGGGTGCTTAAATTTTCAAAGGTTTGTACTCCATACCAGGGCGGCGCACGCAACCAGATCTAGACTCCTTATCATTATAGTATAAGTGATTTCCATATTGACGTGATGATGGGTGTAAAATATTAACATGCATGAAACTATGGCAACTGGTAAATAACAGCTCATTACACGAAGTACCAAGATTCGCTGATTACATGCGAACAGAAAACACTCTAGAAATCGCCTCCTTAATTCAAGGTCGATCAATATCCTTGATTAGTTACCTAGTCATCTTGAATGATGACCTTGACCATTTTCCTTGATTGATTTGCTACAAACTGATCAGGTAGTAAGGGGTAGATACGAGAATTTTTCTTGAATAGACATTTAAATGGGAGGTAAAATATGACCTTGACAAAAACGCGTCTATAACTTACTATTAGTAAACAATTCGTACTCTGATATGGAATAGCTAGTAGGATACATAGTATTCTGCCACTTATGGAATGCATTAAAATGCTCTTTTTATTAACATTATTAAAGTGAATGTGAACGAGAAAGGTAAGAGCACCATTTAGTCCTATATAAGTCTCGTTGTGTAGGCTTATCTACAGCTCACAGTGCATTTTGATTGCTAAAACAATTATAAAATTAAGACATCCAACTTGATAGTTGGAAGCAACACGGATTTCGTTTAAAAATCAAAATAGCAATTATATGACGACACACAAAAGCACTAGGCCATAATATATAATAGGTACGCATTTCAGTTGTGTCGAATATAAGTTATAATTCTCATTGTTGAGCATGTTTTGGTTCAAATAAATCAATCGAAATTAATAGCTACAGGGGTAAAAAACTAGCTTTTCGTTCAAAACTAGCTTTTACTTTTTTCCTTCATAAAAGCACAATTTAAAAGTTCTTAAGGTGGCTGTATATCACGTGACTTTTTAACCAAAAAGCTACACATTTTCTATTGGAAGGGTTCAGTTTAGCAAAGACTTCTCCCTCATCAGATAAGTTAGGACACATCTGTTAGAACTAATTTACATATAAATTAACATATAGAACATAGAACATAGAAACATATGTTTCATATTAACATAGAAATAACATATACTTCCTTGCACCTAAATATTCTCAAATCAAGACCTGAAGTTGAAGGAAATTCTACGAGTTGTCAAGAACAGCAAACATTACTCTAATAAAAAGGCACATATGCATCACAAACTGTCGCAATGTCAGAATGTCTAGCATGCGCTCTTTCTTCCTCTTTCCAACGAAATGTTGAGATATTAATTATATCCACTTTTATGAATGTAATGTTTAAACGAACAGCACTTGGTTTTGACAGTCTTCACACGCGTACGTATACACGAGATTTGTGTTGTTTTTATTATAAAATCACTGCAAAATTAAATAAAATGACTGCAATTATTGATAAGCTCTAGTATGCAGTGAATTTCCTTCATAAATCACCTTTGATTACTCAACATGAACGATGTAAGGTATGTACTCATAGGTAACTATTTCTTTTGATCGGATGTAGAGAAATAAAGTCACGTGATATACAGCCACCTTAAATAAGCTATGAACAGAAAAAAAATCCGATTGATATTTAACTTCACGCAAAACCACAACAAGTTAAAAAAGATCGTTGCATTTCCATAATATTTACCTCTGTTTGCATCTTTTGATTAGTAGTTGTTGATAAATGGCAAAGCTACTGGCACTGGAATGGAAGATCGAAAACGAAGATATTTTGACATCTCATTCCAAAATCACTGTGCTACTGAAGCTACACTATCGCTGCAAATGGTTGCAACAAGTTCTTATTCAAACCTTCTTGCTAGATGCAGTGAACTTTAATCTATGAAGATGAAAACGATACATATACGTACGATATACAATACGATAAAGATACATAGCGATTTAAAAACTAATTGAAAATTTATTTCTTAAAACCTTCAACGTCCTCTCTCAGGACATATTGGAATCAGGCTTTGAGATCCTATATGTACGCAGTCAGTGCATGTTATGTTCGTCGCACCCATTATCATGCAATGTTAAGTAATTATAGTGCTAGAAAGCCTGCCTTCTGCCACTTTCAATGCACGCAACGTATCGTGATCAGTGTTGGGTGAGATACGCTTTTTTGTATCTAGATACAGATACAGATGCAGGTGGATATTTGTATCTAGATACGGATATAGATACAAATTATAAATCGTATATGGATACAGATACAAGATACAAAAATATGTATCTAGCTTGATACAACTGTAGATACATAGATACATTTTCAAGGCAGTGTTAGGATAATGAAATTTTATATTTTCCATATATAATAGATGATGACTAGATTTATTTCGCTGAACTAAAAACAATTGAATTCATAATTTTTCTAAAAAAATTGTTTAAACTGTACAGCAAATCAAAGTAAAAAGCAAATAATGTTCATAATTATTTTGTAATGTCTTCTGAACTGAACATCATATGAGTACCTACCAACTTCTGATAATTTATTCACTGAACAGCATACGATATTAATCTAGTGGAGCGGTCGCTCCACGCCAGCCAAGTCGTACGGCGCGCACACTCTCATATAAAGGCTGGAGCAAACCCACTTTTACTGTAAGCATCAAAGTGGCATTTTCGGCCTACTGGATCATAAAATTGGGATATCTCACATTGTTGCGAAATATCTTAATTTCTAGCTATGGCCCACCCTACAACATATACCAAATTTGGGAACAATTGGTTACGCACTTTTTGCCCAGCATTTGTAATGAAATTTTCCAATGTTCACCTTCTATATACTGACCCATATCACTGATAATTTTTATTGTCACCAAAATAATGTAGTTTGATAGATATTAGCGTTTATTAAAAATTGGCCTTATTGCATGCTTGGTCTTAACCCACACGGTTACTCTACGTCACAATGTACCCATCAAAACATAAAATTTTATCACTATCTCTTGGATGAATGCATGTAAGATTATCTTCAGAAGGGTTCTCAAGGTATGTTGATGAACATTTACACACATATAAAATTGCAATGAAGTACGAAGGCTCACTTATCACGCGTTATACTGAGCGTTTTCCTAGTGTTATAACAATTTGAACACACAAAGTACTTAATATTCATGAATATGTAACAAAGAGATTACAATCTTGAAGTGACAAATTCATACTCAAAGTGGGCTGGACCATTATCAAATAACTATTTATACGTCTTATTCAGAGATTAAATATATAGAAACTCATATATTTATGTTAATTAAAATGCTAGCGAACGAATGGCAATAAATATAAGCAAAACTCATGGTATAGGCATGTCTCTAATATAAAATATATTGTTTGTTTGTATATTATGATCATAACTAATAAAAATTAAATCTATACTTGCAGACGCAACTCCTGCTATATGTATGATATTTAAAGCATTTGTGGACGCAAGTCCCCCTAGTTGCGTCGGTAACTCTTTCAGCATGAGGCTAAGAAGATCATTGTGTTGTTAGGTACTCAAATGTTCAAGAGGTCGCACATTGAGCAGGACGATCAAATAGGTGGTGATGGCTCCTCCCATCTGCAACATCAGACAACGCGTTACAAAACTGTCTTCTTCTTCATCAGTTCCAACAACACAAGAACCAAGGCAACTCACCGAGTACAACAGATCCAAGTCCATGGAAAAGAACCCACCAGCTGTGAAGTCGATCTTCTTGTGTATCAGAGTGATCGACAAAACCGTCAACTTTACATGGAAAAGACAAATAAAATACATTTTCTTCTGGTATTGAAATCTGTATCAGATTAAGGGGGGATGCCCAAGAAGAGGTCTCCGATAGATATCTGAATTAATATGCTTATTTAACAGATAATGTCCTTGTGCACCATATAAAAACCAGAAAAAGTGGGGTAGCCGAACTAATTTCCAAGATATATCACCTTATAAATTTGAGTTAGCCCTATCTTTAACATGGCAAGTCGAAAAAACACAGTAATTTTCCTAGTAAATATTAGATTTAAACTATTTTCCGCCGATAGATTTTTTCAAAAAACTAATATTATGTGTATTGGACATAAAGGTATTTATTAAGATTCTTAAATATACACCTAGCCGTACGTTTTTAAAAGTTAGACGCCAAATTCCAAATAATTTTCCTATACCTCCCGTGTTAAAATTTTCTCAGATTCTGAAAACATCATTTTAAAAACTCAATATAAGTCGAGAGTTGCAAGTTACAAGACATTTTGATGAAACTTTTACATAAAAATATAGTTGAAATGTTGAAAAAATTAATAAAAATTGTAGATTTCAACAAAAAATATTTTCGGAAAATCAACTTGGGCATCCCTCCTTAAAATAACATTATCAGAATTATTTCATCTTCATTGCAGGCACTTGTTCACGCAAAGCTCAGCATAGACGGCGCCACTATTTTCCTGTTATCACTGCCTTCTTGATATCTTTGGTTGCTATGGCAACGGATTGACGTTTTGTTATTGCTGTGAATTTTATATCAAGTGAAAAAAAGAAGATTAGGAAAGTAAAGTCATCTCATAGCATTAAATGTAAATAATTGTAACTTGTCAAGCGAGCGTAGCGAGCGTCTCCACTTGAAACTTATGGCTCGAATCTCTGTTTTTTTGTGTGTATTTGTGCATTTGGCGTCTCCTGCCAAACGAAGTAATGGATCAGGCCAATTTTTTCACACAACTTAAATTACTATTCTCGTTATGGTCAAAATGATTTTCAGCAAGTTCGCTCCATTGGTTGCATCGGAAACTTGATGTGTAGTTATAGTTAGCTTGGCAATGGGGATGAAGGAAACTCTGTGTATATAACTGCAATAGTTTGACCGATCATCACCAAATTTTGCAAGGTCATGTCTACCAGCATTATAAGTGATTTTTTACAAATCTGTAATGAGCTTCAAGAGTAATAGACATTTTACTGACATTTGTATACTTAATTTAAAACGGCCTATAGCCACACCACCATTTGACCTATCAAATGGTCTTCGATTAATCTGATCAATCAAACTCATATTTTACATGGTCGTTCAGACCAACATTGTCTCTTATTTTACAAATTTTCAGCCCTACCAGTCAAGAACATAGATGCACTTATTGACAGTTTTAATAACTGTCAGAAATGACATTTCAAAACAGAAAGTCCACTGCATTCTGGGTTGCTCTATGTAGCAAAGCAAAGTTTATAGATGGCTATTCTCAATATCAATGTAAGACAGATTCTTTTCTTAGTGAATCAAATTGCAATACATAATGTAGTCAAAATGTAATGTAGGTATTTCATATACATAGGTATAGGTAAACCTTATCTAAAATAATTTATTTTACGATATGGATTGTGTTTCACAGTTATGAAAACAACGTTTTGACTAGATAGCATAATATTTTGCACATTTCCAGCCCAATCGGTCAAGAATTTGCAGACTTATTTCTGTTTTAACGTGGCTCAACCGATCGAACATTCCAAAATATTTATTTTTTGAAATTACCATCACGAATTACTTTTTCCAACATTTCAACTATATTTAAGTATAAACAAACCATAAAATGTAATTTAACTTGCAACTCCTGTCTTACAGCGAGGTTTCAAATTATTGCCTTCCGAGAATGAACAAAACTTTAACACAGGAGGTATAGGAAAATTATTGCGTTTTTCGTTTATAACTTCTAAAAAAGCACACGTTGGTATTGTTTTGAATTTTTTCCCTAATAGAATATCCATATATCTACCAGAAAAAAAGTTTTTTGATCAAAGTTAAGACTACATAAAAATTAGATCTTCATTATTAGCCTAAATGTGACACGATTTTACTTGGCTGCCATAAGATAACATGGGGAAGAAAACTCAATTTATCTCAGAAACTAGACACGAGAAGTGTTTAATTTTTTCAATGATTGTGTATGGCATGATTATCAATAAGTAGACAAAAAATTATGAAAATCTGAGACTATGCCCGATTGGATGAGCCATCTGTTATTTAATTCATCCAGAGTGTTTATGAAAAAACAGTTGCAAGGAAAATTGGTAATAAATAATGTATAGTTAGTTATCTTTGATTGAATGGATCGTGCTTGATTGACGATGTCGTGCGTGTCGGTGCTCGCTCATCAACGCGTTACACCGAGCGTTTTCCTAGTTTAACATAAAATGCAAACAAACTTAATTTTAAACTATAACCTTCACTTGAAACATAAGAGTTTGGAATTGTATTTAGAAAATAAATGTCTAAGACAAGACTTTTAAAATCAACAAGAGTTGCCTGTCATTCTTGCATCCACATGCCCAAATCTGGCAGCGCCATTTTTCAGTAGGAAATATGCCAGCGATGCTGGTGAGAGCAAATGGCAGTGAACATGCCCATTAATTTACATATTCAATGAAGTGGCCACCAACTTGTCAAGCGAGCGTAGCGAGCGTCTCCATTTGAAACTTATGGCACGAATCTCTGTTTTTTTTTGTGTGTGTATTTGTGCATTTGGCGTCTTCTGCCAAATGAAGTAATGGATCAGGCCAATTTTTTCACACAACTTAAATTACTATTCTCGTTATGGTCAAAACGATTTTCAGCAAGTTCGCTCCATTGGTTGCATCGGAAACTTGATGTGTAGTTATAGTTAGCTTGGCAATGGGGATGAAGGAAACTCTGTGTATATAACTGCAATAGTTTGACCGATCATCACCAAATTTTGCAAGGTCATGTGTACCAGCATTATAAGTGATTTTTTACAAATCTGTAATGAGCTTCAAGAGTAATAGAGATTTTACTGACATTTGTATACTTAATTTAAAACGGCCTATAGCCACACCACCATTTGACCTATCAAATGGTCTTCGATTAATCTGATCAATCAAACTCATATTTTGCATGGTCGTTCAGACCAACATTGTCTCTTATTTTACGAATTTTCAGCCCTACCAGTCAAGAACATAGATGCACTTATTGACAGTTTTAATAACTGTCAGAAATGACATTTCAAAACAGAAAGTCCACTGCATTCTGGGTTGCTCTATGTAGCAAAGCAAAGTTTATAGATGGCTATTCTCAATATCAATGTAAGACAGATTCTTTTCTTAGTGAATCAAATTGCAATACATAATGTAGTCAAAATGTAATGTAGGTATTTCATATACATAGGTATAGGTAAACCTTATCTAAAATAATTTATTTTACGATATGGATTGTGTTTCACAGTTATGAAAACAACTAGATAGCGTCATATTTTACACATTTCCAGCCCAATCGGTCAATCGGTCAAGAATTTACAGACTTATTGCTGTTTTAAGTGTTTGAATATCTGTCCAAAGAGATTGATGGAAAAATATCAGTACAATAATCTGTTATTTAATTGATCCAGAGTGTTTATGAAAAGTTGCAAGGAAAATTGGTAATAAATAATGTATAGTTAGTTATCTTTGATTGAATGGATCGTGCTATGATTGGCGATGTCGTGCGTGTCGGTGCTCGCTCATCAACGCGTTACACCGAGCGTTTTCCTAGTTATCATGTATCATATAAACAATTATTTCATTAAAAACACAATAAAAGAAGATAATCTCCCTTAATTACACCCAAAAACAAAATATTCGAATGGTGTATTACCTCTCTTTGCATATTCTTATTGGTTGTTGTTGACAGGATTCGGGTGACCACGTCTCTGGTCCTCTCGCTCTGCAATCAAAAGTTAAATGTAATAGAGAATAAATTTAGATTCTAATTGGTACCTAGTTTTTTTCAAAGCTTTCTTACCTCAGACCGAGCGATGTTGCAAACCAAACATAGAGTAGATATTTGTACGATGTCAATTAATAGATCATAAACCATCCAATATTTGAGCGTGCCACTCTCGAAACCCTTAATGGCTTCGAAAGAAAATGACAGAATTTGAACGAAATAAGCTCCGATTGCCATCAGAAAGGGGAAAGAAAATAGATCATTGAAAATCTTAGCAGCATCGCAAAGCATCCAGTGAATAGACAACGATGTTCGTAAAAGAACGACTTCCACTTGGCGACCTTGAGCCTCCAGGTACTCGTTCAGAAGTCGGAAGCGTTGACGCAGTGCAAAGACGCAAGACATAAACTGATATTCTGACAGAAGAATTATGAAAAATGGTACGTAATAACCGACACTTGAAATTAACGATGCGACATAAGCACTGACAAAAACATCCAAAAGATACACTAAGGGAGTACCCAGAAAAGGAATGACAACAAATGCTATGACGAAACGTTGGTTCTTTAAGTGTGAAACTCGTATATTTATGTTCTCCATTGAAATATCAATCTCACGTAAATACGTAAAAAACAACATGATCTTTTCTTGTCTGAATCCTACGACCATGAAACAAATTGTTGAGAAAACACGAACCATATTACGAATAATCCCTATGGCTTTCTCGATGGATGCAGGTTGCTTATTTCTTTTGAATGTTTCAGAAATCATATTGACGATATTAAGTGTAAACACCAAGCTAAGTGCGATGACGATGACAGCGCTGTAGACCGCTCCTAGACGTGACACTACAAGAGTGACGCTGCCATTGACGTGTTTGACGCGACAACTGACGAGACCAATGAGTTGTGAGATGTAGATCATCGGCAAGGCGCTGGACAACGCGTCTACTGGCCTCCAGCGAGCGCGGAGTTTCTGGAGAACGCTGCCGTTAACTGTTACCCACTCGTCACGAGGTCGGTCTGAACTCCAGAGGTATCCATATGACAATGCTGCTTCGTCTTTCTTTATTGTTATCTTGGCCATAACTAACTTGAAATCTTGCAAATGGCAACTGGATGATTATTTTGGATGGTGGCGAGCTTTTGAGAAGTAGCCGTATGTTTAATGTTTTTATAATGGATCAAAATAGTATCTTATGTTAACATACTCCAGCATTAAGCAAAAATAGATTACTTATAATGAAATATTTAGTTGATTTACAACTGCAACAGACAATAATAAATATACAATCAATATTAATAAAATTCAAGTCACATTCGTATTGATACATTACAGTTACACACATTGGAATAAGAACTATTATTACTACCAAGGAGGTTGTAGTTATATTCTTCTGGAGGGGCCATCCGCTATACCGGCCTACGCTACGGGTTTGAAGCCACTCCCGGCTGCGAGAATTGAATTGCAGTTAAGTTCGTTTATGGAGTTATTTTTCAGCCAAGAAGTAAGGGTGGTAAAACGTCACTCACAATCATGACGTCGATCTTGCTGAGCTGAAAAGTTGTTATGAAATGTCATTGTCTTTGCTCAGCTGTTTAATTTGAATAATGAAATGTCATTGCCTTCTTTTTCAATTTTCTTTCAATTGATGTTACATGAAGATAATGTATATTTAAATAATTGAAATAGAGTTAAGCAAAAGCGAAATAAGTGACCTAGAGGTGTGGAAGCATTTAACATTCAATTAAGTATGATAGCGGTCGACTGCACTCGTTTCTCATTGGTTAATTTTTAACCCCATTTACGAACTTAATTGCAATTCAATTCTCGCCTCCCGGCTATCCTTCCTCCCAGGCGGAAAATCCAGGCAAAAAACGATTGCATTCGCACGCGCGCTTACGAGCGTCGTTCCAAGAGTTTCAGCATTTTTTTAATTGTGCGCCAATGAATATACTTAGAGATATGCGAATTGTAACATTGTTTTACCGAGACTCCAAGGAATCTCCTCCCATTTTCGATTCACTTTTTACACTTTGGGTGGCACGCAATTAAATATGCCTGTGAACGTTTGGAAAATAACTCATAATGCACAAAAAAAAAGTTCTATTCAACTTGCTGTAACGTCGCAACTATTTGAAGTATCAAGAATCGAAAAATTGGAGGTGATTTCTTAGAGTCTCAGTTAAACAATGTTGCAAATTGCATCTCCCTAAGTGTATTCATTGGCGCGCAATTAATTCCTGGAACTCTTGCAACTGCGTTCGTATGACCGCGTGCGACGTGACTCGTTGCTTGCCTGGAGTTTTTGGCGCGTGAGGCGAAATATGCCTGCAGAAAGTTAACTTCAATCCGCGCGGCGTATGACCACTCCATGTATAACCTCCTTGATTACTACGTATAGAAATTATACTCTGGGTAACTTTAACTAATCGACAGATTCGTCCGTGAGGTTTGCGATGTCGCCTGGGAACTTTAGAACTGGGCAGTACTTCACAATATGATAAGTTGTTTGTTGTGGATGAGCAGACATCGTAACTCGGGTTGTGACAAGCCACCCTTATGCATCATGTAATTACATCGTCCATGCGCGTCTTAATCTGTTCAGGGACCCTATTCTAGAACATTTAAATTCCCAATTCCACCAGAAAACTCCATCAGAATGGAATTGGAAAATCGTTCTAGAATAGACCTCCAGGTTGCACCAAGCTTTTCTATGTAGACAAAACTCTCTAACCATACATTCCTTATCATTATTTTCTATTATTTTTTAATCCATTTGAATTATCGTTTTGACACGACCATATTTTTTCATATTATCGTTACTTTCAGTGTTAGATTTTTGTATGTTTAAATAATTTTTTTATTATGTAGCTGCTGTTTTTGCAGGATAAATTTTAAGTGGCATAACGCAAAAGTGTACTTTGAACAAAAAGTTCCATATCCTGTACCAGTTTTAATAGTATTGATATTGATATTATGACCATGCTTGTGTAACCTCACGTACCTCTCAGGATAGGCGATGTTTCTTGTTATTCTGAGATGTCTTTGTGCCTGCTTATAGATGTGCATACACTTGATTGGGGCACTTTAATTAGAGTAAATGCTACCCAGAAAAAAACACTCCGTGTAAAAAAGGCAGCCAAGTCTCTTTACTTTAAAAAAATTCAACACCGAAAAGGAGTGATATCAAAAAAGGAGCCAAGTCAATGACATTTCCAAATATTTAATCGTATCTTTGAAATAAAAGTATAAACACCGAGAAATACTTTACAAAAGGACTTGGCGCATCGTTTTTTTAAAGACATCATTCTATCCTAAAAGTGGAAAGAAATTTACAAGTAGGTACATTTTCCTCTTTCTATTAGAGCCAGAATCTATGAATCAAGCTACTTTTAGTAATGACTATTTTATAGTTTTGTCAATGGCGATAGAAGCATGATTTTATGCTGTAATATATAAGTAATATAAGGGTGAAAGAATTACATAACAATTGGAAGTGGTGAGAATGTAGGTTTCTTTGGAAAACTTCCATGGAGTCAGGAGTCAGGATCCTCATCAGTGTGTTGTGTCTAATGTCCGCCCGTCCGATCGGGTAGCTCAGTTGGTAGAGCTCTCGCCCGGCAAGTGAGAGGTCCCAAGTTCGTGCCCCGGTTCGGTCGGATATTTTTCACAACACACATCCCTTCATATCAATTGGAAGTGGGCTCATACATATTCTTGCAGTACTGTTAATATGGCGATATTAGACTGGTATCTTTTCATAATTTGATCTTGACTGAAGGAAATCATGAAACGTTGTCAAATAATTACTAACTAATGGAACACAATTATATATTTTTGAAGTGTCAAGTGTATAAAGTTAAATTTTTTAATAGAAATTCAATATGACTGTCTTCTTTGTGAAATGTATTTTTATAAAATGTGTATTAATAGAAATTGTTACATGATGAGAAGGTATAACGCATGATGAGACTTAATTATATTCACCACGAAACAATATTACGAAGATAACTATTGTGTATATTTATAGAAAGCATAGACAACAAGTTTCATAGCGTATATATTCATATAGAAAATATTTTAAAGAAGGTATGTATAATATGTACCTAATTGAAAGATGTTTCCCTATTATTCTAAACATTCAAAATGACGGTTGTATATAAATGGCACATGCTTATGAATAGAAAAATGTCTTTAAAAAAACGATGCGCCAAGTCCTTTTGTAAAGTATTTCTCGGTGTTTATACTTTTATTTCAAAGATACGATTAAATATTTGGAAATGTCATTGACTTGGCTCCTTTTTTGATATCACTCCTTTTCGGTGTTGAATTTTTTTAAAGTAAAGAGACTTGGCTGCCTTTTTTACACGGAGTGTTTTTTTCTGGGATATCACTTCTTTTGTTAGTTTATTCATACAGCTTGTAGCACAGCTTGTGTCCGTGCAAGAACTTATTTCTTTAAAAAAATACGCCTATGCCGATTTGGATACTTAGAAAAGTTGCGTTTGGTATATAAGATTAAAATAATTATCCAAGAAGAATAGCTTTAAGTTTCGTTACAATCGGTCCAGCCGTTTTCGATATATGACGTCACTTCCGGTTTTAGCAATGGCGGCCGAAAATAATGTCGTCTTGAATTCATAATTATTACTCCTACACATTTCCAAAATTTGGTTGCAATCGGTACAGCCGTTTTTGATATATGACGTCACTTCCGGTTTTAACAATGGCGGCCGAAAATAATGTCGTCTTGAATTCATAATTATTAGTACAACACATTTCCAAAATTTGGTTGCAATCGGTACAGCCATTTTCGATATATGACGTCACTTCCGGTTTTAACAATGGCGGCCGAAAATAATGTCGTCTTGAATTCATAATTATTAGTTCAACACATTTCCAAAATTTGATTGCAATCGGTACAGCCATTTTCGATATTTGACGTCACTTCCGGTTTTAACAATGGCGGCCGAAAATAATGTCGTCTTGAATTCATAATTATTAGTCCAACACATTTCCAAACTTAGGTTGCAATCGGTACAACCGTTTACGATATATGACGTCACTTCCGGTTTTAAAAATGGCCGCCGAGAACACTGCAACCTTGAATTTATAATTATTTACAAAGTACGTTTACTTATATCTATTTTAAAGTATAATGTGGTGAATTTAGCGTCATTTAGCATATTTATGACGTCATTTCCGGTATAGGTCATAAAATGTGTGACGTCATTTCCGGTTTCGATATTTGAATCATCAAATATTACTGATTACATAAAGTTGACCGTCTAAATCGTTTAGCGCTGGTTTTGTTCTAATCTGTTTAGCCGTTTTTGAGACATGATGTCACTTCCGGTTTCAAAATGGCGGCTTCCGGTTGGTTTTATAACAAGTCAAATGAAATATCAAAAGTACAAACGTTACATAAATATCAAGACAATCGGATCAACAGTTGTTGCTGAAATGCAAATCGATGTATATTAAATTTCATGACGTCATTTCCGGTTTATTTAAAATAATGTTCGGTTTTTTGATATTGATAATCCATAAAGATGACCGTCTGAAACGATTGGCGCAAATTTCGTTCCGATCGGTCCAACCGTTGACGAAATATGACGTCACTTCCGGTTTCAAAATGGCGGCACAAAAAATTCATGGGGACAAGGTTAAATCAGACGCCAAAAGTGCACACGTGGTAAAAATGTGAGATCAATCGGTTCAGCCGTTTAGGCTGTGGCCTGTTTACCGGATTTTAGCTCCAGCCTACTACTACTAAGATTATTATTATGAAAACCGCCCTAAAACACAGTTTTCACGGCCCTCTAGCGCGCAAAGGGCGTAACCTATTGTTCCCAAATTTAGCATATGTTGTAGGGTGGGCCATAGCTCGAAATTAAGATATTTCGCAACAATGTGAGATTTCTCAATTTTAAGATCCAGTAGGCCGAAAATGCCACTTTGATGCTTACAGTAAAAGTGGGTTTGCTCCAGCCTTTATATGAGAGTGTGCGCGCGCCGTACGACTTGGCTGGCGTGGAGCGACCGCTCCACTAGATAAACAACTAAGTAAAATCGATCTGATGAAGACAGTCAAATTTGATAAGAACTGCGAGAGAAATTCTAAAACATACTTGCTTCTACACTCAACAAGTTATATTTGTTTAATGCACATTTACTCATCTGATTTCTACATTGTGTGATTAATCATTAGTATAAGTGATTTCCATATTGACGTGATGATGGGTGTAAAATATTAACATGCATGTAACTATGGCAACTGGTAAATAACAGCTCATTACACGAAGTACCGAGATTTGCTGATTACATGCGAAACAGAAAACACTTTAGAAATCGCCTCCTTAGTTCAAGGTCGATCAATATCCTTGATTAGTTGCGTTGATTAAAGAACGTTAGTCATCTTGAATGATGACCTTGACCATTTTCCTTGAATGATTAGTAGGGTTAGGATATTAATGACCTATGAAACGGCCAAATAGGCTGTCAAATAGTACCATAAAACTATTAAAAGAAGACCACAAAATCCCGAAAAAGGACCAATGAAATTTTATGGTATATGTAATATTCGTCAACGTATTATTCAATTTGTCGGTTTAGTAGTTGAAATTGGAGTATTATATTACAATAAACTTAAAATTATTATGAATGTTTTAATGTATGAAGTGTCAATTGTTGACGGTCATCCAAATGGTGGATGGAAATTTTATGAATAGTGGTCTAGACCAAAATTCATAAAATTGTTGTAACTTGCAACAATCATTTCATATTATTTTCCCTAATAGTTTAATAAAATGACAAAAAGACCTTAAAATAGCAAGAAAAGGACAGAATTCATAAAAAATTGAGAAAAAGGCATTTTTAGGCAAAATTAAACACATATTTTTGTAATCAGGAACACATGAAACATATTTATATATCATTTTTAGACTTGTCTGAACAAAAACGAAAAAAGGATATGTCATAAACATCCTACCCCTAATGATTAGTTACCAATTGATCAGGTAATAAGAAGTATAGATACGAGAATTTTTCTTGAATAGACATTTAACTGGTAGGCAAAATGTGACCTTGTCGAAAACACTTCTATAACTTACTATTAGTAAACAATTCGTACTCTGATATGGAATAGCTAGTATGATACATAGTATTCTGACACACATGGAACGTATACATTAAAACGCTCTTTATATTCAAATATTTGAAGTGAATGTGAACGAGAAAGGTAAGAGTACCGTTTAGTCCAAGTTAGTCTCGTAGTGCAGGCTTATCAACAGCTCACAGTACATTTTGATTGCTAAAACAATTATTTAAATTAAGACATCCAACTTGATAGTTGGAAGCAACGCGGATTTCGTTTAAAAATCAAAACAGCAATTATATGACGATAAACAAAAGCACTAGGTTGTAATATATAATACGTACCTACTTCAAGTGGTGTCGAATATAAGTTAGCATTCTCATTATTTAGCATATGTTTTGGTTCAAATAAATCAATCGAAATTAATAACTAAAGGAGGGAGTACATTTATAATTGGATCTTGGACAGTTTTAATCAAACAACTCCAACTTTGGATATCCTTCGGATATGCAGCGTCAAATAATGGTTATTAATAACAATGAAATGTTATCACATTTCAACCATATCACACTGGAGCCCAAGTCTTGAAAAAAGCGTTTTGAAACCGTCTGGCGTTTTCATTGATCAAAACGTAAAAAAGTTTACGACTATACCTTAGCCTTCAACTTTTTTCGTTTTGATCAATGAAAACGCCAGACGGTTTCAAAACGCTTTATTCAAGACTTGGGCTCCAGCACAGATTAATTGTTTACAAAGTGGCAGGGTTGGGCAGTATTTGAAATACAGTATTTCAAAATAGTATTTCAAAATACATTAGTATTTTAATACTTGTACTAGAGAGCCCCGCCATGTAATACATGACCCAATGAGCTCTCTTTCTGGGCAAGGCAATGCATAACAGAAGACCACCATTAAAATTAAACTACTCTTATATGCTGGCAAAAAATTGTCTCTCATGACAATTTTTTTTCACCCTCACAGAATGACCGATCATAAAAACAAATCAAGGCTCTATAGTTATATCTGTGGAAGGTGCACTAATCCCACACTGACCCCAATGCACACCTGTAGTGTGCATACTTAAATTAGAAACAAAGAAACCATGTGTAACTATTTTGAAAATATTCAAATATATCGTGAATAACTTAATATTTTTGGAGGTAACCTGCGAAATAAAAACGCGCACCCCGACTGGGAATCGAACCCAGATCCTTCGGGTTACCGGCCCTATGCTTTAACCATTAAGCTATCGGGACGCATTCTTAATGAGCAGGTTAGGTTGCAATACAACTCTTGCGAGTCCCGATAGCTTAATGGTATCGGGACGGTGGTATCGGGAAGCTATCGGGACGCATTCTTAATGAGCAGGTTAGGTTGCAATACAACTCTTGCGAGTCCCGATAGCTTAATGGTTAAACCATAGGGCCGGTACCCCGATGGATCTGGGTTCGATTCCCAGTCGGGGTTCGCGTTTTTATTTCGCAGGTTACCTCCAAAAACACGTATCTAAATAAGGGTTTCACTAAAATTTCCATCATTATAAAAAAAAAAAATTAATATTATTAAAACATTTTAAGCATGATAAAAAATCTGAACAGATACGACTCAATGAAGAATAAAAACAAAAACTTCAGTTGCATGGTATATAGAATAAAAATAATTTTTATAACATTTGAAACACATCAGAATAAAATGCATCAACATGATGATCGAATTCAGATTCCAAAATTTTATTTAATCGAATCCTGTTTACAATTTAATTATCGTGTCAGGAGATGTTACATCATAGTCTAGGGCATTCTTCTCCGCAACCGACTGGCCAAGTCCATCAAGGGAGTGGTGGGGGGGGGGGGGGGGGGGGGGGGGTGGGGGGGGGGGTCCAAAATAAGAATAAATATTTGAAACTGGATTAAAAAACAAATAGGCATGATTGATAAAAATGGAATATGATTTGATTTGCATTAAGATAAACGAAAAGTGGTATCGAGATAATTAATCCAAGTTTGTCACTTTTTATGTCATAACTTAATAAATTACGAAATCTACTATTTTTTATGCATGGTTCTATTCTGGAACTTATCCTGATTATTTAATCGCTCGCATATTCTCTGCACACATCAAAAGTTCAAAACATCAACGAACGATACAGTATGTAGGTGTACCAACTAAAATCTGTTGATAAAATGCTAAGTTGAGAAGTCAGCAGAAAATTTATGTTCTTGCTTGATTGATCTTTGTTTATAGTCATGTCAAATGAGATACGAAGATTGGAGATTAGGTCCAGTATCAAAAGGTAACTATATAACAATGTGGACAGAAATGTTCCCTTGTGCCCCCCCGCCCCCCCATAACCCACCACAGAAGTGTCAGCATTTACTCAAATGAAATGTTGCTTTTCCCGTGATTCTACTTAATGTCTCCAGTAGAAATTCCAATCTAGTGGAGCGGTCGCTCCACGCCAGCTAAGTCGTACGGCGCGCGCACACTCTCCATTAAAAAGGCTGGAGCAACCCACTTATACTGTAAGCATCAAAGTGGCATTTTGCGGCCTACTGGATCTTAAAATTGGAAAATCTCACATTGTTGCAAAATATCTTAATTTCGAGCTATAGCCCACCCCACCACATATACCAAATTTGGGAACAATAGGTTATGCCGTTTGAGAGCTATAGGGCCGTTAAAACCGTGAAATTGGACGGCTTCCATCTGATTCTGATTCTGATAATGATTTATCATCTTCCAATAAATTCCGCGGTCTCCGCCACAGCCTAAACGGCTGGGCCGATTAACCTGAAATTTTCACCACGTATCCAACTGGTCTGCCTGATGATACCATGTTCTTAAGAATTTTTTGTGCCGCCATTTTGAAACCGGAAGTGACGTCATATCTAAAAAACAGCTAGACCAATCGGAACGAAATTCACGCCATTCGATTCAGACGGTCATCTTTATGAAATATCAATAGTCAAAATATACATTTACTATTACCGAAACCTGAAATGACGTCATAAAAATGAAAAATCACACATTAATCACCTCTTACTACAATAACTACATATAATTCAGAAGGCTTATAATGATACGTAACATTTATTGAAATAAATTCTAGGTGGCAGTGATTTCAGCCGCCATTTTGTTAACTGGAAGTGATGCCATATCTCGAAAACGGCTAGACCAATTCTAACAAAGTATTCGCTTCTCTTCATGTAGTATAATTTTTAGCATTATTTAGTACCAAACGCAACTTTTATTAGTAACCATATCGGAAATGGCTTATTTTTTTAAAGGACTTAGTCATTGCTGGTCCGTTATGTGCTACAAATGCGAGCACTCCGTGTAAACCCAACGGCTGGTATATACCCAACGGCTGGTGTGTTGGATACCTCGGTTCTCGTTAGATCACCGAGGTTAAGCAACATTCGGAAGGGACGTTAAGCCGTTGGTCCCCTTGGTATCTTTCGTCAGGAGTAGGCTACATGCCGGTACCGGGTTTCCTCTCCACCCTTCTCTATATTACATTCTCACTAGTGGAGCCTGGCTCTGTTGAGAATATAGACTTAATAATAATAATAATAATAAAAATACCAGCCAAGTCTTTTCAAATATAAAAAAATATAAGAAATCTAAAAATTCAACACCGAAAAGTAGTGATATCAAAAAATGGGCCAAGTCAAAACTTAATTTAAAAAACCAAAATACACTTGGCGCATCGTTTTTTAGGGCAATATTGGTATATGTATAGATGTTTTGGAGGTAACCTGCGAAAATAAAAACGCGCACCCCGACTGGGAATCGAACCCAGATCCTTCGGGTTTCCGGCCCAATGCTTTAACCATTAAGCTATCGGGACGCATTCTTAATCTGGGTTCGATTCCCAGTCGGGGTGCGCGTTTTTATTTTCGCAGGTTACCTCCAAAACACCATCCCTAAGTGAGAGATTCACTAAATTTTCCATCATTATCAAATGTATAGATGTATGTAGATTTTATGTAGATTTCACATCTGGACTATACGTCTATGCTATCAAGGTATATGCACGATGCGCCAAAAATATTTTGGTTTTTAAAATTAAGTTTTGACTTGGCCTATTTTTTGATATCACTACTTTTCAGTGTTGAATTTTTAGATTTCTTCTATTTTTTATAGTTGAAAAGACTTGGCTGGTATTTTTACACGGAGTGTTTTTATGGGGATATATTCTTCACTGCCAAATGGATTCACGGCTTCCTATACCTATATGAAAAGTTTCGAAGAAATTGACTTTTTCAATGACAATTTGGTTTCTATTTAATATCTCTCTAAATACTTATCGGATTCAAACGAATCTTTTTGCTTGGCAGTTCGCTTGAAATAATGTACAGAAAAAGTCAAGTTTCGTTAAAAATGGTGCTTAATTCGCGATGTATATAGACGCGAATCGTTACGCAACTTCCGAGCTCCGGATTCCATGGCCAAATATTGTTCTGGTCGATTTTGGAAAATTAGTTTCACCGCCTACTAAAATTAATTTTCACTGCACAATTGAAATTGACGTTTAAAATTAAGAAATCAGAAAAAGCGGTGTTTTTCACGAATAACTCAGTAAATACTGAACAGAATATCGCAAAAGTGTTACTATAAATCAAGTCACGTAATTATATACATTACTGGCGAGTTTCAACACGATCGGTGGAAAAATAAAGATTTGTATAGAAAACCAAATTTTACAGCCACGTTGCTACGGGGACGACGTTCTTCTCTTTTAAGCGTATAATAGTAAAGGATTGAGCTGTTTTTTAAAAGATTTTTGAGTAATGTATTTTAAATACTTTATTTGGAGTATTTTACTTTTTTTTTAATACTCAAAATACCTATAATCATGCTATAATACTTAGGAGGAAAAACCTCAATTTTCAGTTGAAAAACACGTTTTTTTAATATTATTTTCCCTCCTTTCTTCACAACCACAGCACCAACCACACACCTGCATGCATTTGAATGATACCCTCTTTTTTGGAATTCATGACTGAAAGTGGTGAAAGGGGTGGTTTGACCTAGGAAGATAACACCACTGTCGGAATTTATCATCCTAGGTTTGACATGGTGAGTGACATTTGTGGCTAAGCTACCTGCTGGCAGTCACTGCTCTCTCTTCCCAACCACTCTTGTAACCAGCCGACAAAGCTACCAAGCTACCAAAGATATTAAAACTCAAGTATTCATAACATCTTCGATGCTACCATTTTCACATAATGAGTTGATTTCTTGGAAATGCATTAACATCCCTGAACCCCCTCAGTTTCAAAATAAGAAGTGAGCATTTATTATTCAAAGCTTGTACTGCTCATCATAAGATATATATTTTTATCGAAATAATCCATAATTTAACTGGACATTAATTTTTTATGTTGGTAATATCAATCAAACAACACAATTATTGAATGCATCGCGATTTTCCAAAAAAAATTATTTTGTATTGATAAATAAATATTTGTTAATTGCTTTAAAATGAATCCGTGATTCATTTTTGCCCATCTGAAAGTAATTATTAATACATTTAATATCCTGTTTAACATAATGTCAAAAAAATTGCTTTCGATAGTGTTTTAGTATTTTGAGTATTTTAAAATACTAATGTATTTTGTATTTTAAAATACTCTAAAATCAAAGTATTTTAAAACTTTTATTTTAATACTTGTATTTTATTACTTGTATTTTAAATACTTTTTTGAAAGTATTTTGATACTGGTATTTCAAATACTTGTATTTCAATTTTGCCCAACCCTGCAAAGTGGCCGTACATTTTGTAAGAGTCTTTTGAAGTGAATCTATTGTAAATGTGGTAAAATATGAGAATGTATGTACGAATCACGATACATTCTCTGCCATTAAAACGAAGAATGCAATGGGTATAATGATATAAAAACTACCCTCTAGGAACTACACAATGTAATACGTCAAACAAAGAAAACCTAGGACAATATTTCTCTACATTCTGCCTGTCATCAAGAGGTTTGATCTCGGGTGAGTACATATTATTTACTAAAGAACTTAAATCAAAGAAAGGAGCTATCAATAAAATCGCACGAAGAAATAAGATCAAATTGCATGTCACGGAAAAATAATCGATGTTATCTTTATATGTTACTTGATATGCATGCAATGAAATTGTCGTTTTGATGCAGTATAAAATAATATCACGTAACTATGACAATTCTGTTGAATAACATCACGATCATCACCAGTATTTTCTGATCATGGATATATCACTTTTCAGCATTATCATAATTATTATTCATTATTTACGAATGAAATGAAGCTCAGTATTTTAAGGGAAGTCTCCTTAAAATTATATTTCAAAATAATATTTGTTTTATGAAACTTGAGATGTCGATGAACACAATATATATGGTATTATTTTTGTTGTGAGATGAATAGTTTTCAAGGAATTAATTTACAAAGATTGATATATTTCTTGCAATTTAAAACAGGAAAATTGACAATGACATCACAATCTGCTGATTGTAGGAAAGATAGGCGACGGAATTTTAGGCGAAAAACCAACTAGGAAAGATAGGCGACGGAAATTTAGGCGACAAGAATTCAACCAGGGTGGAAATATAGGCGAAAAACTTTTTCATGGAAAATACTTATTCTTGTCCCAAAATAATTGTAAAAAATTTTCTCCAACATTTTCTGCCGATACCTCATTTTAAACCTGATATTGTGATATCTAAATATGAGATATACATAACACTCATAATTCATAATAAAAGCACAATTGTTTTGTAATTGATAAAAAAAATCCAATAAAAAATATAATATAAAAAAAATACAAAAATAAGGAAAAAGAAATAAACTAAAAAAGACATGTCAAAAATTAAAGAAACTTAAATGAAATTGAATTAAATATATAAAAATAAACTCATACAGATAAAAAAAAATAGTTTTCAAGGAATTAATTTACAAAGATTGATATATTTCTTGCAATTTAAAACTGGAAAATTGACAATGACATCACAATCTGCTATATTGCCATGGCAACAAAGAAATCACCATGGTAACACATTGTTGGAGACTTGGAAATGACATCACAATCCTGATTCTCGTTGCCTGCCGTTTTTCCCGCCAAAATATCCAATGACATTTCAATTTGATTTTTATGAATGAGAATTTAACATTTTCCTGGTAAGTGTGTTTGTCATCGGTATTTGTGTTGATATTTACAAATTAACTAGAATAAAATTTCAAGAGACTTCCCTATTGTATGGGTGTGGGTATTGCAATCCATATCCACGCCATAGCGTCAATCTGATAAAACTCATCATGCCTATCACTCATTACTATCATCACATTATTATAAGACATATTTTTACTCTTGTGATGAAGTCGTTAAATCAGTAAAGCGGTTGCCCCACGCCAGCCAAGTCGTCGCCCTAGTACTTATTTGATCCATATCCACTTTTCACTTTTTTGGAGTTAGTGCCACTGACTGTTTACTCAGTGCTTGTTCTATCTATATCCAAGAACTCTGGTTAAGAATTCTCAATTTTTAACATGATTTCAGTGTTTTTTTGTGTCATATTTTCGGCAAAAATGACTTTTTTAATACTTTTATGATGCAACATTAACCATCAGAACCATGTATGCCTTGACTAGTCATTATTGGAGGCACCATTCAGTTATTGTCCCCAACACGGAAGTAAATAACAATTGGGCAAATGGATATGGATCAAAATTTAACACATATTCTTACTAAAAATGAAAAAATGTGAGCACATTTCATCCATATCCAACCGGAAGTATCAAATAACTAATAATCTATGGGCCCAAAAGGGGTTTTCTCGCCTGCACATCAATAACTGATTTATTTCCTTAATATTCATGTATCAAACGTCTTTGAAGTCATTGGCGTTGAGCAAGGAACAACACATGAACTTTGAAGTCGATTTTCTCCGTTCGCGAAAAAGTGGATATGGATCAAATAAGTATTAGGGCGACGAAGTCGGAAGTCGCGTACACTCTCAAACAACAATGCCTAACAAGTAATCAAGCAACACTGTTTTGGCTCTCTATTTTACACAAGATAAAAATTGTATTTTCGACCTATTATACTGGATCATAAAAATGGGAAATTCATATTGTTGTGAAATATTTTAATTTAAATTGTTATAATATCTATGTTCCCAAAATTTAAGATTGACATCATTAGTTTGTCATTTAACATAAGAATATGTGCATACATCTTCAATTTTAAAATGGCAGCAGTACGATAATTATTATAAAAAAGTGGTTCTGAGGTCAGTGTGAATCCCAATCGCCTTTGGGGCTTCATAAGGCAAAAAACGAGGTCTCGCAGAATCCCCATCGAAGTCGAATTGAATAACGTCAAAGCATCTAGTCTTGACACAGCCTGCGAAATGTTTTCTGATTATTTTAGTACTACTTTCACTCTAGTCTCACATGTCAATGCCAACAACCTTCATCCTGCTCCTACATATGGACAGGAGAGTCTGTGTACTTTTACATGCTTTTACTGTTACCAAGAAGGATGTGGAATTTTACTTCAGGGATTTAAAGTGCGGTAAATCTCCTGGACCTGACGGAATCCCAATTTTTATTCTTAAATATTGTAGGGAAGGAATTTCACAACCTCTAGCGGATCTATTTAATAGGTCATTACTGACAGGAGTATTCCCAGATAAATGGAAACTATCGCACATTCCCCGAGTTATAAAAAAGGGAAGCCGTCTGAAAGTTATTAATTACAGGCCGATATCTTTGCTATCAGTTATTTCTAAGGTTTTTGAAAAAATTCAACATAAGAAAATATATAATCATGTGTCTAAGCATGTGTCAAGTGCGCAGCACGGATTTGTACGACAACTTCTACCATAACAAACCTTGCAGAGTACACTTCTTTTATTGCAAGTAGCATCAATAACAAAGACCAGGTTGACTCAGTGTACACTGATTTCACCAAGGCTTTTGATCATGTGGATCACCAGCTTCTACTTCACAAACTGAGTGGTTATGGTATTTGCGGTTCTCTCCACAGTCTTTTAGAGGATTACTTGCGGAACAGAAAACAGAAGGTTGTTATTGACTCGGGTTCGTCATCAACTCAACTAGTAACTTCGGGTGTACCTCAGGGGTCAATTTTGGGTCCCCTGTTTTTCACCTTGTTCGTCAATGACATCCCTAATAACATGACATCTCAGTGTCTCATGTACGCGGACGATCTGAAAATATTCAGGTCTGTCAATAACGTAAGAGACTGCATCAAACTTCAAAACGATGTAAGTGTTTTGCTTTCATGGTGCAAGTTGTGGAAGCTGAGTCTGAATTTCTCTAAATGAAGCATTATCACTTTCACAAATAAAAGAAAGAACGTTGTACATTTCAACTATGAACTAGAAAATAAGAATATTGCTCGTGTTAACTTTATAAGGGATTTAGGAGTGACGATGGCTCATGATTTTACTTATAGCAAGCACATTGAAACTATTAAGCCTAAAGCATATAAGATGTTGGGACTTTTAAGACGAAACTGTTTCAGACATTTTAATCGAACAGCCAACAGGCTACTCTACATCTCCTTGGTCAGGCCACAGGTGGAATATGGCAGTGTTATTTGGAGCCCTCACCAAATAACTAAAATTAGAAGTCTTGAGCGGGTGCAAAGTAGGTTCATGAGCCTGACAAGTCAACTGTCTACTGAAGAGTTTAGACAAACTGATTATTCGGTGCATTGCAATTTGTTTAAGTTGCCTACTCTGAGGACATTATTCCTGTGGTGATTTCCACAAACGGACTTGTCGCGAGTGATTGGGACAAGTGCAAGGATAAGTTGGACCTGGGGGAAAGACAATTTTGCATTATGCAGAAGGCCGCGATCCTGGGCACCGTAAATATCATACGTAAATTTCTTAGCCTGTGATTCCTTTTAGCGTTTTTCAAATATTTAGTGTATAAGCTGGAGCGAAAACTCACCTTGACTTAATAAAAGTCCGATGAGTTACATAAAATAATAATAATAATAATAAAAAACACTGAAGCGGTGAAAAGTTAAAGAATAAGGTTTCATTTATTATTTCTTGATTCAGGACTAATAATTCAAACTAATTTATCCTATCACATTGATAAAATATTTTTTTTTATCAGTAAGTACTAAATCATAAGTTCAATAAAGTATAGAAACTTCAGATAAACACCAAGCTCATTACATTGTTGATGTAACATTACGTAAATTGTGCGATGACTAAATGAGTGTAAGTATCTGATATGTATTTGTTCCTTTTTTAGTATCAATAATATTTGTGGTGCTGAATTATTTTTATGCAAAACACTTTCTTTAAATTTTACAAATATACTGAAATTGTATACTCAGCTCTATGTATAAAAATTATATTAAGTTATACCTACATATTGTAATATTGCCAGAATACCTAAGTGTTCATTTTACTTATCAGGCACATTAGGTATATGATTTTTCAATATTTCTGTCAAAACGAGCCCTCACACCAATCATCCCATTGATTTAAAATATTTCACAATTACTAAATATTTTTAAGACATTTTACATATTAAAGTTGTTGATATTTAAAAATAGATAATTCCATTATGATTAGAATGTGCTAGAATGTGAATGTGCATATGAAAGGTAAAAGTACAGTTTTCTCAATGTTAAGATCGCAGTGCAGGCTCATCAACATCTTCACTGTGCATTTAGATTGTTTTAACAATTATTAAAACATCCAACTAAAAAGTACCAACGTTTGGGTCATTAGGATCATTGTGTACGTTTCTGAACATGCTCACAGTGCACTATGATTGCTTTAACAATTTTTAAAATTAAAACATAAAACTAGAAAGTAGATAGGCTCGTAATCGTTTAAAATCGAAACAGCAAATTATGAAGACAAAAATGCACTTCGGCCATAATACGTACTCGAGTAATGTACTGCTTCGACAATTAGAAATCATGATAATTGTCTAAAAGCACATATTTTAACTCACTAAATCAATCGAAATTAATAAATAAAGATGGGAGTACATTTATAAAATTATTGGGTCTTAGACATTTTTACTATCTTACACCGACTTTTTGATATGCAATGTTAAATACTGGTAATTTGTTTTATGTTCAAGCGCACTTAGAATTGCATGTTTAGTTTTTCTTTGTCGAGTCTGAGTCTCTTTGCCAGGATCATTGCCAGGCTCTTTGCCAGGCTCTTTGCCAGGATCATTGCCAGGCTCTGTGCGTATGAAGCTAAGTAGAGATTTCCGTTGCTGACTCTGTTTTCTCCTCAGCCGGCACATTGAGCAGGACGATCAAGTAGGTGGTGATGGCTCCTCCCATCTGCAACATCAGACAACGCGTTACAAAACTGTCTTTTTCTTCATCAGTTCCAACAACACAAGAACCAAGTAAACTCACCGAGTACAACAGATCCAAGTCCATGGAAAAGAATCCACCAGCTGTGAAGTCGATCTTCTTGTTGATCAGAGTGATCGACAAAACCGTCAACTTTACATGGAAACAAATATGATATTAAGGGCCGGTCTTTCAATGCCTTGCTAACTTTTATACAGTCACTTAGGACTATATTTCCATGGCAACAACCAAGAATTTCTAGAATGACCACTAACTAACTGTTAAGAGCTAATTTAGACTTTAGCAGAGTATTGAAAGACCGGGCCTAAGTCACATTAATTAAACTTCTGATTAAAATGATTGATTCATGACATCTTCAATGCCCGTTCCTAATATCAAGCCGATATGGCTGAAATGTAGGTATTCTTTTAAAGTACCTACTAAAAATTATTATTAAAATGTATAAGATCACGCAAATATAATACAATAAACAAAACAAGGTAGTTGCATTTATGTCATCTGTACCTCTGTTTGCATCTTTTGATTGGTTGTTGTTGACAAGATTCGGGTGACTGTGTCTCTGGTTCTCTCGCTCTGAAATCCAATAACTATTCTTGAAATAATTATGTAGGAAACACACTTCTTTGATTTGTTTGTCAAATGTACAAAAGCTATCTTACCTCAGACCGAGCAATGTTACACACCAGACACAGAGTTGATAATTGGTAAACATTAATTACTACTCCATAAATAATTGAACGATCAGGCTTCTGGTTTCCTAAACTCGAAATGCCTTCGAAGACCAATGTCAAAATTTGCAAGAAGTAGGCTCCGATAACAATGAGGAAAGACAATGAAAAGAGATCGTTTAAGACCCTTGCGGCGTCGCAAAGCATCCAGTGAATCGACGACAAAGTTCGTAAAAGAACGACGTCTGCTTTACGACCTTGAGTCTGTAGATGCTCATTGATGAGGGAAAAGCGCTGACGCAGTGCAAAGACACAAAACATGAAACCATATTCTGACATTTGAGTGATGAAAAATTGCAAGTAGTAAGCGATTCGCACAATAACAGGTTCATTAACGGCACTCAGAAACTCATCTAGCAGATACAGGGAGAGAGTGCTGAGAAATGTAATGACAATAGAGGCGATCACGAAATATTGGTTCTTTGAGTGCGGAACTCGTAAATGTATGTCCTTCATCGTAATGTCAATCTCTTGTAAATATTTGAAGAATAATATCATATTCTTCTGTTTGAATCCTACGAACATGAAGCAAAGTACTGTGATAGTCTCAGAAATATTACGAAACAGTATTGTAGCTTTCTGAACAGATCCCAATTTGTCTGTGTCAGCTTTCTCAGTTTTCAAGTGATCGATGTTTAATTTCAATGCCACTATCAGTACTATGACGATGACCGCGCTGTAGACCGCTCCTAGACGTGACACTACAAGAGTGACGCTGCCATTGACGTGTTTGACGCGACAACTGACGAGACCAATGAGTTGTGAGATGTAGATCATCGGCAAGGCGCTGGACAACGCGTCTACTGGCCTCCAGCGTGCGCGGAGTTTCTGGAGAACGCTGTCTTCATCATTTACCCACTCGTCATGAGGTCGATCTGGATACCAGAGGACTCCAGCAGCCGAAGCTGATTCATCTTCTGTGCTTGAACCCATGGCAAAACACTACCTGACAGTGGTTTTTGGACAAGACTACTCTTATTGTGTTGTAGGAACTTGTTGGAATAGCATATTTATAATTTGAAGATCATGCAAGATTCCTTATGTAACTAAATCAAGCGTGAATGATCTCATTTATTCTCAGTAAGCATACTGGTAGTACGACAGAATAAATATTTCGCCAGTCATTAAAGAATTATTTCCATTTTAGTTCGTCATCGAGATAATAAAATCATTGACATGAGAGACGGTAAACCTAAGAGATGCTCCTAAGAATCTCAGAGGCATTCCTTGCTCGCTTAGCAACCTGAAACAGAAAATGTTTTAATTATCCCATCAGTAATAATATTTCTCGCAATCATTGGAAGTCGCTATTGCTGCGGAAGAGAATGTGCAAACATGTGAAAGTTTCTTTTTTTACTGACTGTGACACGTTCTAGCCTTAAAACGACATTTTATGCAACATTTGATTTTTACGTTTTAAAAATATTTTACTTCCAATTTAAATATGTCCATGGTAAAACGTAAAACCTATGCTAATACATTCGTTCATTCGTTCGACATTAATTAGCGGAATGCTATTATCTTGGAGATCAACAAAAGGTCAAAATTATAACTCTTAATACTGAAGTGATTATAATGTTTACAAAGAAAACGCTCAGTATAACGCGTTGATAAAAAAAATTAAAGCAAATAGAAGCGTTCCTTAGAGCTATTTCAATTTTTGGCACTTTAAACCTAGGTCTGATTTACGACTAGATTCCATATCGTACAGATTTTATTGTTTCCCCGATCAAATTTAAGCGAACGGTATAAAATTCAAGTAAACTAAAGTGGCAATTTTGTTATTACTGCCTCCTGCTGGGTACCTTTTCTATAACTTTCTTTTATCTCGTTTCGATCGAATTCATTTCGGCGTCATTTCGGCATTAAGCCGACATTGACATAAATTATTGAAATATTGGATATTAAGCTATCACGATTAGGTATGAAAATTATTTAAAAAAAATATATATTTAAATGTCAGTCCAAACCAAATCTTCAAATTGCATACAATAAATCTTATAATATCCTTAAAATAAGTTAATATTCAGCCCAGTTTTATGCAGTGGATTGATCATGATATTGTCTCAGCCACTATACATTCATGGGTAAATCCTGCATCTTAAATTTGATTTTATAAAATGTTTCGAACGAAACTAATATTGTGAAGTAAAAAAAGTTTAATTTTACGTTGATTAAAACTATACATTCAACTGAATTACATGTCTTCTATAACAAATAACATAACTTTGACTATCCTTCGATTCACAACTGTTATGAAGGCCGGCATGAAGCTACTGCAAACTAATCAATGTAATGTATTACCTCATTATAATCAATTTGAACGTGTGTCGCAATAAAATGCAGCACAATTCTGAAGTTGGTGCAGAGAGAATACCATGGTTACCGACAAATAAACAAATCCCTCCTCGGTTGCATGACACGCTGGCCTACTATCTGTATACCACAAGGAAATTGGGAATAGCATCCACGACATTAATAATTGACTCCATTTCTTCAATAAATATAGGGTATTTATGGTTTAGCGATTTTGATTCTTAGGACTTTGTTTCACAGAGGGCTGAACCGAGTGATTACAAAAATCGAAATTTCTTATAATATTTAATTATTTTCCTTTCTAAATTAAGGTAAGCATGTCATGCGAGTGGTAATAATAATCAATAATACCAAATTTGTTGCGGGTTGGAGTTAATGGGCAAAATAAATCAAATTTTTTATTCAATTGTGGTTTCCGTCATGCCATAATAATACCATACAACATGATAGATGCACTAAATTTAGCAGAGATGTTCCTTAACATACACGAAAAACATTTAAATATTACATCATTTCATATTTTCACCGTGGGGTAAGAAGTAACCTATAGGGAGTCAAAAACATGACATGTCATAACATTGGGTGAATGCTTGCTTCATTATGAATGATATTTGAAACAAAATACGAAATCAACTAAATTCACTTTAGTATGTTAATTTATATATAATTTAAGTATTTTAATTCACTTTAAGGGCCTCAATCAAATTAAATAATTGTATGTGCCTATTATTAATACAAATAATTGAGGGTGAGACAATTAACAATGTGTCTTCATAATGTTTTATCGTAACGCGTGCACTTTGCGTATGGAGCTAAGTAGAGATTTCCGTTGCCGACTCTGTCTTCTCAGGAGATCGCACTTTGAGGAGGACGATCAAGTAGGTGGTGATGGCTCCTCCCATCTGCAACATCAGACAACGCGTTACAAAACTGTCTTCTTCTTCATCAGTTCCAACAACACAAGAACCAAGTAAACTCACCGAGTACAACAGATCCAAGTCCATGGAAAAGAACCCACCAGCTGTGAAGTCGACCTTCTTGTTGATCAGAGTGATCGACAAAACCGTCAACTATCATGGAGAAGAAACTATTATGTAAAACTGTTATGAACATAATACTTGAAGTTCAGCAAGCGTACTATGTTTTAATTATTATGATACACCAGTGGTTCTCATAACCGTTTCTATAGGAGAGATTCAATCAAATAGACAAATTCTGGGTTCTGGGGGAAGAGCGGAACTTGTAGCCGTTACATGTTTTCAAAATCATGTTTTTCAACAAATAACTAATAAATACTCCAAGTTGACAAAATATAAAATCGTTTAAAAATATTTATAGAAAAGGGTCAAATTAACTTTTAAACTTAGAAATTTCCTCGGGCCTGTGCCGTACCGGGCCTGTGGCCTTCTGGGCATATGGCCTTCCTACAACACACCCCCGTTTCGTTGAAAATATACTGTCCCTAAAATACCGTACCATTCGCAAGACAGTCAGTTTTCAAATATTTCGCTGCTCGGCTGTTTTCGGGGGGGGGGGGGGGGGGGGGTGAACCTCCCAATGGATAGTGATGGTTATAATGAATCAAAGTATTATCACCTTTTGTATTTAAGCTAACTATCAACGTACTTCTCTTTGCAACTGTTGATTGTTTGTTGTTGACTGGATTTGGGTGACCACGACTCTGGTTCTCTTGCTCTGGAATCACAAATTCAATAGTAAGTAAAATATATCCGTATGAGTTCAATCATTCATCTAGATGTATCATGTCTAAAAGCCAATATGTAATACAAAAATCGTTTCAACGCGTATTTAATAGATCTTGTTAAGCTATCAGTTGACTTAGTGTCTGGGATTAAGGCTTTTCATGACCAACATCATAACAACACCAGCAACGCGATTGTGTAACTATTCCCGTGAAGAATGAGTACATTATGTTTAACATTCATTTTCCTAATGGCATAGGAACAATTAAAAGGCATAGGTATGTGCTGCGAAATAGTTGAATGTCGCAGTTTAATATAGGAAATATACGCCACTTAGCGCTTACCTGGTGGATGAAAGGCGAATGAACGGTGGCCATGGGAGTGGAGTATTGAAAAAGCTTTGGCCACCGTTTTAAATTGTAGAAATATGAATAATGAAATAAGAATATTGGCTTGTGCCGAAGTAAAACTGACTAAAGCTATGTCGTTTTCGGCTGGCCACCCTGGGGTTGCACTTAGTTCTTGATCGTGACGTCATGTCTTAACCTGGTTTTGCCCTAGTGCTGCCTAGTGCTGCCCCCAGTGCGGTCTCAGCCGAATACGAATGATATGTTTTGATTTTGCGTTTTGACACTGACAGCTATTTTCAAATGGCAACCGAAGAAATTGAGCTCCCGAGTGTTTTGAAGGAAAACCTTCAGTAACAACATCAATTTTGTTTTTCGCGCCGCCATTTTGCCCGAGTGCGGCGGAGTGAAGGGGGCAACTCTACCAAATATTTCCGAGCATGAAATAGTGCACTGAGTGCGCACCCAGTGTGCACCACTTCCCAGTCGAATACGAAAACATTGCCCCAGAGCAACTGCGCACTGCTAGTCGAACATGCCACTTGCACTCAGTGCAGCTCAGTGCAACCCCAGTGCGGCCAGCCGAAAACGACATTAGTCTATTATTGATTTTGTTTTTAAATATTTATAATGCACGATTTTGCCACAGCCAACTGGATTCATCAAAGTTCGCATAAACAAAACCGAGATTTTCGTGTCACTTGACTTTATTCAAGTCGAGCAGTTCCTTTTCTCTGGCTCCGTAAATTCATTTGGAAATAAATACGTCGAAGGATTAGCAGCATTGCGAAATAAATTTAAGCATACCACAACGCAGTAAACAGTATTTCTTGGGAACAAGCTAATATTACATATTATTTCTATATTCATATTTTCTTTTTTACACGGTGGCCATAGCGTTACAGGTACTCTTCCCTCACCAAAGTTACGCCGTTCTTCCGCCTAGTTGGCGCTACAGTCTACTTCGGAGACGTATAGAAAAACATCCAAACAATAAGTAATCGCAAGAATTGTGGCGGAATAATGCACCATTACCGAAGAAACAAATGAAGTTAACTATTGTTCTAATGTATTAGACGAAACTAATTATTTACAAGCGAACACTAAAAATTGAGCAAGTTTACAAATAAGTAGCTGCATGCTGTAGAATTAATCTCTAATGACTGGTAGTTTTTAGTCCCTTTAACTTTGTCTGGAGATGTTTAACTCCATCTGTAAAGTGAATTATACAATAATCAGCATTTAGGAAACAATGACTACAAGTATGAAAGAGAGATGTACGCGTAAAACTCGAAAATCAAGGCTATACAATCTCGCTGCTGGAGCTACAACCAAAGAGCCGACACAAGTACAAAATCCATCTTACCTCAGACCGAGCAATGTTGCACACCAAACATAAAGTTGATAATTTAACGACACTAACCAGTAACCAATATACTATCCAATATTTAGATGGACTAGTGGCTAAACTGTTAATGCCTTCAAAGAGCAAGGACAAAATTTGCACGAAGTAAGCTCCAATAACAATAAGAAAAGGAATTGAAAATTGATCATTAACAATCTTAGAGGCGTCGCAGAGCAACCAGTGAATAGAAGACGTTGTTCTTAAAAGAACTACGTCCACTTGGCGACCTGTAGGCTCAAGGTACTTGTTCAGGAGGCTAAAGCGTTGATGCAGAGCGAGGACACAAGACATGAACTGATGTTGGGATAAAATAATTACAAAAAATGGTACGTAATATCCGACCATCGTTATTAGTGAATCTTCAAACCCACTGACAAAAACATCGAGAAGGTATATCAAGAGAGTGATGACAAATGGATTGATTACAGAAGCGATCACGAAACTCTGGTTCTTTGAATGTGGAACTCGTAGATATATGTCCTCCATCAACAAGTCGATCTCTTGCAGATACTTAAAGAACAAAATCATATTCTCTTGTCTGAATCCTATCAGCATAAAACAAAGGGGTGATATCAGCTCAACTGTATTACGAAATATTGACGTATATTTCTGGATAGATCCCGATTTATAACCTCCGTTTTCATCAGAAATCAAGATGTCAAAGTGCAATTTAAACACCACTGCCAGTGCGCTGACGATGACAGCGCTGTAGACCGCTCCTAGACGTGACACTACAAGAGTGACGCTGCCATTGACGTGTTTGACACGACAACCGACGAGACCAATGAGTTGTGAGATGTAGATCATCGGCAAGGCGCTGGACAACGCGTCTACTGGCCTCCAGCGAGCGCGGAGTTTCTGGAGAAGGCTGTCTTTAACAGTTACCCACTCGTCACGAGGTCGGTCTGGACTCCAGATGACTCCAATGAAAGAAGTTATTTCTTCATTTGAGCTTGTAGCCATGATCACTTCACTTGCGAATGAGAGAAAACTACTTTCCAAAGCCTTTATCATGTACCTAAAAATGTTCGTTGTGCTAGGACTTAAAGATATCGATACACTTGGTTTATATATTAAATTGTGCTTAAAGTAGAACACAAAGTCGACCAGAGATGATTAATCTTGCAACGAAACGGGTAAAATAAGAATGAGCTTGCAGCTATTCCAACCAAATACTATTGTTTATTGATACGTTTTCACATTGAATTATTGTATTGCATCTTCATTAGACTAAGTAAAATTCAAATTGAAGTGATGATGAGGTTGTTGAATATGGCATTGCATCGAGTAACTGTGACAACTGTTCAATAACATCACGCTCATCACTCGAATAGATCATCGAACCATATCGAACACTCTTTGAAATCGTTCTCACAGAGTTTGATGCACGAACCAATATCAGTAATTACCATCGAAGGAATGACGATCATTGACACTTTTCGTTGCTCGCAATATCTCGTGTAAAGCACCTGTTATTAATATCTTTGCTGAACCTAACCTAATCTGATATCTTGGCTATATCTTTGATGGCTTTTTATTCTGTTGATTAGTCATAGGTTAAATGATATTTATAATTTGATGACCAGAACTCGTGCAATAAAATCAAAAAATTATTGTTTTAATTATAGGGGAGATACACTCGGCACAACAAAAACTGATCGGTGAACAAATTTGATTGACCGGTGATCATGTTCCATCCCGATCAATGAATGATTATTATCATTGAAATGGGAAGTCACCTACTAGAGAGTGAGCCAAGAAGATCGCTTGGACTGACTTTAGATGGTGCGATCTAACATTATCAGTCAATCAGATCCATAAGATTTATTGAACTATCAATTTTAGTTGTGCCAAGTGTACTGCATAAAGGGCTTATAAAATATCAAAACTCCAAGATTTATTTTAAATTTTAATCACGTACCAAATCCACACAATAATAGTCTTAATGTCTTATAATAAAGTCTAATAACATTTATAATTTTGTGTGTCCATAATTAATACAAATAATTGATAGTTGCCTATACTACCTATGTTTTATCATAACACGTGCACAACACTTGTGTATCTAAGGAGAGATTTCCTTTGCTGACTCTGTCTTCTCAGGAGATCGCACATTGAGCAGGACGATCAAGTAGGTGGTGATGGCTCCTCCCATCTGCAACATCAGACAACGCGTTACAAAACTGTCTTCTTCTTCATCAGTTCCAACAACACAAGAACCAAGTAAACTCACCGAGTACAACAGATCCAAGTCTATGGAAAAGAACCCACCAGCTGTGAAGTCGATCTTCTTTTGGGTCAGAGTAATCGACAAAACTGTCAACTTAACAAGGAAGGATCATGCAATTATTAATAAACTTCTGTGTAAAGTACGTCCAGCGAGCGTGAAGCCAGTTCAGCAAATGCTGTGTAAAATTCAACAATGGGTTTAGCTTGTAATTCGGAGTGTTTTGACGCGTGTCCGGTTGTAAATATCTCTCAACCACTGCAGGTGTTCGGGAAAGGGTTGTTTTGTTGTGGTGCCAAATATCTTTCAATGCAGTTGGCTTTTAAAATTCAAGGAAAGTTGTTTAAAATGGCAACAGTGTAGGTGGAAGGGGTGGCAGGTCATAAAATGAGTTGTATCTTGTCAGAGCTTAACTGTCGAACAAGGGTCGAACAATACTGCTCATCTTATGAAAGGAAATGCTACACGCTCGCTGGGCGTAATTTACTACTGTGTTGATATTCTATATCCATTCTGTTTTTCATCTGATGCTAGAACAATATAAATTAACATCAAAACAAACGAGGATTAATAAAAGTACCTCTCTTTGAATCCTCTGATTGGATGTTGTTGACAAAATTCGGGTAATCACATCTCTGGTTCTCTCGCTCTGCAAAATAATAACGATTATTTAAATTTTAATAAAACAGGATTCATACATTTCTACAATCCTTAACATATTTTAGCTTACCTCAGATCGAGAGAAGTTGCACACCAAACATAATGAGGATAGTTTTATGACATAATCAAGTAAATAATAAACTATCCAATATTCAGGTGGGCCGTTCTCTAACTCCTTAATACATTCGAAGAGTAATGACACAATTCCAACGAAATAAGTAACGATTACAAGGATGAGAGGCATGGAAAAAAGATCGTTGACAATCTCAGCTGCGTCGCAAAGCATCCAGTGAATAGACGACGTGGTTTGTAAAAGAACGACGTCTGCTTGACGACCTTGAGCCTCCAGGTACTCGTTTAGAATGCCCAGGCGTTGTTTCAGGCCAAGGACGCAGGACATGAACTGATATTCTGATATAAGAATTATAAAATATGGTACGTAATAACCGATACATGTAATTAGTTCATCATCAATCTCACTTAAATAAATATCAAGCAAATATATTAAGAGGGTACTTAGAAATGTAATGGCAATTGATGTGACCATGAAATGTTGGTTCTTTTGGTGTGGAACTCGCGGACGTATGTTCTTCATCGAAATATCAATATCATGTAAATATTTAAACAACAAAATAAACTTCTCCTGTTTCAATCCTTTCATCAAAAAACAAATAGTTGAAACGACCTCACATGCATTACGAAACACCAATGTATACAGTTGCATGGATCCCGGTTTATAATTTTCGTCTTCGATGGAACTTAAATTGTCTAAGTAAAACTTAAACACCACGCTAAGTGCGATGACGATGACGGCGCTGTAGACCGCTCCTAGACGTGACACTACAAGAGTGACGCTGCCATTGACGTGTTTGACGCGACAACTGACGAGACCAATGAGTTGTGAGATGTAGATCATCGGCAAGGCGCTGGACAACGCGTCTACTGGCCTCCAGCGTGCGCGGAGTTTCTGGAGAACGCTGCCTTTGACAGTTACCCACTCGTCACGAGGTCGGTCTGGATACCAGAGGACTCCAGCTGACAAAGCTGATTCATCCCGTATCCTTGAAATCATTGCTGCACCGCCCTTTTTGCAAACAAGGCGAATTGTAGAGATGTTAGAGATTACGAATGGGTCTGTGAAATTCATGCATTTATTTTTTAAAGAAGATCAGCAAACAGTTGTAGGAAGCTCACTATTCAATTCCGTCTGAGTAGATTAGAAACTGAAAGCAAGAAAATTGCAATTATACCCTTTTAACAATCTAAAACAGTTCTCGAATTGGAAGTCAGTCCGTGGGGTGATGTGCATTGTTAATAAAAATTAACCAGGTCAATTTGGGGCCTGGGGGAGGTCACCCAGCCCAGCACCATGCGGGTCTGGGAAGCAGAGCTCCGGATTGGTTATTTGCATAAATATATTAACAATATATTCAATAATAACACTATTCACACACAATTTAACACACACAATTTAACAATTCAATAATATTTTAATTTTCTACAGAGGTTGAAATGGTTAAAACACACTGTCATGACGAGACACTACTACACACAGTGTAGTTATATCGTGGCGCCTGGACTTAGAATGAAGCTGCCAAGCACCGCGTTACACCAATATGAGAGTTATTGTAACCCTTTTAGTGCTGTTTTAGAGGTGTTGGATAGCATACACCCAATTGGAAATCAAAGTTGAAGACCGGTTTTATGGGGTAGCTACCCGACAACACAGAACAATAAAATTGGTACGTTTTTCCCTTCATGGTGAAAAGTTGTCCTTTTACATACTCAAAAACCATCCAGCTGCTATAAATGGCCATTAGCCATGATTTGTTTTACCACTGCTACAGATCCAACGATTGCATCTTTAGAGTTTAAATGAGGTTGAATCATTGAATTAATTGTCCCCACTTTTGCAAGAATTGATTAAAAATTTTGAGCTAACTTAAAGTGAAGTTGTTGACATTTTAGCAAACAAATAGTTTATAGGCCGATCAAACGTTTGTTCGAGAGTTTTGAAATTTGGCAATATAAAAGACAAAATATTGGTAAAAGGAACACTTCAATAAAAAAAATCATAACTTATTTACGTTATCCAACCAATTTTATGTAACGAAATTTTATAATAATGTTAAAATGTTTGATTGAGAAATATTGCAGCTACTTACAGTTAAATGTAGTAAGTAAATGTAGGCACTATTTTATTTTATAGTTAGATATATTACATAATATTGCAGCGTGTTAGTTTGTAGCAGTTTATTGACATTAAAATAAACATGGGGAATTGATAAGAATTGAATATTTGAAGTAGTATATAATAACAAAAGTACAGGTAACTATGACAATTGTAAAATAACATCACGCTCATAACAAGTATTGCCAATATTTTGCTGATCTCACGACACATTCAAACAAATTGCATGTAGATTATCATGCCATGCAGAATATGCATGAGGAGAGATAGTGTTCATGTGATATGTAATTTTCAATTTATGCAATATCATCTCATGCAATTCACTTGCTGTCACCACAATTTAAATTTTGGTTTTACAAAAAGAATTCGTACAATTTTCCAAATTTTCTATAACTTTAATAACTATGAAATATTGAAATAATTCTCTACTCGATAACCTCGTAATTGCTGATTTGCTGCTGAACTAACTCTGCGGAACCCAACACAACTCATTTGTATTGTATAAGGTAAAAATTAGATATAGGTACTACCAAAACGCTCAGTGTAACGCGTTGATGAGCGAGCCATCGTACTGCATCCAATTTGATATGCATTTGCAAGTATCAGCAGCTCCACAGGCCTAGGAACTAAAGCATCAAGAAGGCAGGGATGAAAATTTAGTCTACATTTTCAAAATTTTCAAGATTATAGAATAAAATGTCCTCAAAATGACAATAACTTTTGAAAATAAGGACAGATTAGTCTTCAAATTAGCAAAAATACCTAAAATGTTGGTCTCAATGACTATGCGAAGTTTTAATTTGATCGGTCAATCGGGTCTAGTTTACCTTTGATAAAATTTGAACCAATTTACAGGATCCCGTTAAAAATTCGATTCCAGGGACCGCATAGAATACGTTAGTATGTTTGCAAAATTTCAGATCGTTTGGTTGTGCGGTTTGACCTGGGCTGTGCATTCAAAAAAGCACAACAAACCCACAGAGAAAGTGTATAGGAGTACAGGGGTGACGCTCGATACGCTCGCTCAATTAAACATGAAATGTATGAATATATTCAAACAACTGTCAACGTATCTTCAGACATCACGCAGCTAGAAAACAAGCAATACACTGACTGGACAAGCGTTGTCCAATAGGAAAATTATGAAAGTTATGGAAAATTTTAAAAATAAATAACATTGGTAATTTTTGCGTCGACCTTGCATTAAATCCAACTTATAAATTCAATATTTAGGCCCAAAATTTTAAATCTTAAATATCCATATTGTTTCGTCTTTGAGTCGAATGTTGGCACACATATTGTTTTCATAAGATCGTATTTAGTGCTGTGGTCTACTATCAGCAAGTTTTTTTTTTACATTTATCCATTTAAATTGTTCAAAATTTTAAGTGTGGAGGCAACACAATAAATGGAGGCATATGTGGGTTATGTAGGTCCATGTGTGTATTTAAACACGTCAGAAACAATAACATTTGCCAGTTTTATAAAGTTATGTAAATTAATAATAATTACGTGATATTTTACCGTACCAACCATAAAGCACCCAAGTGATATTTTGGCATTATTAAGTTTATAGTATAATTTTAATCATATATACTTTTCTATCTTTTGAGTCCATTAATAATGGTCTAATTCCCTCACCAAGGGGCCATATTGTCATTAGTTTAATCTTCAGTTTAGTTAAGCTCCACTTCGGGAAATGTGGTGTATTACCATTATATTCTGCGGCATAGCTTAAAAATCTGCAGTCAATGTAGCCTGAGGTTAATTTAAACTGAGGAAACAAGCTCCAGAATTCATTCGCAGTCTATAATTGTAATACACCGTGATTTCTGAAGTTGAGCTTAAGCTAACTGTAGCTTAAACTAATGGTAATACCGGCTCTTATTATGTAATCTTGTGTAATCTTTGTAATCGTGTGTTGAAATTGTGACTTTTAAGTACCAGTGGAAAGTAGAGACTTTAGTTTCATGACCGTTAGGTGTTTCATGACTGATTGGTAGGGCAGTATATTAAAATAGTTAAATTCATTTGGATTTCTTTCAAAATAAAAAATCGCAAAATCTTACATTGACATACACAAGTATGACACTTTAAATATCAAATAGACATTTAGCCAATGGTATTCTCCGGCCATGATCCATACAATATTCGTGGCCGTAAGAATGTAAGAATGTTCTTATCAACACTTTATGGAACGTCAGAATGTTCTTATGATATCATAGTATTAGCCAATTCATATCACAGAAGAAACTCGTGTGAATAATAAATAACGACGTGTTCTTAGTTACAAATAATAGCGTGTTATGCATTCAAGTGCACTTAATATTAGTTCTGTGTTGAGTCTGTCTTCTCATCAGGTCGCACATTGAGCAGGACGATCAAGTAGGTGGTGATGGCTCCTCCCATCTGCAACATCAGACAACGCGTTACAAAACTGTCTTCTTCTTCTTCTTCAGTTCCAACAACACAAGAACCAAGTAAACTCACCGAGTACAACAGATCCATGTCCATGGAAAAGAACCCACCAGCTGTGAAGTCGATCTTCTTTTGGGTCAGAGTGATTGATAAAACCGTCAACTTATCAGAGAAGAATCATACAATTATTAACTAGGAAAACGCTCTGTGTAACGCGTTGATGAGCGAGCACGGATACACGCAACACCTCGAACCGAAATTATGTCTATCGAAAATGTCATTAAAATCCATTAATTCTTGAATTTCGTCGCATACTTGTATAAATATCTCCAAAATCTCCATAAATATTGGTCCCAATTACCTTGCTAAGTTTTCAGTTGATCGATTAAGAGGCAAACGGAAGCGAGCGGGAATCGCACGGTTCGTCAAAGCGTTTTTTTGAAATTTTGTCTTCCCACTCAATAATTTTAAAAAATCAGATAGTAACGACCCATAACAGCCTAATAGACTAAATAATGCCGCACACTGGTGTACTTTATGACCTCTGGTGCGACCTCAAAGTGTTAAATACGATTATTTTTTATTATTTTACTAAAAATATCGTATTTAACACTTTGAGGTCGCACCAGAGGTCATATAGTACTCCAGTGTGCGGCATTATTTAGTCTATTAGGCTGTAATGGGTCGTTATTATCTGATTTTTTAAAATTATTTAGTCGGAAGACAAAATTTCAAAATAACGCTTTGACGAACCGTGCGATTCCCGTTCGCTTCCGTTTGCCTCTTAAGCCTTTATGATTGAATGATTCATTGTTATTTTCAAAAATCACATGATAACGTTCAAAAAATACCTGGGCCACTCACATGATTTGATATTAGTGTGTACACAATATCAGATAAATCTGTTGAACGGTCATTATTGAGCGAGCGTAGAGAGCGTTACCATGGTACTCTTATGGCACTTTCTCTGTGTGTTTTCTTTTTTTGTTTTTTGTTTTTTTGTGTGTTCACAGCTCAGGTCAAACGGCACAACCAATCGATCTGAAATTTTGCACATATGCTAACGTAATCTATGCGGTCCCTGGGATCGTTTTTGAATGGGCTCATGTGATTGGTTCAAATTTTTAAAAAATTATCTTTCGATTGGTTGTTGCGATCAATTTGAAATTTTGACAAGTCATTACGACCAACATTGTTGAGCGAGCGTAGCGAGCGTCACCACGGTACTCTTATGGCACTTTCTCTGTGTGTTTTTTTTTTTTTTTTTTTTTTTTGCCTGCACTGCCCAGGTCAAACCGCACAACCAATCGATCTGAAATTTTGAACACATACTTACGTAATCTATGCGATCCCTGGGATCTTTTCTGAACGGTATCCTGTGATTGGTTCAAATTTTATAAAAATTATCTTTCGATTGGTTGGTTTGATCAATTTGAAATTAAGCAAAGTCATTGCAACCAACATTGTACCCAATCAAAAAAAATTTCAGCCAAATCCTCCAATTGGTTCAAATTTAAAACCATTTTTCCTGTGATTTTTTGAAATTTAAACTGGAACCGATTGACCGACCAGCTAAAAATTTCGCATGGTCATTGGTACCAACATTTAAAGTATTTTTGCCAATTTTCACTCTAATCTGTCGTTATTTTTAAAAGTTTTTGTCATTTTAGGGACATTTTGCGTGTTGGCTGTCAAATTCACGGCGACTTCGAATCTACAGTTCAAGGCAAGGTAGTTAGAGCAGAAAGTTTTAAACGATATGAAACTTATAATGACCGTTCAACAGATTGATCAGATATTGTGTACACACACTACATATCATATCATATGGGTGGTCCCAGGTATATTTTTTGAACGAGATCCTGTGATTTTTGAAAATTAACAAGGAACCGTTCAATCATAAAGGTTTAATCGATCAACTTAAAACTTAGCAAGGATTGGCACCAATATTTTTGGAGATTTTGGAGATTTTTATACAAGTATGTGACGAAACTAAAGAATTAATGGCTTTTAATGACATTCGATAGACATAATTTCGGTTCGAGGTGTTGCGTGTATCCGAATATCTGTCAGTAATGAAGTATCGAAATGAATGTTTTCCAGTGCCAATTGAAAATTGATTCTGATTTGCTTTATGAACCAGGTGCTTAGATGCTATTTTAAAGTTTCGATGAAAAGCATACACTTTTAAGTTGATATCATAATCAATTCAATATGGATGTATATGTTTTCTGTGCGTTGTGTACGCATTTCCGGTTCGAGAATTTGCGCGTATCCGTGCTCGCTCATCAACGCGTTACACTGAGCGTTTTCCTAGTACCCAATCTTACAAAGTTTCAGCCAAATCCTCCCATTGGTTAAAATTTAAAAAAATCTTTCATATGATTTTTGAAATTTAAACAAGAACCGTATGACCGATCAACTTAAAACTTTGCATGGTCATTGGGACCAACATTATCTGTATTTTTGACAATTTTCAGATTTATTTGTGTTTAAATCCAAAAGTTATTGACATATTTTTACGGACATTTTGCGTGTTTGCTGTGAAATTACTCGAAAATGTTGATCACGGCTACTTTGACTCTTTATAGTTCCAAGGTAGTTAGAGCAACTTTCAAACGTATGAAACTGATATGACCGTTCAACAGATCGTCTAATATTGTGTAAGTACACACACTTTTATCAGTAATTTTCCCGGTGTCCTATTCTATAACATTAGCATTCCCGATTCTTCTGCGGGATATGAGTGGTCCCAGGTATATTTTTTTAAAATAGATCCTATGATTTTTGAATATTAACAAGAAACATTTTAATCATAAAGGTTCAAATTATTACAACCAACTATTGGAAACCTGGTATTCAATTTAAACGCCACACATATCGTCTAATTACTTGCCCGAGTAATTTTATGTTCGATGAGTCATGGAGGTCTTTGTTGACTCCTGACATCAATAAACTGCTTCGTAATTAATTAATCTGTGATATTATGTGTACCTGACTCATTTACCTTTAGTTATTAGGACGTAATGTACTTTTAGTTTTTGTCAGAGGTGAGTCATGGTGTAGCGGTTTTTTTATGAAAGGGGGGAAAGCTGGCGAATGTCGTCAGTTGACTGATGAAGATGATAGAATAATCATCGAAATATTGTTTTAATGTGTGGCTTTTAAATTGAATACCAGGTTTCCAATAGTTGGTTGTAATAATTATTAGTATACTAACTGGTATATAATCTCTACTTGTTTTTAATAACATAAAGGTTCAATTTGCATGGTTATTGGGACTGATACTACAGGAATATTTGGAGATTTTCATACCAGTCTGACGAAATTAAAGAATTATTGGCGTTTAATGACATTTTCAATCGACAGAATTTCGGTTCGATGTGTTGCGCATATCCGTGCTCGCTCATCAACGCGTTACACAGAGCGTTTTCCTAGTTAGTTTCATTTCGTTTGAAACATTCTGCTCTAACTACCTTGCCTTGAACTGAAGATTCGAAGTCGCCGTGAATTTGACAGCCAACACGCAAAATGTCCCTAAAATTACAAAAACTTTTGAAAATAACGACAGATTAGAATTAAAATTGGCAAAAATACCTGAAATGTTAGTACCAATGACCATGCAAAGTTTTTAGTTGGTCGGTTAATCGGTTCTAGTTTAAATTTCAAAAATCACAGGAAAAATGGTTTCAAATTTGAACCAATTGGAGGATTTGGCTGAAATTTTTTTTGATTGGGTACAATGTTGGTTGCAATGACTTTGCTAAATTTCAAATTGATCGAACCAACCAATCGAAAGATAATTTTTATAAAATTTGAACCAATCACAGGATCTCGTTCAGAAAAGATCCCAGGGATCGCATAGATTACGTTAGTATGTGTACAAAATTTCAGATCGATTGGTTGTGCGGTTTGACCTGGGCAGTGCAGGCAAAAAAAAAAAAAAAAAAAACACACAGAGAAAGTGCCATAAGAGTACCGTGGTGACGCTCGCTACGCTCGCTCAATAAACTATACTGTGGTCATATTCTAATCCATTCAGTATTTCATTTGCTTATGCTAGAACAATATAAACTAGGAAAACGCTCAGTGTAACGCGTTGATGAGCGAGCACAGAACATGCAACATCCCCATAGTAACGATGCACGACATGGCACAAGACGATTTCCTCTGCAATTTTTCAATCTCCATAATACTCTGGATGAATAACAGATCCATTCTGTCGTGAAGTCTTACCTACATACCTTCTCCAGAAATCTCTTGTGACATCCCATGACCTCGTAAAATTCCAATTAATACTTGACTGATTGGGCTTACAATATGTAAAATTTACTATTAAGTTGGTCTTGATCACCATGCAAAATTTGAACTTAATGTGAACATTTTTATTGTCGACCAATCAGAAGACATTATTTAAACTTAAACCAATTAGAGGATTTGGCCTTCGTACTGCATCCGATTTTATGCGCTAGCTCAAAAATGCTTTCATTATACTGTACATTGTGGATAGCTTGGCTGCTCTACAGGCCTTGCCTTGGAACAGAAGCTTAAAGAAGGCAGGGATGACAATTTAGTATACATTTTTCAAGATTATGGAATAAAATGACCTTAAAATGACAAAACTTTTGAAAATAACGACAGATTAGACTGAAAATTGGCAAAAAATTGGCAAAAAATACCTAAAATGTTGGTACTAATGACCACGCGAAGTTTTAAATTGATTGGTCAATCTCTTATAGTTTAAATGTAAAAAATCACATGAAAAATTGTTTTAAATTTGAACCAATAGGAGGATTTGGCTGAAACTTTTTATGATTGGGGACAATGTTGGTTGCAATGTTTTTGCTAAATTTCAAATTGATCGAAGCAACCAATCGAAAGATTTTTTTTTAAATTTGATCCAATCACGGGAGCCCATTCAAAAACGATCCCAGGGACCGCATAGAGTACGTTAGTATGTGTACAAAATTTCAGATCGATTGCTTGAGCGGTTTGACCTGGGCTGTGACCACAACAAAACAACAAAAAACAACAACAAAAAAAACACACAGAGAAAGTGCTATAAGAGTACCGTGGTGACGCTCGCTACGCTCGCTCAATTAACATCAAAACAAACGAGGATTCATAAAAGTACCTCTCTTTGAATCAGCTGGTTGGATGTTGTTGACAAAATTCGGGTAATCACATCTCTGGTTCTCTCGCTCTGAAAAATAATAATGATTATTTCAATTTTAATAAAGCAGTAAGTATTCATGCATTTCTCCAATCTTCAACATATTGTATCTTACCTCAGATCGAGAGAAGTTGCACACCAAACATAGAGAGGATAGTTTTATGACATAATCAAGTAAATAATAAACTATCCAATAATCAGGTGGACCATCTTCTAACTCCTTAATACATTCGAAGAGTAATGACACAATTCCCACGAAGTAAGTAACGATTACAAGGAAGAGAGGCAAGGAAAAAAGGTCGTTGACAATCTCAGCTGCGTCGCAAAGCATCCAGTGAATAGACGACGTGGTTCGTAAAAGAACGACGTCTGCTTGACGACCTTGAGCCTCCAGGTACTCGTTTAGAATGCCCAGGCGTTGTTTCAGGCCAAGGACGCAGGACATGAACTGATATTCTGATATAAGAATTATAAAATATGGTACGAAAGCGCTACATGTAATTAGTTTATCATCAATCCCACTTAAATAAATATCCAGCAAATTTATTAAGAGGGAACTAAGAAATGCAATGGCAATAGATGTGATCATGAAATTTTGGTTCTTTTGGTGTGGAACTCGCGGACGTATGTTCTTCATCGAAATGTCAATCTCATGTAAATATTTAAACAACAAAATAAATTTCTCTTGTCTCAATCCTTTCATCAAAAAACAAATAGTTGAACCGACCTCACATGCATTACGAAATAACAATGTATACAGTTGCATGGATCCCGGTTTATAATTTTCATCTTCGATAGAACTTAAACTGTCTAAGTAAAACTTAAACACCACTATCAGTGCGATGATGATGACCGCGCTGTAGACCGCTCCTAGACGTGACACTACAAGAGTGACGCTGCCATTGACGTGCTTGACGCGACAACTGACGAGACCAATGAGTTGTGAGATGTAGATCATCGGCAAGGCGCTGGACAACGCGTCTACTGGCCTCCAGCGAGCGCGGAGTTTCTGGAGAACGCTGCCTTTGACAGTTACCCACTCGTCACGAGGTCGGTCTGGACTCCAGAGGTCTCCAGCTGACAAAGCTACTTCATCATTTGTAGTTGAATTCATTGCTTTTCTATTTTTTGTTTACATCGAGTCTTGGATATACAGCAGATTTGATGATGCGAAGATAAGGCAAGATACCTATGGATACAAAAATGCATGACACTAATTTTGAGACCAGCATTAGTAAGTAGTGCATTTTGCTTCTTCGAGGATGACCTCGAAGACATTTTGATTTTATGAACACCAACAAAACCAATTGAAAACAAACACACGTCTCATCACGCAATCTTAGACAATACGTGAAAATTGTAATTAATTTATTTATTGGCCACGATCACTGCCAGAAGATATCGTGGGGACTGTACAACAACGAAACGTCGTCTGAACTTATTTGTTTGAGATTTCATGTATACGTATGTAATTCATTCCTTCACTTCCCTCAGGGAGATATTCTAGAACGAAAACGATATCATTCCTGCCATGGAATCATTCACGGCCATAAGGATAACATTGATCTGAAAAGATTCCAGACCGGAATGATTTCGTTTTCCTTATATAATAGGTTATCAGATTGGTAAATAGATTAAGATTTTCAAGCATTGTAAATTGGTTTCAAATAAGAGTCATTGCATTCTACATAGATATTAACAAAATAATTAGAAACAAAACTAAATCATTGTGATAATTAAATATGAACCAATTGTACTTTATTGTAGATTGAAATATATACGTAATTTTTTGTTCATTTAGGAAACCACAGTCAAGTTTCTTACTTTAAATAAACATGACTGATGAGAAATCAAAATGAATAATACTGAACATAGAATTGAGAAAAAACTAGCAGTACGCGTAGCTTGCTCTATTCGTTAAAAGAACTGATTCGAAAAGTATTGAATTATCATCACATATTATGATTTTATTGATCGTTTCTTTGTTCTATAGAATTTATTAATTATTAATCAGGCGTTAAAAAGAGCGAGTTGAACATTTATCGTCGTAACTATGACAACTGTGCAATAAACATCACGTTCATTCCACAAATTGACTAATTGTGTAACTCTCATTATAAATAAATGAAAATTATTTCGAAATTGCATTACAATATGAGCTGATGGATGTCCCTATAGTAAAGCAATATCTTGCAATATTACTACTGTTATTATCATTTTTATTCGAAGTTTAGTAGCGACTAGGTTGATGATTTTGTAGTATAATAATGGTTTTTGTTTTTAATTTCATTTGCTGTAATTTTCTATTAGTCTTAATATCGTTATTGTTTTCATTGTGGTAGGATAATTTCTAATTTTATCTTTCAATTTATAATCATAGCTTTTAGTTTAATCAAACATTTTCTTGTTATTTGGTATTCTGTGTTTTTGCAATTTGTATATGCTGTACAAACAGAAAAAAATGTCATCTGAAGCTAGGTTCTTTAGATTGGTGTCCGAAAATCTACAGAATAACCATATTGGCGATAATAACGAACTCTCTCTAGTTGTAGGATAAACTTAAAAGTAAAACAGAAATAATATTATTTGAAATGTAGAAATAATCTGACAATCTCAGATGGGATGATGTTTAGTATATGAACTGCAAATTTAAAAGATTTGACCTCCGGTGGGATTTGAGCCCATTAGTTCATATACTAATAATATTATTCTTGGATAATAATCAATGGACCTCTTAAAAGAGTTATCAAGTTATACTACACGTATAAATTATAAACAAGTTATAAACACATCAATACGATGTTGAATCATTATCTCTGGTCGCAAATAACATTGCTGTCTATGCCAAAGTGCTAGAGTCGGTTACAGGCAAAGATCAACCCACTTTAGCATTGCCAAGGTACCTATAGTGCCACGCCGGCGTCGTCGCCTCGGGCAGAAATAACCAGTGCCGGGCTAGCAACAGCTGGAGATGGGTGTGGGCGGGTGATCTCGTGGTAGTTGACAAAGAGAGAGACACGACATGAGCGAGAGCAATAGGATCAGAACTAGGTGCTAGACTATCAAGACATAAGGCTGTGATGTCCAGTTGACATTAATTATGGTTTTATTACATAACCTCAAGTGAGGAATAAATGAACAGTCAAATAAACACAACATACAAATGATCAGAATGAGATAACAGATTACCGGGGGTTTGACCTCCTCGCGTAAATGGACTCTGTGTACAACACAGGTCGTAACCTCATCAGCTGTGTGCCTGGAGGCAACACAACACATGCAATTGAATGAATAGCAAATAAGACTGATACAATACAATGATAAATATAATAAACTCTTTACTTACACTCCTCCGTGATAAGATGCTCGCCGAATTACTTCGGACATTTACTTAAATAGAACTCGTACAGACGACGTTCTAAGATTACTGGACTTACTTAATACAATGTTGAATTTAGATAGGTTTGATGATCCGAAAAGGGTGCCCTTTCCCTGACTGCCTGACTCTCCGCGGAGACAATCCAAGTGTGGCCACACTTGATTGCAATACAAAAACTACGCAACGACAAAATACATTAACTACTCTATTTCAAGTAGGCCACAGGGGCACAATAATGATTCTGTTAACAAAGCTCAAGATTGAACCTGCAAGTAGGGGCTGGACGACCAGTCGCACTACGTTATATCCGCTACAACTTAGCGTGGTTACAATCTACATTTAAACACTACTCACGCGGCGATGTGAAGTCGACGACGGTCAGCCAGAGAAAGAGAATGAGCTCAGGTCGCCGATCCGCGAACTCGACTATCATTGACCATTGCGCATGACATCTTTTCTGCTCTAGGCGACCCTCCAAATATGGGTACAAATGCCGGCTAATGGTAACGACTTGACGTTGGCGCCAGCGCCGAATTCAAACCGTTACAATTCCCCGTTAACCCCAACAAAAAGAAAATACAATTTTCTTTTTCTTTGAGTTCTGCTTACAAGCTAACTATCATAATAACTACGCAAATCCTTGATGTGCCAGGTTCCGATGTCGCGTCCATCGAGGTCCTTGAGACGGTAGATCAGCGGTGACGTTTTCTTGCTGATCTCGAACGGTCCTTCGTATCGAGGCGCTAGCTTGGCTGCATAGTTGTCGGCAGCGTTGGACAAGTGGAAGTCTCTCTTCAAGACTCGGTCGCCAACATGGAATTCCAGCGGGCGTCGTCGGAGGTTGTATCTCACGGCGTTTTGCTGATGGGCGCGTTTCAAACGAGCGCGAATATCTGTAAAAATAGATTTTAGTCCTTGCATCTTGTCAACACGGTCCGCGACAATTTCCGCCATATCAATGCGTCGGTGGTCTGTACCACACAAAATTAATTCACGACCAAAGTTAACGTATGCCGGTGTATAGCCAGTTACTTCATTCACTGCTGTACGTAGGGCACAACCTATTTTCGGCACATTCTTGTCCCATAGCTTATGATTGTCGGTGATGTATGATCTCAGCATACCTAGAACAGTACGATTAGTGCGTTCCGTCGGATTCGCTTGGGGATGACGTTTGGCGTTGTAGTGGAGGGTACAATGGTAGTCTTGAGCCATCTTCTTGAAAGGAGCTCCTATGAACTCGGGACCATTGTCACAAACTAAGATCTCGGCAGTGCCGTACACTAAGAATACCTCGTCTTCTATCTTCTGCGCCACGAGTTTCGCTGTCGCGGATCTCAACGGAAATAGGAGGCTGTACTTCGAAAAGGTGTCCGTCACCACTAACAGATACTTATTACCAGACGTCGATCTCGGCATCGGTCCCATGAGGTCAGCGGAGATGCGTCTCCATGGTCCATCAACATTGCGTTCGCGTCCCATCTGTCCGGCGGGAAGTTTCTGTTCAACCTTGACGCGCTGACAGGTCGGGCATCGGCGGATGTACCTAGCAGTATCCATACGCAGCTTGGGCCAGTAGTACTTGTCGATGATGCGTCGGCACGTCTTGTAAATGCCTAGGTGTCCGGCAGTCGGGTTGTCGTGACACTCAGCAAACACGGCTTCTCGGGCTTCCTTCGGAACGACTATCTTCCATTCTGCAGCGGGATCTAACAATTTCCTGTCTGCTGTGACATATTTGTACATCACATTATCTTCAACTCTCCAAGCAGGATAACGTTCGGGATAGGTAGTGACTAAGTCCATGGTCTTCCGGTACCACGGGTCAATGACTGGATTCGGGAAGTTTACAAGAGCTAAATGCTCAAGAGGAGCACGGGACAAAAAGTCAGCCACCACGTTGTCCTTGCCTTTTCGATGAACAATCGAAAAATTAAACTGTTGAAGGCGAATCGCCCAACGGGCTAAACGGCCATGGGGGTCCTTAAGATTATGGAGCCACAGAAGACTTGCGTGGTCAGTATGGACGGTGAAGGTGTAACCTTCAAGGTAAGGTCTCCACTTTTCCACTGCCCACAGCACGGCGAGACACTCCAGCTCCGTCGCTGAAAACTTTTTCTCGGATTGCGTGAGGGTTTTGCTAGCATAAGCAATGACGCGCTCTCCCTCGGGGAAAATCTGGTAGAGAACTGCACCAAGTCCAACTCCGGATGCGTCGGTCTGAACTTGAAAAGGAATTGAAAAATCTGGGCACGAAAGAATGGGCGCTTCTATGAGCAAGTTCTTGACGTCGTTGAAGGCACGGTCGGCTGCGTCGGTCCAAAGAAACTTCTGATTCTTTCTCTGCATGGAGGTGAGAGGTTCCAGGCGAGTTGCAAAGTCTGGAATGAACCTGCGATACCACGAAGCTACTCCAACAAATCGTCGGACCTCCTTCACGTTGGTCGGCGTCGGAACATTGAGAATGGCTGCGACTTTGTCGGGATTCACTCGAAGACCTCGAGCGTCGATAACATAGCCTAAAAATCTTAATGAGGAGCGACAAAACTCACACTTCTCTCCATTCAGGGTGAGACCAGCGGCAATCAGTCTCTTGAACACGCGGTCCAGTATATTATAATGCTGTTCAAATGTTTGAGTGGCCACAACTATGTCGTCCAGATACACGAATAGGAAGGGTTCCAAATCGTGTCCTAACACGTTGTCGATCAATCTCTGCCACGTAGCTGGTGAATTGTGGAGTCCCATAGGCATCTTCTTGAACTGGAATAGGCCACGACCGGGGACGGTGAAAGCGGTCTTGTCTCGGCTGCCTTCTTCGAGGGGTACCTGCCAGTACGCACTCTTGATGTCCAGGGACGATAGGAAGCGAGCATTTCTCAATCGGTCCAGAATCTGGGATACAAACGGAAGCGGATATGCGTCCTTCTTACTAAGGGCGTTGACCTGGCGAAAGTCTACACAGACACGGTACTTTCCATTGGGTTTCTCGACAAGTCGGATAGGAGATGACCAACTACTCGTCGACGGTTCAACCACGTCGTCGGCTAACATCTGGTCTAATTCTTTGTTGAGGATCTCTTGTATGATCGGGGACACGGGATAATATCTTTGTTTAACTGGTACGGCCTGACCTGTGTCAATGCGATGCTCCACCATCGTTGTAACGCCTAACTGGCTTCCCATGCGCTGAAGGTGTCGAGATGTGAGGTCTTTCAGGCGTCGCTGTTGGTCGGCAGTTAACGTGTCACGGTCCTGTAGGATCGGTGCTGAGTCGATCGCGTTGCAGATCTCCGTCGAAGTGGCGAAGGTCCAGGTGCCAGCAGCAAGATCGGGCATCAACTGCATTGCTTTCCAGAAGTCCGTTCCAAGTACTAGAAGAGCGGTCACTTGAGGTACAACAAGTATAGGTAACGTACATACACGGCCGTATAATTCTATCGGGGTGTCCATCACTCCTTCTACTTTACATGGGTTGCCATTAGCCACGGATACTACTTGTCGTGCATGTCGGTTAATGCGAAGGCCTAACTCTTGAAGAATCTTCCACCCTTGGGCACCTACAATGGTTCGACTAGAACCTGAGTCCAAAAGTCCCAACAATGGATAACCAAATACTTTCACTTCAAGATGGGGTCTTGCATCATTGTCAGATTTAAGCAACAGATAATTAAAATAAATATTAGGAATAATGTTATTCTTCCGGGTCGCTGAAACGGAGGGAAGCGGAGGCGACCTTACTGTCGATTCCCGGTTCGGTTTCCCTGTTTGCATCGGCAGGTGGTGCACTGGTATCGGAGAATTCCTGGTTGACCACACCCAAAACAGAATCGCGTCAACTTATCTTGGCACGTACGGTATCTATGTCCTTCTTGTGAGCAATTCCAGCATTTGGCACGTATGCTCTTGGTCTCCATAGCGGCTATCGGGTGGCGCTGCGGTTTCCTAGGGGAAACATAACCCAAGTCGGGTTCCAATAAATGGTTTACTGGCGGCGGACGAAATTGCTCGACTTGCGTCTTCGCAAACTCGAGGGATTTACACATTGTGCGCAGCTGATCCACCGTCTTTGGTTTCTCCAAACTTAACTTTTCTAAGAAATACGGATGAACATTTTTCCTGATCGTCGCCAAGCGGTCCTGGTCGGAAACTGTTACTGAGAGACGGGAGAATAGCGTATTCATGACAGCAAAATACACTCCTACACTCTCATAATCTCCTTGGGTTCGAGAACGGATCTCGTCGTAAAGGCGGTCATCGTAGTCGGCTGGCTGGTACTCGGTACGCAAAGCACGACCGAGGTCGTCCCACGAAGTCAGAGTCGATCGGACTGCACGGAACCAAAGCCGGGCCTGACCTTCAAAGAAGTCTATGGCCTCCTTGAACAAGTCCTCCTTAGTCGCGTTCCTGGCCACCATGACATCCTGCACCTTTTCTAGAAAACCACTAACACTAGAACCGGAGCAATCACCAGAGAACTTTATTCCCCATTCCATGATCGGCTTCATCTTCTTCAGCGCAGGTTTCGGTTTCGGCGGTAATGACGTATTCATGGCGTCGTACTCGTCAACAGCGTCTCGTACTATCTGAAAATCAGACTTGGCCTTTGCCAATGATCGCGTCAGAATGTCCTTGGCGGCTACGACGTCGTTCTCGGCGTTCGTCACCAACGCTAACCGTCGAGTTAAACCAGTTAGTTTAATGTCAATTGACCGACATTGTGTGTTATCACCATCAAAGTTGTCGATCAAGGTCACTACAGTTTGCAGGCGCTCGCTTAAAGCATGAATTTCTTCTAACGACTCGGCTTCGTCCATGATGAAAAGATTACGTAACAGGGATAAATAATGACTGAACGATACAGCTCACCAGTATTCACGGCGTGTTCACGTAACTCGAAGGTCAAACGTATCTCGAGGTAATCACAGCAAACACAAGCGTCTGAAGGTCGTTGTTGTCCCACGTCGATTTTGGATTTGAGCACCAAAATGCCAACGTTCGGGCTCCACACGTCGCGTCTTGATCACCAGGCCCCACGTTGTGTGCGCCAAAATGCCACGCCGGCGTCGTCGCCTCGGGCAGAAATAACCAGTGCCGGGCTAGCAACAGCTGGAGATGGGTGTGGGCGGGTGATCTCGTGGTAGTTGACAAAGAGAGAGACACGACATGAGCGAGAGCAATAGGATCAGAACTAGGTGCTAGACTATCAAGACATAAGGCTGTGATGTCCAGTTGACATTAATTATGGTTTTATTACATAACCTCAAGTGAGGAATAAATGAACAGTCAAATAAACACAACATACAAATGATCAGAATGAGATAACAGATTACCGGGGGTTTGACCTCCTCGCGTAAATGGACTCTGTGTACAACACAGGTCGTAACCTCATCAGCTGTGTGCCTGGAGGCAACACAACACATGCAATTGAATGAATAGCAAATAAGACTGATACAATACAATGATAAATATAATAAACTCTTTACTTACACTCCTCCGTGATAAGATGCTCGCCGAATTACTTCGGACATTTACTTAAATAGAACTCGTACAGACGACGTTCTAAGATTACTGGACTTACTTAATACAATGTTGAATTTAGATAGGTTTGATGATCCGAAAAGGGTGCCCTTTCCCTGACTGCCTGACTCTCCGCGGAGACAATCCAAGTGTGGCCACACTTGATTGCAATACAAAAACTACGCAACGACAAAATACATTAACTACTCTATTTCAAGTAGGCCACAGGGGCACAATAATGATTCTGTTAACAAAGCTCAAGATTGAACCTGCAAGTAGGGGCTGGACGACCAGTCGCACTACGTTATATCCGCTACAACTTAGCGTGGTTACAATCTACATTTAAACACTACTCACGCGGCGATGTGAAGTCGACGACGGTCAGCCAGAGAAAGAGAATGAGCTCAGGTCGCCGATCCGCGAACTCGACTATCATTGACCATTGCGCATGACATCTTTTCTGCTCTAGGCGACCCTCCAAATATGGGTACAAATGCCGGCTAATGGTAACGACTTGACGTTGGCGCCAGCGCCGAATTCAAACCGTTACAATAGGGCGGCCCATACTAGAGCGGGTTCATCTTTGCCTGTCCTCGACCATAGTTGATATTTCAATTTTGAGGGTCATCACTCATCAATGAAAATACTACAAAAGTAAAGCAAGCGAGTGTCATTGATTATTTGGGATCTGGTTTTATATATAAAAAATATATTTTTATGGAGAGAGTTGTCAAGCTATCACGATTGGGCCTTGTGAATGGGTCTTCAAAATGTATGGAAAGCGAACTGCTGCGCAAGTGACGTCATTAATAATTATGTTTGTTATTTACAGTTTATTCCATTTCAAAAGGGGAATGGACGTTCCAAGAAGTTTGCAATTCTCCCACAGATGGCATGGTTTGCAATACCACTACCATACAAATTTAGAAAAATTTACTGAGAGTCTAGGAGCCGTTGCAGTTACTATTTGTCGTTTCTTTGGTTGACGCTCCATGTGTTGATTGTGGTTTTGGCCGAATCGACCTCCGACACCTGAGGATGGTGGAACAATCTCCGCCGAAACGTCGTGGACAACGGCCCTTTTTAGGGCCAAAACCACAATCAAAACATGGAGCGTCAACCGAAAAAAACGACAAATAGATACAAATTTTGCTTTGGTGATAATCAATCACGTGTTGAAACGACCACTAGATCTTTAAATCAGTCATAAAATATAATATAATGTATCGCTAGTTGCCATAAAATCGTCTATTTAATAGCCAGGCTAAAAAAATGCATGTAAAAAGTAATTTAAATCTGTTGTAATATGTTAGTACTTTCTCAGCTAAGTTGGCAGACACGTTTTTTCTCTTGTCTTCTCTGAATTTGTTTCCCACCTCCAACCAACCAACCAATAGCGTGGTAGATCCCATTCCCGTTTTGAAGTGGAATAAACTGTAATAAGTGAGTGAAAGTTGTGCAATCTCTTTTCTCTTGAGCGGCTTTACTAATAAAATGTTCACCCATATTGTATTCAAAATTATTGTACAGTCTTTGATGCCCAGCGCAACTATCTGCACAATACCAAAAAGACGTACGTAATAATGCATGTAGACGTGCGAATTGAACCCGCCGTTCACTATAAGAACACTGTGTATTATGACCCAGCTTTACAGATGGAAACCAAATAGTGTCCAGCTTACAGTGTAATTATCGCAATTAATTAATTATAACACACGATTCCGGTAACACAGCATTGTCATGCAACGGCGCGTAACAGAGTTGCCAAATGTGTTACTGCATTGATGAGTATGATGTAGGTTTAGTATTTAACTATGAAAAGATATGAAAACGCATGCAATATGGAGTGACTGGCACACATGTACCGTGAATGCAATTTAATAGCTGCGTATAAATTGCATAGTCGTGTATAAAATTGATTGCAAATATAATATAATCCCCCCCCCCCTCCAAAAAAAAGAAATGTATAGTAAATATATAAGTGAATATTGATATTAATATAGATGTATTAAATTGAGCTAAATACCTGTACAACCTAAGTGTTAAGATTCGATAGACTCTCTTCCAAATGTTAACTTTTACCATATTAGGGTTTGGTATGTTTATTTATTGCACATCTATTTCACTCAAATCAATAACTACGTTTTAAAATATAAGGTAGGTACACTCCCCCAAATAATAAACGGTACTCGAAAGAAAATGAATTGACTGATTAAGGTTTGATGGCATCATCCCATGAAGTCAGTGCTAACGCATTATCTAACTCTTTTAGGTGAGCTCTGATTTCATTGATAAAATCAAGGATTGATTGTCAAGGAACCGGCTAAGCAGCCAATACGTTTTGTACCAAGTACCGTTTATTATTTGGGGGAGTGTACCTACATGAAAGATGTCTGGCCAAAAAGCCCAAATAATCACGTACTGTTTTGTAATAATATTAACATTGCGTATGCACTACGAATGTACTAACTGGAAATTCGCTGAATTTAATTAAAATCGGCATTGCCAGACTACACACAGTCATATTGTGACACTACTACACACTGTCATATTGTGACACTACTACACACAGTCAAGTGACACTACTACACACAGTCAAGTGACACTACTACACACTGTCATATTGTGACACTACTACACGCAGTGGTATTTGGCGCCTGAACTTATAGTACCTATACGAAGCTGCCAAGTACCGCGCTACACCAATATGCGAGTTACATTGTAATCCTCGTGTATATTGTTACCACCACTACAGATAAAACAATTGGGTCTTCAGAGTTTAAATTAGGCTGAATCATTGAATCAATTGTCCCCACTTTTGCAAGCATTTTATTAAACATTTTGACCGGAAATGAATTTTGCCATTTCAGCAAACAAATAGTTTTTAGGCCGATCAAACGTTGTTCGAGAGTTTTCTAATTTGGCAAAATTAAAGACAAAATGTTGGTAAACAGAACACTTCAATAAAATAATCAAAGCATATTTACGTTATCCAACCAATTTTATGTAACGAATAATTATAATAATGTTAAATGTGTGATTGAGAAATATTGCAGCTTCTTTCAGTTAAATGAAGTGAGTAAATGAACTATGTTATTTTATAGTTAGATATAGATATTACATAATATTGCAGCGTGTTAGTTAGTTGAAGTTTATTGCCATTTAAATAAACAATGGAATTTGATAAGAATTGAATATTTGAGGTGGTAAAATATCATAAGTACAGGTAACTATGACAACTGTAAAATAACATCACGCTCATTACAAGTATTGCCAATATTTTGCTGATCTCACGATACGTCATATTATATTATTAAACAAATTGCATGCACTAGACCTATTATCATGCCATGTAGAATATTCAAGAGGAGAGATGGTGTTCATATTGATAAAAACAACTTGTGTAAAAATTCGCGTAAGTTTTTATTATGTGATTTAAAAAGGTCTAAATATAGATTTCTGTGTATAAAACGGCACATTTTTATTTTGGTGAAAAAACTTATTTTTGGTAACAATACCTGGCCTTCTATTCCGTGATAAAAACTTGCCTAAAAACTCGCCTAAAGAGTGACTTAGTCTCAGCTCCGCCCATTTTTCTCTTGTTGGCATATAAATTATAAAATGGCATATCTATATAATATGTTCATTATTATTTATAATGTATTATAAAGTGAATATACACATTACAATGTGTATATCATGAAGTTTAATAATAATTTATAATGTATATTATCTTATCATAATATTTAATTAGTGAAATGGCATTTTCACTTAAATGATTAATTTAAATTTCATATCATTTTTAGATAAAACAATTATTGTTATTGGAACAGTATTTTGAATTTTCATTTAAGGGTCACAACGAAAAACTTTTATCTAGTGGAGCGGTCTCTCCACCCAGCCAAGTCGTACTATACACTCACAGTCACTCAACATACCGTAAATGCCTAATAAACTGAGGAGCAGACCAAACACTTTTACTGTAAGCAACAACATGGCATTTTCGGCCTACTGGATCTTAAAATTGGAAAATCTCACATTGTTGTGAAATGTCTTAATTTCGAGCTATGGCCCACCCCACCCCATATACCAAATTTGGGAACAACAGGTTTTGCCATTTGCGAGCTAGAGGGCCATGAAAACAGTGAAATTATACCCCTTCTTAAAGCTATCTGATGATGATGATGATGATGATGATTCAGATATCAGGAAACATTTTTGACAGGGCCACAGCCTAAACGGCTGAACCGATCGACCTGAAACTTTTACCACATATGCACTTTTGGCGTCTGATGATACCTTGCCTCTTGTGATTTTTTGTGCCGCCATTTTTAAACCGGAAGTGACATCATAACTCAAAAACGTCTGGACCGATTAGAACGAAATTAGCGCCATTCGATTTAGATGGTCATCTATATGAAGTTTCAATAAAAAAAATATTATTTTCTTATTTTCTAAACCGGAAGTGACGTCATAAATACGCAATATTTAACTTATTTCAACAAATTATACTTAAAATACATACATAATTAACTTACATTGTAACATAGACAATACAATTTATATATTCAAGGAAGCAGTGTTCTCGGCCGCCATTCCTGAAACCGGAAGTGACGTCATATATCTAAAACGCCTGTACCGATTGCAACTGAACTAGCTCCTGCGTATTCATTCTGCTATTTATTTGAAAAATCAATTGTGAAAAATGAATAAATAAATTAATGGTACCGGAAATGGCGGCAGGAACCACTAAATGAAACCGGAAGTGACGTCATATATTACAAACGGCATGACCGATTTTACGGAAATATAGGGATTAGGAATTCAGATGGTCGTTCATGAAGGTATCAACTAGATACAACTAGATTGTTTTCTTATTACCTATACCGGAATTCGGCCGCTATTTCAAAACCGGAAGTGACGTCATGTATCGAAAACGGCTGGATCGATTATAACGAAACTTAAGCTATTCTTCTTGGATAATCATTTTCATCTTATACCAAACGCAACTTTTCATAGTAACCAAATCGGTTGAGGCGTATTTTTTTAAAGTAATTAGTCCCGGGGAAGCTGAATAATGTCGACTGGAATAATGTCGACTCACTCGTGTGACAGGGTCTTTTCATGAAGTGGAAGAATGTCGACTCAAAAGTCGCTCTTATTCCAGTATCGTGAAAACACAGTCCTCGATTGGAAGAACGTCGACTCTCAGTCGACATTATTCCACTGGAATAATCTCGACTACAAGTCGACGTTCTTCCATTGGAATAATGTCGACTCCACTGACGTCACTGACGTATTCCACTGACGTCACACTTGATTTGGCGCCATTTTTAAACGTGTATACGGTTCTCACAATTTAGTCTGAGCTTATTCTAACGCTGGACTTGTTTCAATGCAAAGCAATATTTCATGTAAAATAAATAATCGGGACGGAAATATTGGAGGTAAAAAAGGTCAAGTGGGATAGAATCACTGATATACAGTTAAGCAAATTTCGTGATTTACATGCTTAGTCACGTGATATCACTTGAATTTCCTTGACGTCGCACTGTTCTGCACCGTGGTTAAGTGCGACGGATGAATGATTATAATGATGATTGGATTGGGAGATGATGGTGAAGAGTAGGTAAGGATGGAAGGTGGGAAGGAGGCGGTCGTGGCCTGTTAGTAGATTACCTCACAGCATTTGCCTGTTTAGACGGTTTGCCTGTTTAGACGGACGTTTATTTGCCTTTCAATAGACGGTTCTCTATTAATTGCAAATACATCCATATTGAATTGAAATAGGTTCCACTCAATCAATATAAAAGTATTTGTTTTTGTTTTTCATTGAAACTTGAGAATTTGTATTTGTAATATTTTGTTTATTTTTGTTTTGTCTGCTACCTAGAGCAATGCAAGTTACACCGTTTCACCAATCGAGCTAAATTGTGCACACGTGTTCGGACCACCTTTTTTGTTTGCAGACCCCATTTTCTTTTTAAGAATCCGTTTATTGGTTAAAATTAAAATAATAAAAAAAAAATCCTTCTCTAATTGGAAGATAAACTAAAATGGTCAGATCAAGTTCAAATTTTGTATGGGCAAAATTTGCTACCATTTTCTATTATTTTACCTATTTTCATCCCACACTTTTTAAAACTTTTTGACTCATAAAAGGAAGAAAATGTATCTTCCTCATTATACAAGTGATTCTGTCCCACTTGACCTTTTTTACATCCAATATTTCCGTCCCGATTATTTTTTTTACATGAAATATTGCTTTGCATTCAAACAAATCCAGCGTTAGAGGGAACCGTAAACACGTTAAAAATGGCGCCAAATCAAGTGTGACGTCAGTGGAATACATCAGTGACGTCAGTGGAGTCGACATTATTCCAATGGAAGAACGTCGACTTGTAGTCGAGATTATTCCAGTGGAATAATGTCGACTGAGAGTCGACGTTCTTCCAATCGAGGACTGTGTTTTCACGATACTGGAATAAGAGCGACTTTTGAGTCGACATTCTTCCACTTTATCAAAATTTATTTAAAGTTCCAAATCTGGAAGTATGTCGACTTTTAGTCGACATTATTTCACTTCATGAAAAGACCCTGTCACACGAGTGAGTCGACATTATTCCAGTCGACATTATTCAGGCGTCCCTTAGTCCCTGCTCGGACATGTGCTACAAGCTGTATGAATAATCTAACAAAAGAAGTGATATCCCAGAAAAAACACTCCGTGTAAAAAAGGCAGCCAAGTCTCTTTACTTTAAAAAAATTCAACACCGAAAAGGAGTGATATCAAAAAAGGAGCCAAGTCAATGACATTTCCAAATATTTAATCGTATTTTTGAAATAAAAGAATAAACACCGAGAAATACTTTACAAAAGGACTTGGCGCATCGTTTTTTTAAAGACATTTTTCTATTCATAAGCATTAGTCATTTATATACAACAGTCATTAAGAATTTTTAGAATAATAGGGAAACATCCTTCAATTACATATTATACATACCTACTGTAAAATATTTTCTATTTGAATATATACGCGATGAAACTTGTTGTCTATGTTTTCTATAAATACACAATAGTTATCTTCGTAATATTGTTTCGTGGTCAACATAATTAAGTCTCATGCGTTATACCTTCTCATCATGAAATACATTTCAATTAATCCACATTTTATAACAATACATTTCACAAAGTACACAGTCACATTGTATTTCTATTAAAAAAAATATCTTTATACTTTAAAAATATATAATAGTGTTCCATAGATAGTTAGTAATTATTTGACAACGTTTCATGAATTCCTTCAGTTAAGATCAAATTATGAAAAGATACCCTTCTAATATCACCATATTAACAGTACTGCAAGAATATGTATGAGCCCACTTCCAATTGTTATTTAATTCTTCCATCCTTATATTACTTATCTATTACAGCATGAAATCTTTCTTCTCGCCATTGACAAAACTATAAAATAGCCATTACTAAAAGTAGCTTGATTCATAGATTCTTAATCTAATAGAAAGAGAAAATGTACCTACTTGTAAATTTCTTTCCACTTTTAGGATAGAATTATGTCTTTAAAAAAACGATGCGCCAAGTCCTTTTGTAAAGTATTTCTCGGTGTTTATTCTTTTATTTCAAAAATACGATTAAATATTTGGAAATGTCATTGACTTGGCTCCTTTTTTGATATCACTCCTTTTCGGTGTTGAATTTTTTTAAAGTAAAGAGACTTGGCTGCCTTTTTTACACGGAGTGTTTTTTCTGGGATTTTAGTTTCCCACGAACGCATTTCCATATTCATTATTTCTTGCTAAAATATTACTATATGAAGATAAAATAACTGTAAAGAAAGATAAACACAATCTTGAATGTTTCTTGTTTTAATTAGGCTGTGCAAAGCGTGTTTACAAGGAATCTCCTTTACGGTTCCAACATAGGTTTCAATAACAAATAGAATAAACCAAAGTTCACTGCCGTTGCTACACTTTGCATGGTGCTGAAGTGCAGGCCTCTAAAAGATGCAGGACAATTATCTGCATTTGGAGAAAAAACACATTGTACACTTTAAAAATAATAAAAAATATCACTGTAAAATAAAACAATGAGACAAACGAAAAACATACCTACAAAATTATTTTATTGAAGATCAAAAATAATAAAAAAAATTGGAAAATTCCAATGAAAAATCATGTACCTAATGCTTAATACTGAGATTTTTAATTTAAAATGCAAAATTTAAGTTCAAATATTTTACTAGTACTTTTACTAGTATTAGTGAATATTTTTTTTATTGATAAATTAATTTAATTTAAAATTTAAGTTCAAATATTTTACTAGTACTTTTACTAGTATTAGTGCATATTTATTTTTGATAAATTAATTTAAATAAATTTTAATATTTTGTGAATATTGAAATACGGTAATTCAAAAATAATTTTATGATTAAAATATATTTAAAAAAATCTAAAAACTCATTTAGTGGATAACAACTTTTGATTCCAGGGTAATATAGTTAATGTTGTTTTACACAACCACGCAGCTTTATTAATTTTCATGAGTCTTTTTTAATTAATATGTTGATTTGGCCCCTTTATTTCAATGCTAGATGCATATTTTTTTCTAAGAAAAGATACTTGTCTGTTCATTATACACTGAGCATTTTTATGAGGAAAATGCAGAAATAATACCAAATCAAGGTTTGAAATCGAGGAATTGTTACAATAATATTGTGAAACGGAAGAATCCTAAATCCTACATTTTCCTAAATTGCATCATTTGAAATGCGTAAAATAAATATCAATTATAAATCGAGGGAATGTCCTGATTAGCTCTACTGGGTATGGTCTTCTTAAGTCTTCATGATTGTTTATGACTTCCGACTACTTCTGATAATAATGTGTACTAGATATTTTGTTTATCTCTGACGAAGGAAGTGTCCAGTGACATTGAGAAACAGTGTTTTTGAATAACGAAAAGTAGCGTGGAATCTCATTTTACAAACAACGAGAGTTCGCAACCAGTTGTCAACAAATCACCGTGGTGCGCTGTTGACGCAAGCAACAATCGCGGTTGAGATTCATTTATTCATTCTCTCATTTTAGTTAGGTACTATTTAGTTTCTTATTGTTTACAATTAATTAAAGATGGCAGAAGGAGGAAGGCTACCGGAACAAACCCAATTGGGTTATCAACATACTTTGGTAAGTAAATAAAGACAATACTTGACATCTTGTAAGTAGACAATTTCACCGGCGTTTTTTGAAGTTTGTTTTGAATGAATATGAATAGAGTTGACGCCAATAGGAAATATCACTGGATTATTTTTAACTTCACTCAAGCTCAACCATGAGCTCTAGGGTAAACATCCAGTGGTGGATCGGGTTTTCAATGAAATTCATAGAAAATGCAGTATTGGTTTATATATGAAGCATACAATTTTATTTGTCTTGTATTGGGTATGAACAATATAAAAAATATAGCATAAATTTATTAGTTGACAGCAGACTTATAAAAAAATTATTGCCTTGTGCTAATTTGATCCACCACTGGGATGAGACCCGGTTGTGCGTCAGTTATCTAGTGGAGCGGTCGCTCCACCCAGCCAAGTCGTACCGTACACTCACACTCACTCAACATACCGTAAATGCATAATAAACTGAGGAGCAGACCAACCACTTTTATTGTAAGCAACAACATGGCATTTTCGGCCTACTGGATCTTAAAATTGGAAAATCTCACATTGTTGCGATATATCTTAATTTCGAGCTATGGCCCACCCCACTACATATACCAAATTAGGGCACAATATGTTAAGCCGTTTGCGAGCTAGAGGGCCGTGAAAAACGTGAAATTACACCCCTTTTAAAACCTATCTTGATCTGATGATGATGATGATGATGATGATGATGATATCAGGAAACACCGCAATCACCGCCACAGCCTGAACGGCTGATCCGATCGATCTGAAATTTTCACCACGTGTGCACTTTTGGCGTCTGAGGTGCCTTTTTATAAAACCAACAGGAAGCCGCCATTTTGAAACCGGAAGTGACGTCATATCTCGAAAACGGCTAGACCGTTAGGAATTAAACCAGCGCCAAATGATTCAGACGGTCATCTTTATGGAATATCAATAGTTAAAGTAGAGATGTACTATTACCGAAACCGGAAATGACGTCATGAAAATGAAGAACTAGATTTTAATGACCTCTTACTACAATAACTACATATTCAGAAGGCTTATAATGATACATAACATTTATAGAAATAAATTCTAGGTGGCAGTAATTTCAGTCGCCATTTTGAAAACCGGAAGTGATACCATATCTCGAAAATTGCTAGACTGATTGGAACGAAGCTTTCGCAATTCTTCATGGAATATCACTTTAAGCTTAGGTATATTGAGCACCAAACACAATTTTTCGTATAAACCAATTCGGAAATGGCGTATTTTTTTAAAGTAATTCATCATTGTTGCTCCGATGTGTGTTACAAGTGGTGTAAATAAACTAAAAAAATAAGTGATATCCCCATAAAAAAACACTCCGTGTAAAAATACCAGCCAAGTCTCTTCAACTATAAAAAAATAGTAGAAATCTAAAAGTTCAGCACTGAAAAGTAGTGATATCAAAAAATTAGCCAAGTCAAAACTTAATTTTAAAAACCAAAATATACTTGGCGCATCGTTTTAAAGGGCATTATAGGTATATTGTATATATTTAGGTACATTTGATTTTTGGCATATGCTTCTTTATTATTTATATACACGATGCGCCAAGTATATTTTGGTTTTTAAAATTAAGTTTTGACTTGGCTCATTTTTTGATATCACTACTTTTCAGTGCTGAACTTTTAGATTTCTACTATTTTTTTTTAGTTGAAGAGACTTGGCTGGTATTTTTACACGGAGTGTTTTTTTATGGGGATTGGAATTTACTGGAACTGAAGTTTGTTATTGCCCCATCAATTAGAAAGGAATTTATGAAGGACGCATTTTAATATCAGTCGTATTATGATATGTATTAATAATTTACATAATAAATACATAATAAATAATTTTAATTAATTGAAAACACAACTTAAAAAATTAAAAATAAAGCTTGGCGCATTGAATTTGCACCGACCATGTAGACATCTTTCATCTTCTTCCAATATTCTGTCTTTCTTCGGCTCCTTTATCTTCATCTTCTTCCTTATGTTGCTTCTTTTTGACACAATGCGCCCAGCTTTATTTTTATTTATTTTTAATTTACATTTTAAATTTATTTTTTAAAGTTCAATTAATTAAAAACATTTATTTTGTTTTTAAAAACATTTTGAATAATTTGTATTTATCGATTTTAATTTTTATAATTTTGTTTAGAATTCAATAATGGTTCACATTGATTTTTTTCTTAGAATTTGGGCACAACGTTACGTTTTTAGTGTTGTGCTTGGCGGCAGTAACTGGGCGAAATGATTTCACGAATTTTAAGTGCAAAAATGTTTCAACAATATATTATTGCTTGGTCCTTCTTTTATATCTCAATCCTTTTAGGCGGAAAAGTGCTTGGCAGTTTATTTGCAAGTTTTTGTTTTTGTACATAGATTTAACTCAAAAAGAAAGAAACTTGCTTGCTCCGCGCGTAAATGATCCAAAACTGGGAGCAAATGAGTATCTCTAAATTATAAATAAATATCATAATAAGACTGATATTAACGTGCGCCCTTCACAAATGTAAAATACAAATATGTATTTTTATGTTAAAAAAAAAATACCCTGCACATCGTTAATAAGTAAATACGTATAGATTTTTTATTATTATTATTTATCTAGTGGAGCGGTCGCTCCACCCAGCCAAGTCGTACTGTACACTAACACTCGCTCAACATACCGTTACTGCCTAATAAACTGAGGAGCAGACCAAACACTTTTACTGTAAGCAACAACATGGCATTTTCGGCCTACTGGATCTCAAAATTGGGAAATCTTACATTGTTGCGAAATATCCTAATTTCGAGCTATGGCCCACCTGACACTATATACCAAATGTGGGAACAAAAGGTTATGCCATTTGTGGGCTAGAGGGCCGTGAAAACCGTGAAATTACACCACTTTCTGATTCTGATTCTGATGATTCAGATATCAGGAAACACCGCTATCACCGCCACAGCCTAAACGGCTGAGCCGATCGATCTGAAATTTTTATCACATGTGCACTTTTGGCGTCTGAGGTGCCTTTTTATAAAACCAACCGGTAGTCGCCATTTTAAAACCGGAAGAACGTAATATCTCTAAAACAGCTGGACCGAACGGAATGAAACTAGCACCAAATGATTCAGACGGTCATTTTTATGAAATATCAATCGTTGAAGTAGAAATGTACTATTACCGATACCGGAAATGAAGTCATCAAAATGAAAAATCTGACATTAAACACCTCTTACTGCAATAACTACATATTCAGTAGGCTTATAATGATACATAACATTTATATAAATACATTCTGGGTGGCAGTGATTTCAGCCACCATTTTGTTAACCGGAAGTGATGCCATATCTCGAAAACGGCTGGACCAATTTGAACAAAGCTTTTGCTTTTCTTCATGTAGTATCATTTTTAGCATAAGTTAGTACCAAACGCAACTTTTATTTGTAACTATATTGGAAATGGCTTATTTTTTTAAAGGAATTAGTCATTGTTGCTCCAATATGTTTTACAAGTTGTGTAAATAAACTAAAAAAAATAGTGATATCCCCTTTAAAAAACAGCCAAGTCTCTTCAACTTTAAAAAAATAGAAGAAATCTAAAAATTCTGCACTGGAAAGAAGTGATATCAAAAAATGGGTTAAGTCAAAACTTAATATTTAAAACCAAAATATACTTGGCGCATCGTTTTTAAGGGCATTATAGGTAGCTACATATGATTTTTGGCATATACTTCTATTACTATTTATATACACGATGCGCCAAGTATATTTTGGTTTTTAATATTATGTTTTGACTTGGCACATTTTTTGATATCTTTACTTTTCAGTGCAGAATTTTTAGATTTATTTTATTTTTTTATAGTTCAAGAGACTTGGCTGGTATTTTTACACGGAGTGTTTTTTATGGGGATTATATTTACACGAGCCAAAAAACATTTAATAAATCACCAATCTCACAAGCTCTACAAGAGCTTGATTGTAGGAATAAACACATTAAAAACACCCAGAAAAGACAATTGAAATATAAGAACACAATCAAACGGAGCACCAAAAACAACTTTCAAATGAATACATCATTTAGTGAATCTAGTGGAGCGGTCGCTCCACGCCAGCCAAGTCGTACGGCGCGCACACTCTCATATAAAAAGGCTGGAGCAACCCACTTTTACTGTAAGCATCAAAGTGGCATTTTCGGCCTACTGGATATCAAAATTGGAAAATCTCACATTGTTGCGAAATATCTTATTTCGAGTAATGGCCAACCCTACAACATAAACCAAATTTGGGAGCAATAGGTTACGCCGTTTGCGAACTAGAGGGCCGTGAAAACTGTGAAATTGTACGGCTTTCAGATAATAATAATAATGATGATTCATCTTCCAATAAATTACGCGGTCTCCGCCACAGCCTAAACGGCTAGGTTGATTGACCCGAAATTTTCACCACATATACAGCTCGTCTGCCTGATGATACCTTGCCCTTATGAATTTTTTGTGCCGCCATTTTGAAACCGGAAGTGACGTCATATCTCAAAAACGACTTAACCGATCGGAACGAAATTTGCGCCAATCGATTCAGACGGTACTCTTTAAGAAATAACAATAGTGAAATTAAAGTTTTCTAATTACTGAAACCGGAAATGACGTCATAGTTTAGCGAAATCTGCCTAAATTCACTTCCCTTTCTATAAAAACCAACTACATATTCAGAAGGCTTATAATGAAATATTAGTATTTATATACATATTAATACAATGTGTAAGAGCTTTCAGTCGCCATTTTGAAAACCGGAAGTGATGCCATATCTCGAAAACGGCTGGACCTATTGGAACGATGCTTTCGCAATTCTTCATGGCATATCACTTTAAGTTTATATTTAGCTCCAGACAATATTTTTTTAGTAACTAATTCGGAAATGGCGTATTTTTTTAAAGAAATTAGCCATTGTTGCCCTAATAAGTTTTACAAGTTGTGTGAATAAACTGAAAAAATAAGTGATATCCCCATAAAAAACACTCCGTGTAAAAAAACAGCCAAGTCTCTTCAACTAAAAATAAATTATGAAATCTAAAATTTCTGCACTGAAACGTAGTGATATCAAAAAATTAGCCAAGTCAAAACTTTATTTGAAAATTAAAAAATACTTGGCGCATCGTTTTTTTTTTAGGGCATTGTAGGTATAGGTACTATAAGTATATATGTATTTATATCAAGCCTATACTTCTAAGCTATTTATATACACGATGCGCCAAGTATTTTTTAATTTTCAAATAAAGTTTTGACTTGCCTAATTTTTTGATATCACTACGTTTCAGTGCAGAATTTTTAGATTTCATAATTTTTTTTTAGTTGAAGAGACTTGGCTGTTTTTTTACACGGAGTGTTTTTTATGGGGTATATACTTCAATAAGTACTATTGCTAAGCGCTATGTACGTTTTTATAATTTTAAACAATTTAAAATGAGGACGTGGTGCTGGTCTTTTTTGATGTCACTACTTTTCAGAGCTGAATTTTCATTATGTATGTAAAATTAGGTATATTCGTAAGACATAAATTTCCAAAATAATGTCAGTGAGCTAAATTTTCCACTAGGTCAAAATTATATTATTCTGTAAATAGAAACAGCAGTGACAATGAATTTGTTATGAGTTCGGTGTACAGAAAGTTGCCACTTTTAACGCTCGCATTGCATAAGATAAGTAAATTACAAAATATTTGTGTTCAAATCCAGATTTCTCGACTCGTTGATTAAACGAAACTTATCATCTATATCAATTAGTAAAGACAGACAATAATGAGACCTGCGGTGTCATTTAGTAAATAAATCGAGTATCTGGCCAGGAAACAGGAAATAGCTGTCAAAAATTAGCATAAAGTTGTCACAGAAAATGTGTTTCCTATCACCGTGGGAAAACCACGAATAACCAGCAAAATGCCAGCTATAGCTAATTATTTTAAATCTCCTTCAAGTACGAAATTTTCACCTAATAGATATCGCTAAGTACTTATCCATTTTGCCCACTGTGATAATTGCTAACAATAATTACCTCTTTATCTGATTACAAATGCATGTAATAATTCAGGTCTAAGTCAGTGCACCGACCTTGGTCCCATAGGCGTGCGCACGAAGGGGGCCGGGGGGAGGGGCCTTGGCCCCCCCTAATGGGTCAGCCTCAACTTAAAAATTATAAAATGTGGTCCTCATAACGTGTCAAAATTTTGTTTTGAAAGGGTTTAAACAAAAAAAAATCTCCCTGCGGGGCAGACTAGATTTGCTCAAATCAACGGAATCAAGTACTAGGTTGATCAAAAACACAATATTTGGAGAAAATACCACGCAAACAATGCTTATAAAGTACCTTTCAAAAACACGATTTTTCGTGAATTTCTAGGTTTTTCCCCTAAAAATTATTTATTTTTAATATGCCTCAAAATTGCTCAAATATTAATTATTTGACTACGTTTCATGATTTCCCTTAGTCAAGATCAAATTATGAAAAGATACCCTTCTCACCATATTAACAGTGCTAAAGAATATATGAGCCCACTTCCTTGTATTTGAATTATTCCACACTTATAATACGTATAATGGACTTAGTAATTACAACATGAAATCTTTCTTATATCGTCATTGACAAAACTATAATATAGCCATTACTATAAGTAGCTTGATTCATAGATACTTGCTCTAATAGAAAGAGGAAAGTGTACCTATTTGTAAATTTCTTTCCACTTTTAGGATAGAAAGATGTCTTTAAAAAACGATGCGCCAAGTTCTTTTGTAAAGAATTTCTCGGTGTTTATACTTTTATTTCAAAAATACTATTAAATATTTGGAAATGTCATTGACTTGGCTCCTTTTTTGATATCACTCCTTTTCAATATTGATTTTTTTTAAAGTAAAGTGACTTGGCTGCCTTTTTTCCTCGAGTGTTTTTTTCTGGGATATAATTACTGTATAGCTTTATTCTTTTGCATTGCTTGCTGAAAACTTGCTGGTGAAATTTGATTGATCGATAATTTGATATAAAAGATGTTTCAGAAGGCAGATGTTTTCAAACGATTTCAATGTATAGATGGTTAATGGAATTATCCAACATACTAAATGTGTACTTCATATGATTCATTAAAGTGGCGCGTTTGTCTTTCGATGCTCCTTGGGAGTTAAATTCAAGTATCTATCCTTAATTTAAATTTTGAAATAATCCGAGATGTGTTTTTTAAATCAATACAATATAATATATGTATCATTATTATAAATACTCATTATAATTAGACAGACCAAACGAATAATTAGTGAAAATAGCCAAAACTTCGGGACTTCGTTGTATTGATTGTACAAAAGTACGAAATGTAGATAGGAGACCTACTAAGTTCAATTCCTGACACTGCTACTTACTCGTTACTACTCGTTTACGAATATACATGTTCTGATTACCTACTACTTCAATGCATGTATGATTTCAATGCAGATGTATGGGCATTACACAGAGAAGCTCGGGAATTTTGCCAAAGAAGAAGCAAGAAGAATAAAGAATATTCAGAAAGACCGAGAGCACGAGATTCACCATGCAAAGCAGGTAAATGATAAACAACGAAATAATTCAAATAAGGTAAATCAAACATGGCAAGTGGCTTATACCTCGTTCATACTATTAAAGATAATCTCTGTTAAATATTTGATCCCCAGAATGCATGTTAGTTAACTTTGATGACGTTAAGACATAACAGAGTTTCAGGAACTCGGTTATCTTTTAACAGAGATTAAGTTAATGGATATCAAAAATCACAGTGTGAACAGGGTATAGCGGTAAATTTTTTGTGTTAAATTACTACAAAAATAGGTGTGACAAATTGAATCAAATACACTGATCGAATTGATTACTTATTAAATTATTGTATTTGCTATTATTTTTTGTGCATTTATTGTGGGGCTAACAATATTTTATAATGCTAAATGTTTTGGTTAAAAAATGCTTTTTATGTATTTTAAAATAATTGCCTATGTGTATTAGATTCCAGAGAGCATCAGGTAATTTATTAACTTAATTGAAAAATGGATTTTATATGGATTTTTAAATGGACCAGCATAACCGGGTAACTGTACGGGTAGGTAACCTGTTTTAATTGATATTATATGGATCCTGAAACGAAAGCCCAACTGTATGGCTACGGGATGCATAAGTCCGCTTTTTTTTAAATTGAAAAAATGGATTTTATACGATTTGTAAAGGATGTCTAGCAATAGCACTCATGGATTATTTATTACATTCGTATTTTTAAAATTTGTATAATTTTTTTTTTAAATCTGAAAATCTGAAAATACGATTACGAAAATATTCGTATTTTTCTGATATTTTTATGTGCTTTTTTGTTTATCTCATATTTTATATTTTTTTGGTGGTGATTTTGTTTGCATGATTATTTTTATTTCCATGTGAGATTTTTTTTATATTTTGCTTATTATATCAACAAACAGTTTTGTATAAAATAATATATAAAATCTTATTTTCAGAAATATTTTTTACGTGATTTATTACCAATTTGAAGAAGATTTCCATGCATTCTTTTGTCATTACGACTTTTTTCTATTACTCATTTATTTAGTTTTTTGAAAATTTTATATTTTTAATATGAAGGTCATGGTGATTTAAAATGTGATGGTGATTTAAAAAAGTTAATAATCATAATTTGTACTCTTCGTTATTTTATAATTTTGTTCTCAAGTGATCTGTGATTATATTCTGTGCATCACTGAATGCAACGTCTCAAGCTCTTGAGTCTTGCACAGGGCACAGTTAGCTCATGCTGGAGACACGTGTTCAGCAAGCTGGGCGAGGACTGGATATTCCTGGGACTGCTCGGCATCATCATGGCTGTCATCAGCTTCTTCCTGGACCATGCAGTGCGAGCGCTATATCATGGCTATATCTTGAGTCTTGCACAGGGCACAGCCTTGTCATCACGCTGGAAACGTGCTGTACAAATGTTCAGCAAGCTGGGCGAGGACTGGATATTCCTGGGACTGCTCGGCATCATCATGGCTGTCATCAGCTTCTTCCTGGACCATGCAGTGCGGTCGCTATCATGGCTATATCTTGAGTCTTGCACAGGGCACAGCCTTGTCATCACGCTGGAAACGTGCGGTACAAATGTTCAGCAAGCTGGGCGAGGACTGGATATTCCTGGGACTGCTCGGCATCATCATGGCTGTCATCAGCTTCTTCCTGGACCATGCAGTGCGGTCGCTATCATGGCTATATCTTGAGTCTTGCACAGGGCACAGCCTTGTCATCACGCTGGAAACGTGCTGTACAAATGTTCAGCAAGCTGGGCGAGGACTGGATATTCCTGGGACTGCTTGGCATCATCATGGCGGTCATCAGCTTCTTCCTGGACCATGCAGTGCGAGCGCTATATCATGGCTATATCTTGAGTCTTGCACAGGGCACAGCCTTGTCATCACGCTGGAAACGTGCGGTACAAATGTTCAGCAAGCTGGGCGAGGACTGGATATTCCTGGGACTGCTCGGCATCATCATGGCGGTCATCAGTTTCTTCCTGGACCATGCAGTGCGAGCGCTATATCATGGTGTGTAGACATTATCAAGTTTTACCTTTTGAGTTTTTGGATTTTTCACCGAGTATGAAAAGTGTGTGTGTGTGAGTAACTGATCGGCTTGTGGATGTTGTAGCTCGAATATGGCTATATGAAGACATCACGTCGACACCACTGCTGCAGTATCTGTTGTGGATCTTACTGCCAGTGTTGCTCATTCTCTTCTCAGCAGGCTTCGTGCAAATAGTCTCTCCACAAGCGACAGGTATATCACCACGAATGGGGAATTTACATAATAGACATTATGCTGTTTGTATTGACAATCAAAGAATTGAATTCTTTGGAAATCCTGTCCTAACTTTATTTTGTCGTTATTTGTCATTATTTGTCGTGTTTAACACTTTGAGGTCGCAACAGAGGTCATAAAGTACTCCAGTGTGCGGCATTATTTAGTCTATTGGGCTGTTATAGGTCATTATTATCTGATTTTTTTAAATAATTTAGTGGGAAGAAAAAATTTCAAAAACGCTCTGACGAACCGTGCGATTCCCGTTCGCTTCCGTTTGCCTCTTAACAAAATAGGACTTCATATACGAGTATTAAGAACAGTTCAATGAAAATAATTTCATAGTTTGGAATAAGTTATTAGTTTTATTTTGTCCAACAGTTGTTTAGTGCCACAATTTTACTATTTTTTGGGCACTAAACGTATGTAGGACAAAGCCTAATTATGTTTTAACAGTCATTGGAAAGATATTGATAATAATCGATTAAAAAACTCTTCAAGGTCAAACTCACTTCCCAACCGTCTTAAATCAGGACGGTATTTTTTAGGGCATTCCATAATTTTATTTAATCGATATAATTTCTTATTTTCTTATGAGTCGTATTGAAAAAGTAATCTGACTTTTCTCTTGCCACTTCACTCCGCCACATCCTCTACTACTGTTGGCTCTGAGAAGCCATCTTGATATTGTTGCGAATCTAATGGAACTGTTCTACTTGCCAGGATCTGGAGTTCCCGAAGTGAAAACAATTCTGCGAGGCGTTGAGCTAGAAGAGTTCTTCACAATGAAAACGCTGGTTGCCAAAGTGATAGGTCTGATAGCGACATTGGGAAGTGGCATTCCTCTAGGAAAGGAGGTAATCGTTTCGAAATGTATTTATTAGTATTTATTGTATTTATTGTATTTATTGTATTTATTATTATAAGACTTGAAGGAAAATAGGATATGTTCTATTTGAAAAGGCTGAAGAGATGTCTTGAATTCTAGTGGACGCGTGTTAAATCCAAGTCTTGAATTCAACCCACTTGAAGGGTTGAAATCAAGGAAACTTGAATCGGTAATTCAGCCGTTACAGAAATTATAAATAATTAAGCAAAAGTAATTATATAAAATATGTTATAAATATAAATAAAATATTTTTTAAATATTATATTATTATAAATAAATAATTTAGACGTGTTTATGACACAATCGCGCGTGTTTATGACTAAATGCGTGATGTTTAGGTTAATTAGCTTAATAGAGAGTATAAAATAAATAACATTCTATTCGTGGTAACTTCATAACAATACCAAGACTGTGATTTTGTGACTGTGACTTGATGTTATGTTATTTTACATTTACCTAAGTTACAAAAATCCACAACACGCAACTGTATTTACAATTTGTAATAAAAAAAAATAGTTGCGAATAATAAAAAAAATACTCCTCGCCGATGTGGTCCGGACTAAATAGGCGTTTTTTATTTAGTTTTTTTTTAGTTTTTTTTACGATATAGATTACGCGCTGTAAAAAACTGACCCAGAGATATTTTAAAATTTAGATAATTGTTTCAAAGTTTTTTTTTTATTTGTGGGGAATTTCAGGATTTTTAACGCTGTGCCATTTAGGCTGCATTTCACCAAGATTCTAAACCCGGGTTAGAGGCGGTAAACCTGGTTTAGAGGCCCCTAAACCAGGTTTACCGCCTCTAAACCGGGTTTAGAATCTTGGTGAAACGCAGCCTTAGAGGCATGAAAAGGAATCTGTGTGTGTTACTGTTTGCAGGCACCCTTTGTCCATGTGGCAAGTATAATCGCCAGTCAGTTGTCGAAGTTGTCATCATCATTCCACGGTGTCTATGAGAATCAGTCAAGGAAGACAGACATGCTGGCAGCGGCCTGTGCAGTGGGCCTGGCATCGTGCTTCGCCGCCCCCATTGGAGGTAACACCTTCATTCATTATTCATTTCGGATGTTGGACTATTTTTGATGCAAAAGTCGCCTATCTTCAAAATAGTAAAAGCAAGGTTATTTTGTATTTTTAGACCAAGAAAATATACATTTAGCTAATATTTTAACATTTTATTTTATCAAAAATATGCTGGCACTTTTTTTTCATAAAATAAAATATAACATATAAATAAAATACACATTCAGCTAATATTTTACAATTTTATTTTTAAAGAATATCCTATCAATATTTTTGATACGGGATTGATAAATAAAGTTAAAGCAATGTGCTCTTGTATTTTCCTCAATTAAAATCCATTGGCACTAATTTTGTATTTTTAGACCATAAAAATACACATTTAGTTAATATTAAAAAATAATTAAAAGAAATATACCTGATTATTTTCGATACTGTGATTGATAAAAATAGTAAATCCAGGGGTATCTTTCTTGTCTTTTCCTCAATTAAAATCCTGGTACATATTTTGTGATTTTATACCAAGAAACCAAGAAAATACACTTGCATTTAACGTTTTAAAGTTTAAACATTTATTTTTTAAATCCTATATTTGTATTATTTTTCTCTGTACTGGGATTGGTAAAATTAGTACGTAAGCAAAATACACTTGTATTTTTCTTCAATTAATATCCACTGGCATTTATTTTGTACTTTTAGAGCAGGGGTCGGCAACCTGCGGCTCCTTAGTGGCTCTTTAAAGGCTATTTACAATTTAAATAAAGATATGAATGCAAAAAATTCGACAATTTGAAAAAATAACGCCTGCTGTTTAATTCAGTTTGATCATTTTAGAGCCCCTGTATAACTTCTGGAATCAAAAAATTAGATAATTCGGTTAAAAAAACGCCCTGAGGGACAACAATTAAAAGGTTGTTTGATTCAGTTTACTCATTTTAGAGACCCTGAATCACTGTTAAATGGTTGAAATTCTAAAAACAAAAACCCTGCGGGGCAACAACTAAATATCAAAGTAACCAAATAATCAAAATATTAATTTATTATTTTCAGTTTTTTATATTTAATTACCTCTTCTGCGTCTCCCATTATTATCTACTTTATTAATATTTTTGAAATAAGTTCCTCGACCCAAAAATGTTGCCGACCCCTGTTTTAGAGCAATTAAAATACTCTAGCAGATAATGTGTTCCTATTAGGTATTGTTAGCAGGTATGACCAAGTGTCCTTGTGTTTAAGGCTTGCTCTACAGTATTGAAGTGACGTCCGTGTACTTCGCCGTGAGGAACTACTCTCGTGGCTTCTTCGCTGCTGTCACATGTGTCCTTGTGTTTAAGGCTTGCTCTACAGTATTGAAGTGACGTCCGTGTACTTCGCCGTGAGGAACTACTCGCGTGGCTTCTTCGCTGCTGTCACATGTGTCCTTGTGTTTAAGGCTTGCTCTACAGTATTGAAGTGACGTCCGTCTACTTCGCCGTGAGGAACTACTCTCGTGGCTTCTTCGCTGCTGTCACATGTGTCCTTGTGTTTAAGGCTTGCTCTACAGTATTGAAGTGACGTCCGTGTACTTCGCCGTGAGGAACTACTCGCGTGGCTTCTTCGCTGCTGTCACATGTGTCCTTGTGTTTAAGGCTTGCTCTACAGTATTGAAGTGACGTCCGTGTACTTGGCCGTGAGGAACTACTCTCGTGGCTTCTTCGCTGCTGTCACATGTGTCCTTGTGTTTAAGGCTTGCTCTACAGTATTGAAGTGACGTCCGTGTACTTGGCCGTGAGGAACTACTCTCGTGGCTTCTTCGCTGCTGTCACATGTGTCCTTGTGTTTAAGGCTTGCTCTACAGTATTGAAGTGACGTCCGTGTACTTCGCCGTGAGGAACTACTCTCGTGGCTTCTTCGCTGCTGTCACATGTGTCCTTGTGTTTAAGGCTTGCTCTACAGTATTGAAGTGACGTCCGTGTACTTCGCCGTGAGGAACTACTCTCGTGGCTTCTTCGCTGCTGTCACATGTGTCCTTGTGTTTAAGGCTTGCTCTACAGTATTGAAGTGACGTCCGTGTACTTCGCCGTGAGGAACTACTCTCGTGGCTTCTTCGCTGCTGTCACATGTGTCCTTGTGTTTAAGGCTTGCTCTACAGTATTGAAGTGACGTCCGTGTACTTCGCCGTGAGGAACTACTCTCGTGGCTTCTTCGCTGCTGTCACATGTGTCCTTGTGTTTAAGGCTTGCTCTACAGTATTGAAGTGACGTCCGTGTACTTCGCCGTGAGGAACTACTCGCGTGGCTTCTTCGCTGCTGTCACATGTGTCCTTGTGTTTAAGGCTTGCTCTACAGTATTGAAGTGACGTCCGTGTACTTCGCCGTGAGGAACTACTCGCGTGGCTTCTTCGCTGCTGTCACATGTGTCCTTGTGTTTAAGGCTTGCTCTACAGTATTGAAGTGACGTCCGTCTACTTCGCCGTGAGGAACTACTCGCGTGGCTTCTTCGCTGCTGTCACATGTGTCCTTGTGTTTAAGGCTTGCTCTACAGTATTGAAGTGACGTCCGTGTACTTCGCCGTGAGGAACTACTCGCGTGGCTTCTTCGCTGCTGTCACATGTGTCCTTGTGTTTAAGGCTTGCTCTACAGTATTGAAGTGACGTCCGTCTACTTCGCCGTGAGGAACTACTCGCGTGGCTTCTTCGCTGCTGTCACATGTGTCCTTGTGTTTAAGGCTTGCTCTACAGTATTGAAGTGACGTCCGTGTACTTCGCCGTGAGGAACTACTCGCGTGGCTTCTTCGCTGCTGTCACATGTGTCCTTGTGTTTAAGGCTTGCTCTACAGTATTGAAGTGACGTCCGTCTACTTCGCCGTGAGGAACTACTCGCGTGGCTTCTTCGCTGCTGTCACATGTGTCCTTGTGTTTAAGGCTTGCTCTACAGTATTGAAGTGACGTCCGTGTACTTCGCCGTGAGGAACTACTCGCATGGCTTCTTCGCTGCTGTCACATGTGTCCTTGTGTTTAAGGCTTGCTCTACAGTATTGAAGTGACGTCCGTGTACTTCGCCGTGAGGAACTACTCGCGTGGCTTCTTCGCTGCTGTCACATGTGTCCTTGTGTTTAAGGCTTGCTCTACAGTATTGAAGTGACGTCCGTCTACTTCGCCGTGAGGAACTACTCGCGTGGCTTCTTCGCTGCTGTCACATGTGTCCTTGTGTTTAAGGCTTGCTCTACAGTATTGAAGTGACGTCCGTCTACTTCGCCGTGAGGAACTACTCTCGTGGCTTCTTCGCTGCTGTCACATGTGTCCTTGTGTTTAAGGCTTGCTCTACAGTATTGAAGTGACGTCCGTCTACTTCGCCGTGAGGAACTACTCGCGTGGCTTCTTCGCTGCTGTCACATGTGTCCTTGTGTTTAAGGCTTGCTCTACAGTATTGAAGTGACGTCCGTGTACTTCGCCGTGAGGAACTACTCGCGTGGCTTCTTCGCTGCTGTCACATGTGTCCTTGTGTTTAAGGCTTGCTCTACAGTATTGAAGTGACGTCCGTGTACTTCGCCGTGAGGAACTACTCGCGTGGCTTCTTCGCTGCTGTCACATGTGTCCTTGTGTTTAAGGCTTGCTCTACAGTATTGAAGTGACGTCCGTGTACTTCGCCGTGAGGAACTACTCTCGTGGCTTCTTCGCTGCTGTCACATGTGTCCTTGTGTTTAAGGCTTGCTCTACAGTATTGAAGTGACGTCCGTGTACTTCGCCGTGAGGAACTACTCTCGTGGCTTCTTCGCTGCTGTCACATGTGTCCTTGTGTTTAAGGCTTGCTCTACAGTATTGAAGTGACGTCCGTGTACTTCGCCGTGAGGAACTACTCTCGTGGCTTCTTCGCTGCTGTCACATGTGTCCTTGTGTTTAAGGCTTGCTCTACAGTATTGAAGTGACGTCCGTGTACTTCGCCGTGAGGAACTACTCGCGTGGCTTCTTCGCTGCTGTCACATGTGTCCTTGTGTTTAAGGCTTGCTCTACAGTATTGAAGTGACGTCCGTCTACTTCGCCGTGAGGAACTACTCGCGTGGCTTCTTCGCTGCTGTCACATGTGTCCTTGTGTTTAAGGCTTGCTCTACAGTATTGAAGTGACGTCCGTCTACTTCGCCGTGAGGAACTACTCTCGTGGCTTCTTCGCTGCTGTCACATGTGTCCTTGTGTTTAAGGCTTGCTCTACAGTATTGAAGTGACGTCCGTCTACTTCGCCGTGAGGAACTACTCGCGTGGCTTCTTCGCTGCTGTCACATGTGTCCTTGTGTTTAAGGCTTGCTCTACAGTATTGAAGTGACGTCCGTGTACTTCGCCGTGAGGAACTACTCGCGTGGCTTCTTCGCTGCTGTCACATGTGTCCTTGTGTTTAAGGCTTGCTCTACAGTATTGAAGTGACGTCCGTGTACTTCGCCGTGAGGAACTACTCGCGTGGCTTCTTCGCTGCTGTCACATGTGTCCTTGTGTTTAAGGCTTGCTCTACAGTATTGAAGTGACGTCCGTGTACTTCGCCGTGAGGAACTACTCTCGTGGCTTCTTCGCTGCTGTCACATGTGTCCTTGTGTTTAAGGCTTGCTCTACAGTATTGAAGTGACGTCCGTGTACTTCGCCGTGAGGAACTACTCTCGTGGCTTCTTCGCTGCTGTCACATGTGTCCTTGTGTTTAAGGCTTGCTCTACAGTATTGAAGTGACGTCCGTGTACTTCGCCGTGAGGAACTACTCTCGTGGCTTCTTCGCTGCTGTCACATGTGTCCTTGTGTTTAAGGCTTGCTCTACAGTATTGAAGTGACGTCCGTGTACTTCGCCGTGAGGAACTACTCGCGTGGCTTCTTCGCTGCTGTCACATGTGTCCTTGTGTTTAAGGCTTGCTCTACAGTATTGAAGTGACGTCCGTGTACTTCGCCGTGAGGAACTACTCTCGTGGCTTCTTCGCTGCTGTCACATGTGTCCTTGTGTTTAAGGCTTGCTCTACAGTATTGAAGTGACGTCCGTGTACTTCGCCGTGAGGAACTACTCGCGTGGCTTCTTCGCTGCTGTCACATGTGTCCTTGTGTTTAAGGCTTGCTCTACAGTATTGAAGTGACGTCCGTGTACTTCGCCGTGAGGAACTACTCTCGTGGCTTCTTCGCTGCTGTCACATGTGTCCTTGTGTTTAAGGCTTGCTCTACAGTATTGAAGTGACGTCCGTGTACTTCGCCGTGAGGAACTACTCTCGTGGCTTCTTCGCTGCTGTCACATGTGTCCTTGTGTTTAAGGCTTGCTCTACAGTATTGAAGTGACGTCCGTGTACTTCGCCGTGAGGAACTACTCGCGTGGCTTCTTCGCTGCTGTCACATGTGTCCTTGTGTTTAAGGCTTGCTCTACAGTATTGAAGTGACGTCCGTGTACTTCGCCGTGAGGAACTACTCGCGTGGCTTCTTCGCTGCTGTCACATGTGTCCTTGTGTTTAAGGCTTGCTCTACAGTATTGAAGTGACGTCCGTGTACTTCGCCGTGAGGAACTACTCTCGTGGCTTCTTCGCTGCTGTCACATGTGTCCTTGTGTTTAAGGCTTGCTCTACAGTATTGAAGTGACGTCCGTGTACTTCGCCGTGAGGAACTACTCTCGTGGCTTCTTCGCTGCTGTCACATGCGTGACCGTGTTCCGACTGTTCGCGGTTTGGTTCGAGCATGAAGGTGACGCTGATACATCTCCCATACTGCAGACTAGACTGTTTTCATGATTCTCAATCGGAATCATGATCAGAATTGAATCAAAGTATATTCAAAATGTACTCTCAAGCAGATTTTTTAACCATTTTCTACTGTCAGTTATTGTAGCTGCAGCGTATAGGGATGGAGCGAACTTGAATTTTGATATCGACTATCGATATCATTTATATCGATATATATCAATATATCGATACTTCGACATATCGATATATTGTGATATCGATACTTCGATATATCGATATATTAAAATATCGATACTTCGATTTATCGATATATCAATGATATTGAAATATCGAATTATCGAAATATTAAAATATCGAAATATTGAAATATTGATATATCGATATATCGAAATATTGATATATGGAAATAATATATTTCTATGTAAAGGTATGGAAATATTTATATACGCATGAATGCCTTAAATTGCTCCTAAAACTGATAGGAATTTCAAAATAAAATGATAAAAGAAATAACGCAGCCGTTCCAAAATATAGGGTAACCAGCCAGATAAGAAAGAAAATGTGAATAATCTGTGAAATTTTCAATAATCTGGTAAACGCTGCACTGCAAATATGAATTATTTTGCCATAGTAGGTATAAACTTCAATTAAGAACATAATTGTATCATGGTTAAGCTTTAATTTATCGATATATCAATATTGAAATATTGAAATATTGAAATATCGTATATCGATATTTCGATATTTCAATATATCGCAATTTCGATATTTTTTCATATCGCAATAAATAACGTTGTATCAATATTTTCTCCATCCCTACTGCAGCGTACCACCTGCAAGTGAATGAAAGGTAAACCCTGTCCTTTATACTACAGTACTAGAGCTGTGTTAGTTGCAAGGGTTTACCTTTCAAGGACATTATTAATTATTTAGTATTTATTTGCAAACAGAACTGAATCCACAAGTGCAAATATAATAAACAACATAGAACATACACTTAAATATAAAATATAATTAAAATATAGTAAAACAGTAGACACATGAGATAAATAAAATAGAAAATGTTTCTTATAAATTATAAATTTTCCATCAAATAAATATAATATAAGTAATCGTTGGTACATTCTAATAAAATATAAATGTTCCATAAAATAAATATAACATTGATAATCGTTTTTAATACAAAGTCTTGCCCCCAAATTATCTCTGCCTTAGTCTCAAAATTAATCAAAATCACTATTAGGAAAAGAGTTATCAGACTGTTGTTTACTCGAATAAAATATCTATTCAATTTTATGTAGTTGCAGATTTAGTTTCTATAATCTTCGTTATATGCATGTTCTTAGTAGAAAATATATGTGTTTGGGCCAAGTCACTTAGATGTAATCAATTATCACTGCACATTTGTTTTGTTTCTTTTCACTATTTGACTTTGGCTTTTTCTATCACCTATTGTTACTTTTCTTTACTTCACTGGCATTTTGTCACCAAAACCAAAAGCATATCTCTTTGTCATTTCTCTTTTCAATAAAATCTATTTAATCCTTTCTGCAGTTTAATCTTTTTCTACAACCCTCTTCACGTTCAGACACAGTCCAACCTCTTAATTGTCCTAATCTGAAATAAGGCGACGTTGTCTATTTTCGAGACACTTCTTCTAGCCCTTTGTGCTGGCCAATTGGTCGTGTTATCAAGCTATTTCCAGGACGTGACGAAGTCGTGCGGGTAGTCTCTATTCGCACTCCTCACGGCACTGTCAACCGCTTGTCAACCGCTTGGTGACCCTCCCTACTGGTGTGGATTCTCCAATCTCTTGAAGACAACCTCCAGACACTAATCAAGAGAGCTTCCTGTACCATCACCAAGATGCTGAGCTCCATTTTTCAAGATATCTAATTCCTTTATGTATCTAATTTTTTCGATTTAAAAATTCTCATTTTGGTGGGCCGTATGTTTGCGTTAAGGCCGGGTTGGACCAACTCTGGATTAAGTTAACTAACGATGAATCCAGTTGGCGCGAATTCCACAGCCAATAAGATTCACTAATTTTTACTAACCATCTAGTGGAGCGGTCGCTCCACCCAGCCAAGTCGTACTATACACTCACAGTCACTCAACATACCGTAAATGCCTAATAAACTGAGGAGCAGACCAAACACTTTTACTGTAAGCAACAACATGGCATTTTCGGCCTACTGGATCTTAAAATTGGAAAATCTCACATTGTTGTGAAATGTCTTAATTTCGAGCTATGGCCCACCCCACCCCATTTGGGAACAACAGGTTTTGCCATTTGCGAGCTAGAGGGCCATGAAAACAGTGAAATTATACCCCTTCTTAAAGCTATCTGATGATGATGATTCAGATATCAGGAAACATTGTTGACAGGGCCACAGCCTAAACGGCTGAACCGATCGACCTGAAACTTTTACCACATATGCACTTTTGGCGTCTGATGATACCTTGCCTCTTGTGATTTTTTGTGCCGCCATTTTTAAACCGGAAGTGACGTCATAACTCAAAAACGTCTGGACCGATTAGAACGAAATTAGCGCCATTCGATTTAGATGGTCATCTTTATGAAGTATCAATAAAAAAAATATTATTTTCTTATTTTCTAAACCGGAAGTGACGTCATAAATACGCAATATTTAACTTATTTCAACAAATTATACTTAAAATACATACATAATTAACTTACATTGTAACATAGACAATACAATTTATATATTCAAGGTAGCAGTGTTCTCGGCCGCCATTCCTGAAACCGGAAATGACGTCATATATCTAAAACGCCTGTACCGATTGCAACTGAACTAGCTCCTGCGTATTCATTCTGCTATTTATTTGAAAAATCAATTGTGAAAAATGAATAAATAAATTAATGGTACCGGAAATGGCGGCAGGAACCACTAAATGAAACCGGAAGTGACGTCATATATTACAAACGGCATGACCGATTTTACGGAAATATAGGGATTAGGAATTCAGATGGTCGTTCATGAAGGTATCAAATAGATAAAACTAGATTGTTTTCTTATTACCTATACCGGAATTCGGCCGCTATTTCAAAACCGGAAGTGACGTCATGTATCGAAAACGGCTGGATCGATTATAACGAAACTTAAGCTATTCTTCTTGGATAATCATTTTCATCTTATACCAAACGCAACTTTTCATAGTAACCAAATCGGTTGAGGCGTATTTTTTTAAAGAAATTAGTCCCTGCTCGGACATGTGCTACAAGCTGTATGAATAAACTAACAAAAGAAGTGATATCCCAGAAAAAACACTCCGTGTAAAAAAGGCAGCCAAGTCTCTTTACTTTAAAAAAATTCAACACCGAAAAGGAGTGATATCAAAAAAGGAGCCAAGTCAATGACATTTCCAAATATTTAATCGTATTTTTGAAATAAAAGAATAAACACCGAGAAATACTTTTCTAAAGGACTTAGCGCATCGTTTTTTTAAAGACATTTTTCTATAAGCATAAGCATAAGTCATTTATATACAACAGTCATTAAGAATTTTTAGAATAATAGGGAAACATCCTTCAATTACATATTATACATACCTACTGTAAAATATTTTCTATTTGAATATATACGCGATGAAACTTGTTGTCTATGTTTTCTATAAATACACAATAGTTATCTTCGTAATATTGTTTCGTGGTCAACATAATTAAGTCTCATGCGTTATACCTTCTCATCATGAAATACATTTCAATTAATCCACATTTTATAACAATACATTTCACAAAGTACACAGTCACATTGTATTTCTATTAAAAAAAATATCTTTATACTTTAAAAATATATAATAGTGTTCCATAGATAGTTAGTAATTATTTGACAACGTTTCATGAATTCCTTCAGTTAAGATCAAATTATGAAAAGATACCCTTCTAATATCACCATATTAACAGTAGGTACTGCAAGAATATGTATGAGCCCACTTCCAATTGTTATTTAATTCTTCCATCCTTATATTACTTATCTATTACAGCATGAAATCTTTCTTCTCGCCATTGACAAAACTATAAAATAGCCAATACTAAAAGTAGCTTGATTCATAGATTCTAAATCTAATAGAAAGAGGAAAATGTACCTACTTGTAAATTTCTTTCCACTTTTAGGATAGAATTATGTCTTTAAAAAAACGATGCGCCAAGTCCTTTTGTAAAGTATTTCTCGCTGTTTATTCTTTTATTTCAAAAATACGATTAAATATTTGGAAATGTCATTGACTTGGCTCCTTTTTTGATATCACTCCTTTTCGGTGTTGAATTTTTTTAAAGTAAAGAGACTTGGCTGCCTTTTTTACACGGAGTGTTTTTTCTGGTCAATAACTAACTTAATCCAGAGTTGGTCCTACCTGGCCTAAGTCACTTAGATGTAATCAATTATCACTGCACATTTGTTTCGTTTCTTTTCAAATTTTCCCTATGACACTATTTGACTTTGGCTTTTTCTATCACATATTGTTACTTTTCCTTACATCACTGGCATTTTGTCACCAAAACCAAAAGCATTCTCTCTTTGTCATTTCTCTTTTCAATAAAACCTATGTAATCCTTTCTGCAGTGTACTCTTTCTCTACAACCCTCTTCACGTTCAGATACAGTCCACCTCTCAATCAAACAATATGTAAAGGTTTAAGGTAGGTATCACCCTAGCCTACCCTGTGACAAACATTTCTGCAGATTTTAACCAATATTTATTACATTCTAACACATGAATTGCTGCAAAAATTTAAATATTAAGTTTTTGATTTGTTTTATAGATTTTTCATTGTTGTGATTCATAACAATGGAAAAAACACTATTTTTCAAAAACGATTACTTTTTACTGGTTACTCCTAGAGACCTGTATTTTTTTGTAAGGATTTATGAATGTTATAAATGTTTTGAGGGGGCGGGTTTACTTTTTAAAATAATTGAAGTAATTACAAATGTATTGTAATTTTTTAAATTATTACCAATAAAAAATTATTCAAACTATAATATAAAATTGAGTATGAGCTGTAAAGAAAAAATAGGTCGTCGAAACATGGACGATATGTTTATCTACTGAACAATAAAATAATGTGAATATCTTTCAAAAAGGAAAGATATCTTGTTTGAAAGATACACAAATCCAGGAAAACCTAGTTCTGTGATACGGAGCTAAAAGATACACACACTAAGGCAATGTAGTACCTACCTGATACACTGTCATATTAAAATTTAATTATAAAATTGAATATATAGCAGGAAGAAGTGACACATTTAAATATACATTGAAAAAAAATGGAAAAATAAGAAATTAATATCACTTGCGTAATACATTACTAATTTAATAACTTCCGTATTGTTTCATTTCAGAGACTTTGACTGCTTTATACGAGACTAATTTTAATGCTCACGTTCCATTTGACATTAAAGAGTTGATTGCGTTTGCTTTGATGGGGTAAGCAAATGAACTTTGAACTGAATCGACGAATAATAAAGTGGAATTCAACATTGCTATGGAATGTTACAGAGTAATATGTGGATTAGGAGGCGCAGCGTATGTCTGGCTCCATCGACAATATGTATTTGCCATGAGAAGAAATACGTATCTCACCAGTTTTTTACAGAAAAAGTAAGACATTCATCTGAATCATCTGAATCTGTATTGGAGAAAAATATTAAATGATAATGGTAGTTTCGGTATAGTATAGTTTCGGTATAACTATGCATCTTTATTTCACATTTTAATATGATATTTAAATCAATATTCATTTCTAAATAAGATAAATTCCCCATACAACAATGATATGATATGATATGAAGAGGACGTTTTCAATGCTAATCGTACATTTGATTTCAGTCGCTTCTTGTACCCATTCATCGTTGCGCTGACATTTGCATCGGTGTCTTTTCCTCTTGGCCTCGGCCAATTCATGGCTGCAGAGTTAGACACCCACCATCAGGTAACAACAAGACGCGGGACGCTTATGACCTCGGTATTGCCAGAGTGTACATTGATACGGCACCAAGGAAGACGTTCGGTCCTGTTCGTGTCCCGCCACGGTCGGAAACATCAGATTTCTTCGTGCCTTGTCTCGCTTGAGGGAACGCAATGCTATTGGGAAGTAATAAAACATTTTATTTGATCTTGCTTATATTTAACTATAATCTAAAATATTAGTTAAAAATTAGTTGATTATACATATACTTACATTTTGAGTTATTCCCAGTTATAGTTAAGATATTCTCTATTTTAACTTTGTATTTGTAAAAAACGTTTTTTGTGATTCATCTATCAAAATACCTCTTGTGCGAGAATTTAAGAAAGAACGAAAATAATAACGAATACCTCTGTCTGAACTTGCACAATATCGTTAGAAAAAAATACAGGCTTAAATTATTAAACAGATAATCTTATGATGCTCACTTTCGTTCCATATTGAGTTTAAAAAAAAAATTATCTCATATACATTTTACGATATCTTTTTTCACAAATAAATTTGGCAAGTGTTGGCAGACAAAAGCCAAATGCTAATTAGCCCAATGACAGTGATTATTGTTAATACAGGAAAGGTTTTCATGTACAAAATACGAACAGGGTACATTTCGGAAGTATTGTAAGAAACGAAACGAGGCCGAACGCAACGAAAGATATTTCTTGGTGTCGTATGAATGTACGGTCTGGTTGAGCGAGCGTAGCGAGCGTCTCCTTTCGGCTCATTTGGCACGGACCTCTGTTTTTTTTTGTTTTTTTGTTTTTTTTCTGTTGGGTGAGGCTGTACAGGTCAGAGTTTTTCTTCGATCGATCTGAAATTTTGCACACATGTAGAGACAACCTTTTCTGTTTGCAGACCCCAAATTTTTTTTAAATCCATTCATTGGTTAAAATTGAAATAAACATCTCCTGATAGGTTGAAAAATGAAAATGGTATTCGATAAATCTGATCAAATTCATATTTTGGCTATACAGGTCAGAGTTTTACTTTGATCTAGCTGAAATTTTGCACACATGTTAAACCAACCTTCTCTGTTTGCAGACCATATTTTTTTTGAAATCCATTAATTGGTTAAAATTTAAATAAATATCTCCTGATAGGCTGAAAAATGAAAACGGTCTTCGATAATTCAGATCAAACTCATATTTTGCATGATCATTAAGACTAACATTGTCTCTTATTTTACAAAATTTCATCCCAATCAGTTAAGAACGTATGAACTTATTAACATTTTTAATATCTGTCAGTAATGAAGTATCAAAATGAATGTTTTCCAGTGCCAATTGGATTGAATCTGATTTGTTTTATTTTAACCAGGGTTCTTAGATGCTTAGATGTTATTTTCAAGTTTCAATGAAAAGCATAATAATATGTTGTGTTGATTGAGTTATCATATTTCAATTCAATATGGATGTATATGTTTTCTGTGCTTGTGTACGCATTTCCGGTTCGAGAATTTGCATGTCCCCGTGCTCGCTCACCAACGCGTTACACTGAGCGTTTTCCTAGTAATACGCATACGGGACTGGGACTGGAAACAAATAAAATTTAATTTAACCTAATTCACAAGCGTTGAAATACAACAACAGATTTGTACAAGATTCAGTATTCATAATGACCGACAATTCAGTTTTTTAGAACCATTTTAATAAGTTTGTTCACCAACTTCACCTGGACAAAAGTAATTTCTTTCCCAAATTTAATCAAATTTAATTTAATTTAACTTAATTCACAAATGATGTGGAAAATATCTACAACAGATTTTTACAAGATTCAGTTTCATGGCATTGACAGACAATTTAGTTTCTTGGTAACAATTGATTATGTACTACCTAAGTGTTGTTTAGATTATAGATTTATTCACCAACTTCACGTGGACAAAAGAAGAGCTGAATGCTGAAGAGGCTTATGTGTTGCGGCATTGGGTGACCCCGTACTCCGACGTGTTCGTCAGCCTGGCGGGGTTCGTCGTGTACACGGTAACACCACATTCACTTCAGACTGACCCTGGCGGGGTTCGTCGTGTACACGGTAACACCACATTCACTTCAGACTGACCCTGGCGGGGTTCGTCGTGTACACGGTAACACCACATTCACTTCAGACTGACCCTGGCGGGGTTCGTCGTGTACACGGTAACACCTCATTCACTTCAGACTGACCCTGGCGGGGTTCGTCGTGTACACGGTAACACCTCATTCACTTCAGACTGACCCTGGCGGGGTTCGTCGTGTACACGGTAACACCACATTCACTTCAGACTGACCCTGGCGGGGTTCGTCGTGTACACGGTAACACCACATTCACTTCAGACTGACCCTGGCGGGGTTCGTCGTGTACACGGTAACACCACATTCACTTCAGACTGACCCTGGCGGGGTTCGTCGTTACACGGTAACACCACATTCACTTCAGACTGACCCTGGCGGGGTTCGTCGTGTACACGGTAACACCACATTCACTTCAGACTGACCCTGGCGGGGTTCGTCGTGTACACGGTAACACCACATTCACTTCAGACTGACCCTGGCGGGGTTCGTCGTTACACGGTAACACCTCATTCACTTCGGCAAAGTCAATCCATGGATATCGATTGGCTACTGAGAAAAGTCATTAAATTAACAAATTCACAACATATTTACATTTATTTATTTTATTTCATAAAAAATTAAACATCTTCAAATATTTGGAGATAGTTGTTTATATTTTTTTCGTTGAAAAAAGTAGTAAAAGTTATGAAAGTCTTCGATGATCATTTTTTGTGAAGAACATATCTTCACATATTTTAAGGGAAGAGGAATTTTCTATTTACTAAAAATTACTTGGAGCATCGTTTTTTGTGTATTATAGATAGGACCTATATTATAGATATAAGTTGGTTACATACATTGATATCTGGCCTGCTCGTCTATTATTTATACACGATGCGCCAAGTATTTTATCGATTTTTTAAATAGTTTTGACTTGGTCCATATTTTGATATCACTATTTTTTAATGCTTAATTTTAGATTTCTTTAATTTTTTTCTTAGTTGCAGAGACTAAGCTGCCTTATTTACATGGAGTGTTTTTTCTGGGATAATCATAACTGTAAAACATAAAGAATGTATTTTTTTTATTTGTTATTGTTTCATTACCCAAAAGTATAATTATTAAAGTGAAATAATATGATATATATTGAATAACTACCTTTAAAATTATTTTTCCTTAGGGCTGTGGGATGAAATATTGTATTCCCACTCAAATTAAAAGGTGGTTTAGATGAGATAAAAATCCAAAATTTATCTTGTTTATCTTATATAAGAAAATATTTCAATAGTACAAAAAAATGACTTACTGATTTCTAGGTAAATAATAAGAGTAACTTATGTCGTGAAATGATGCACGTTCGCTAAAATAACATATGTCGAGTAAAGAGGTGTGAATCATCTAATGTTTTCTATGGTTTGGATTTCAGTTCATTTTCTCTATAATTGGTGCTACAGTCGCTATTCCGTCCGGCAACTTCATCCCCGTGTTTAAACTGGGAGCTGGATTGGGACGTCTCTTGGGCGAGCTGATGCATTGCTGGTTTCCCAACGGCATGAGTTTTAATGGCCTGGTGATCCCCATCATACCAGGTACTGATAACAAAAAACAACTCTGTACCATGCCGGTATACTATCAAACACACAAATTACTAGGAGGCCTGTAGAAGACAGCCAAAGCGCTGTCGAAATATTGCCTCCGTATTTTAATTTGTGTTTTTATATTCCGGCATCAATATATATATAAAATATATTATATAAAAATTATACTGGCGTCACGAACAGGTTGGCTGGGTGGTAACGCTCTGAACTTGTATTCCGGAAGCCCGGGTTCGATTCCCGCGGCAGTCCTTCCTGACTGGGGTTTTTTCGTGGTATTCCCTCAGTCCACAGGCAAATGCTGGAAAGGTATACCCTACTAATAGGCCACGACCGCCTCCTTCCCACCTTTCATCCTCACCTACTCTTCACCATCATCTCCCAATCATCATCATAGTCATTCATCCGTCGACATTAGCCTCGCTGCAGAACAGTGCGACGACGTTAAGCCCCAGACAAAAAAAATATACCGGCGTCGTCCAGAGTAGGGTTTTTATCATATTCATTACCGGTACATTAACTTCATCGTTTTATTATATCAGGTACTGTTTCATTTTTTTTTGTCTGGGGCACAACCTTACCGAGCGTTGTGCCCAAATTTGCCAATCTCCTTCTTCATCTTCGTAATTGTCCGTTGTTTACCCAATGGTTAATTGCGTCTATGGTAGGGGGAACCGTGAAAAGCCCTCTGAAGCCTTTCCAGTATAACTCGCGTAGCTGTGTTGCGTGGTGCTTGGCAGCGTCACGCTAACGCGCGATTAGATGACATTACGACATTTTGTCTGGTATATATGAAGCAGAACGTCTCGTTTCCCTTGAAGAGAGTTTTATATTGTTGCTGCTGTGATTTATTTAAGAGGCAAACGGAAGCAAACGGGAATCGCACGTGGTTCGTCAGAGCGTTTTTTGGTCTTCCCACTTAATAATTTTAAAAAATCATATAGTAAAGTAACGACCCATAACAGCCTAATAGACTAAATAAAGCCGCACACTTGAGTTCATTATGGCCTCTGGTACGTCCTCAAAGTGTTATATACGATATTTTTAGTAAAATAATCGTATTTAACACTTTGAGGTCGTACTAGAGGTCATGAAGTACTTCAATATGTGGCATCATTTAGTCTTTTAGACTGAAATGGGTCGTTACTATCTGATTTTTTAAAATTATTTAGTGGGAAGACAAAATTTCAAAAAAAAAAACGCTCTGACGAACCGTGCGATTCCCGTTTGCTTCCGTTGGCCTTTTAACGCTAATAATGAAGCAATGAGTGAACCTAAATATTCCATCAGATCACACAATATGCGAAGTATTGTGGAAATGAGAGACATGTTGACTGTGTGTTCTAGGAGGATACGCCACCGCCGGTGCCGCTGCCTTCACGGGCGCAGTCACTCATTCCATATCAGTAGCTGTGATTGTTGTCGAGATGACTGGGCAATTGACTCATTTAATGCCAATTATTGTAAGACATACTCAAATAATCAAGTCATGACCCATTACGTCCGTGATACGATGATGATGGTGTTGCATTTCTCTTCCAGATTGCCGTGTTAATATCTAACGCGATAGCCGCTCTGCTCCAGCCGTCTTTGTATGAGAGTATGATTCTGATCAAGAAGCTGCCGTACCTGCCGGTGCTTCTGCCGTTCTCGTCAGGTAATAGGTCGTTGCCAGCCCGCTTGGTACCTTTATTGTTTTTAAAGTGCGTTTTAGTCGAGTGGATATGATCCACTCAATCAACATAAAAGTATTATGATTTTCATCGAAACATGAAAATAGCATGGTACCAATAGCAATTCAGATTTAATTCAATTGGCATTGGAAAACATTCATTTCGATACTTCATTGCTGACAGCTATTAAAAATTTAAATAAGTTCATAGTTACTATCAGGAGATATTTATTTTAATTTTAACCAATTAATGGATTTCAAAAAAAATCAGGGTCAGCAAACAGAGAAGGTTGTCTTTACATGTGTGCAAAATTTCAGATCGATCGGTGAAACGGTGCGACCTGTGTATAATTAATAGCAGAAAAAAAGAGATCCGTGCTAAAAGAGCCAAAAGGAGACGCTCGCTTCGCTCGCTTAAAAATCAATATCCATTTAATGACAGCGCTTTGAAACATGCTTCCTTCCTCAGGCTTGTACAGCGTGTGTGTCGAAGCATTCATGGTCCGCAATGTGAAGTACATTTGGTACAACATGAGCTACGAATCGCTGGTGAAGATATTGATGCAGAGTCGCTCGTTGAAGGGTTTTCCGTTGGTCGACAATCCCGACTCCATGATTCTTCTCGGCTCGATTCAGCGCTTTGAGCTCATCAGACTGATTGAGAGTCAAGTTGGCAGAGAGAGACGACTCAAAGTTGCAGCCAGGAGGCGTCGAGAAGAAGACCATATGTGAGTCACTACAGTTTGTTTTTCCTTTGATTGAACTCTCAACAGACGGAGCCACAGTCAGTTGTTCTGTAAGGCCGAGAAAGACAACATTGCAAGGTGAGCGCGCAATGAAGTCTTTCTCGGCCTAGCAGAACAACTGACTGTGGCTCCATCTGGTGAGAGTTTATACAGCAAAAAAAATAGACTGTATTCGCACAAAAACAATCCGATCTGCACTCTGGTGATAGAAATGTGTACTTGAGGAAGTGGTTTCAGAATTATATTCTCATAAGGAACGTGTAGAGTTAAGATACCTCTACTTCATACACTATTAAACATAGAACCCTGAAAAAAGTAACGAGTAAAGAAAAGATTATGCTTTATCGATCTGTCTCCTCAGAATTTTATTTATTGTGTTTAAATAATTAGTAAATTACTTTCCGTATGAGATAAATAACGGATTATCGAGTGGCCTGATTGGTCCGTTAAACCATTTCCTGTCTTCTCATTGGCTGATGCATAACATGTTTGCATGATTATTACGCTGCAATTTAAACTCAGAGAAAAATTCTGAGGATACAGATCGATAATGATAATCTTTTTTATACTCGCTACTTTTTTCATGGTTCTATGTTTAATAGTGTATGAAGTAGAGGTAACCAAAGTCTATACGTTTCTTATGAGAATTCAATGCTGATCCCACTAACTCAAGTACCACATTTCAACCGCCAGAGTGCTCTACTGAACTTGATTTAGCGAATACAGCGAAAACGCTTCTTGCTACTACACATTTAGTTACAGTTTTTTTAAGAAAGCACTAAGAAGTGCTTTCTCCCAACCCCAAAAAGTCAATAACCCAACATAATATTATGTTTTTAATTAACAAATTATTATGATTATTATGATTATTATAATTATTATGTTTTACTCCACTATGTTTTATGTATTATGTTTAATGTTTTTTTATTATGTTCCACTTTAAAAGTGGTTGTGGTCCAATGCTGGGGCAAGAGTCTGCAGCTTATAGAATGGGCCAAGTCATCATTTCAGTTGGTAATTGGTAATTGAAACTTGTAGGTATACGAATATATTTTGATGCGGTGCGATGTGATACCTGGTTCAAAAAAGGAGTTTCGTTTTATGAGCTCAGTTTATTGATAATATATTCCTGGTTATTTCACACAAAAACGTGTGTATCTCCAAAATTGTCGAAGTTACAATTTCTTTTTTAATTGTTATATTGAAAACGGTAATTATGAAATAAAAAGAGTCTAAAATACAAGTCTAATTGATAACGCCTTGCTATTTTGAGACACATACATGTAATTTTTTAATATTATTTAATAATACTGAATATTTATTATATACCTAACTACAACCCCATATCAATATTTATTTACAATATTGTATAATCATAATTTTAATTAATATGAATATAATAATACACTTTGCGGGTGTGAAAAATGATAATGATGTTCCAGGGGACGGGAGGAGTTAGAGCGTCTGGAGTGGATGAAATTGCAACAGAAGTACGGTCCTGCAGGGCGCTTTGAGACACTTCCAGTCGCAGGATTTTCAGATCCATCAAGAGATGACAGCTCCAATGCAAGTCTACGACTGCGACAGATCGACAGTGCGGTGAGTCCTCAGAGATGCTTATCACAACAGATAATATTATCCAGTCCTCTTTCAATCATATTATCATACATTTAGAATTTATAGGAGAGGGGTATTACAGCTACTGCAATTATTAATATACCTAACCTGCAAGGCATACTTTTACAGAATCATTATTAAAAGAGAGGGAATAAAATAATTAAAACATTATGCATAATTCCTATTTGTACCGTTATGAGTTATTTCATTGATCTATCAATATTGCTTCATAATTGTGTGCTATTAATCAAATTCAACTATATTAAATTGTTAACAATTTAAAAAACAATTATGATTAAATGTTTTATAAAATTGTTTACACGACATAATTTTTATATTTCATTTTATTCCATCACTGTACAAACAATTCTTACGTGTCATTCTAATTTCTTAGTGAAAATCAAGATAAAAAACATATCACTTGACAACATAATATTTTCAGCCACCTTTCATGCCTACACATCGAACGAAATCAATATTGAAGAACCCAGGATCTGGATCAATTGAAAGCTCTCCCATGCTGCTCCCTCGTGCTGCATCTTCTAGCAATGAAAATAGGTAAGCGATATTCTCGCAATTCCCAAGTGCCTATGGGCATCGAGTGTTCATACCCCCAGCGCCACGAGTGAAAGAAATAAGCAACATTTGTGGGAATGATCTTCAGCTGTTTCATTTCTCATTGGCCGTGACCTAGCAACCGATCAAATGTCAACCAATGTACTCAAAATATTTCGAAATCAGAACCAAGTCGCGCAAATTACTATTGTAATAAGATTCAGTGAAATTGTGAACACTTTGTTATTAATATTTGGTAGGCGAATACACATTAGATAAACTTGTGTAAATTTTAAGGAGTGATAATGCGTAATATGTGCAGCAACATAACGTATAACTGCAGCGACTTGGACGCCTTGCCAAAGGTAAGCTTCCTTCCCACAGCTTAGGTGGCTCTGTATGTACTTTTTACAGCGCTATCTGTAGTCTAAACACGCTGCCTATAGGTCTGTTCGTTTTGCTTACTGCACTTTACTGCTCATTGCAAATCCGTTCGTTTTGCATCAAACTTGCTGTTCCGTCACTGCGATTGTGTTCGATTTGACACTGACAGTAGCTGCGCAGTGACTGTTCTTACAGCTGGGTAGGAAGGTACTGTAGCTGTAGCAACTTTGCAGTAGACGGCAAAATGGCGGACGTAATGAAGATACAATGTTTTTCTTTGTACAATGTTACAAAATACAATGTTACAATGTAACATGTTTTTCTTTTGGATGGATTGTGAAAATACGCCCAAGGAGGAGAAAAATGTGTATTTGTTTCAGAGTTTAGGTGAGTTATATGTTATGTTATGAAATGATACGTTTTTATATAAAAATGCATTGGGATTAGATAAGAATTCTATAAATGTAGAACATAGCCTCCCTTATTTTTAAATTCTTCCAGCCAAAGTCACAAACCTCCAGACTGCCATCCTGCTGCAAATGCGTTCGTTTTGTGTTGGTACAGCAAGCTACTGCAAGAGTTACCAGGGCCTACTGTAAGCTGCTGCTACTGCAACTGCAGTAAGCAAAACGAACAGACCTTATGAATCTCCGCGTCTTGAAATGTTGTGAATGTTTACAGAATGCGCCTTGTGTTCAACTCAATGTTCCGCAAGAGTGCGGCTGCATCGCTCCCTGACGTGCACACCGACCCCGACGTCGGCAAGCTCATGGAGGAGCTATCCAGCAGTCCGACGCCAGGCGCCAGGACGTCCAAGAAGGTCACACTTGTGAGTCCTAGTAGTCCAGGGATTTTGTGATTATACCCTCCACTAATTGCAACAGAAGGTTTCAATACATGAATCGATTCAGAAAAATGCACTCTACAACATATTATCCAAAATCGCCCAAAATCCGTGCACCGGAAGTACTTTTTAATCACTTTTTAAGTTAGTTTCCCATGTTAATTCATCTTCAAAAAAATCATGTAACTCCGATTTTGACGAAACTTGGCAGGATTGTTCACCAACCTAAATGAACAAAAGGCCCATTGAAAATTCATATTTTAGTAAGTTTTCGACGATTTAGGTCACTTTGGAGTGTAATTTGACGTTTTGCGAGGTCCATGTTTCCCAAACGATGAGATTTAGAGGAAAATGCTCAGAGAGCTATTTGTGTTTATTTAGGATGTTAAACAATTCTGCCAAGTTTCGTCAAAATCGGAGTTACATGAAAAAAAAAGTTTTTTTTGCCAGATGGCGGAAATTAACTTAAAAAGTGATTAAAAAGTACTTCCGGTGCACGGATTTTGGGCGATTTTGGATATGTTGTAGAGTGCATTTTTCTGAATCGATTCATGAATTCAAATCTTTTGTTGCAATTAGTGGTGGGTTCAGCCATTTTTTGCTTTAAAGTACTGGGCTATAACTTTCACCAAGCAGTCAAGCAGACTGGACACTCAGTCATGCACGCACGTTTCACATTTTATTTTTATATGCGTGTACACTCTTGACCAAACTAAAAACGTTCATAAGAAACTGATTGACTGATAAAGATGGGATGGCATATTTCGATGAAGTCTATGCTAACTTGGTATCTAACTCTAGTAGGTGAGCTCTGATGTCATTGATAATAAATAAAAAGGATTAATTGTCAATGAACCTGACCAAAAGCTAATGAGTTTTCTTCAAATACCGTTTTTAGCTGCGCCAAAACACATACATTTGAATCTAGTCTACCGTCGCATTAATATTTTGCAAAATATAATTACAATAATACCATGCTATACGTTACCACCATACGCTTCCCCTAATTCTAAAATAGGGAAGCGTACGAATATTACACGATTGGCACGAATATTAGTCCAAAAGACATTTCGGTAGCGACATTAAAGTCCCAAAAATGTGTCATAGGCTCCACCATTTCAACTATTTTTTTGTATTATGGTATTCAAAACGCTGCCTTTAATGTACAAAAATGAAGAACGACTTTAAAATATAAATGAACATTATAATTTTTGTTTAGAAACAGTTTTCATTTTGCCAGGCGCCAGGGCTTCAAAGAAGATGCAACTTGCATACAATATGCAAGTCCACATCCATACAACCATATACATTTTCTCTGCAATACAAATATCGAATATTAAGTTAATAAATATATATTTCAATTAAATTTTAATAAGCCTTTTCTTTCTGTGAATAATTCAGCATTGGAGATTACAGCATTTTTTCTTTCCTGCCTCGGTAATTCCAATGCCCCTGCAAACAGTGTAGACAGTGACATGGTAAGGAGTGAAAGAGAGAGTGAAAGAGAGATCTGTTGCAGCCAGAGGAGCACCTCATCGACATGACAGCAGAAGAGCAGAGACAATGGGAAGACGAAGAGCTCAAGAAGAATGTCCACTTCGAGAGATGTCCGGTCGATCCAGCGCCGTTCCAACTTGTCGAGAAAACATCACTCATGAAAGTACGCAGAAAAACAAAAACAATCGCAAGACTTTTTATTTCATACATGATTTTACATCTTAATCAACTACAACGACCGACAAATTATGAAATTAGTTCGAAAACGAGAAGATTTATATAATATTAACATTACTTACCTATAAACATTGTAAAGGCTGAATTACACGATTCAAGACTTGGATCGTCTAAATGAAAACATTTAAGCATATGACACGTGTCCAAGTCTTGAATTCAGGACATCTCTTCAGCCTTTTCAATTAGAGCATGTCCCTATTTTCCTTCAAGTCTTGAAATACTTCAACCAATTGTTAATTTCACCGCAACATCAATCAACAATAAACATTTAATCGTTTCATGTTTCATGTTTTCATGTTTTCTTGAAATCAAGGGTTCAATTCAACCCCTTCAAGGAAACTTGAACCGTGTAATTCAGGCTAAAAAATTAAATAATTTCATTCCTCTTTATTTCATTCTACATCTTGCAAATGATTTACGTATGTGGTAAGAAAATTATACATTATAATTACTAAATAACACTGGATCTATCAAAAGAGACCCAAATTATCTATATTCACACAAACAATATGAAAGTCCAATGAAACTTTGTTGGCTTTGCATTAAAAGTATAATTTTAATTTTGAAAGCGAGCAATTGGTGGTCTTGATTTTGCGTGTAAAATATCTGTAATACATTATGTAAACGACAAATAACTGTATTAAAATAGAGTAGAGCGTGGCGAGCAAAGCATTTATGAACAAAACTATTTTTTGTGGGAAAGCAAATTATTTTTTGAGATAGTACAATTTGAGTTGCTGAGAATTTTTAAAAAATGTACAGTACTTCATTTTTAAAATCGATATCAAAATCACTTCTGTAAAAACAAACTCTTTCCCCAATACCGGAGAAAAATCAATTGGAAAATCAATGGGAAGTGGATGTTGGTGAATTAAAAATGAAGTAAATCAAAGTGAATATAGTTCCAAATGTAAAACTGGATTATTTAGTATTAAAAAAAAAATCTGCCCCTAACGGTCACAAAAAAGTTATTAACAATTGTCACACAAAATTGTCACACAATTGTCAATATCCCATGGCATTGGATTCTATCCTAAAGAAAGTTATCTGCAGAGATATATTTTAAAAATAAAAATGGCTGGCACTGTACAGGCACTGTATGTCATTTGATTTCAATTTCTGATAAACACGTTCGGGGGCAATTCAATTTTTAACAGCAATTTGTTGCCCGTGATAAAGAGATTTATAATATAGGAAATTACTTTAAAAAAATTTCAAAACTATTTTAGGGAGGTTCTGGTTCATCAGCTTTTTACCCGAAGGGAAAATGTTTTCAGAATCATGTCTGGCTATTTTGCCGTTTTGACAATGTATGTCCGATTTTCTGTCGGAGTGTGTCTAAAGATGAGTCATTATTTTATTTATTTATTAAGAAAACACACGTATACAAATACAACATAATCCATAGCTTGACCATGATTTTTTTTCTGTGGTGCAAAATCAATCAATTGTCTACCAAGACTACTAAATAATGTATTTGGTATAAATATGTTGCGGACATTTTAATCATTTGAATCAGTTAGAAGAAAGATATTACAAGTTTACGACTACGAAAAAAAATTACACCAAATATGCTAATAATTTGACCACTAAGAGCGTTATACCTTGATGACCATCAGAAGTCAACGTGTTCTTGTGGAATAAGCCTGGATGTCAGTGAGGAGTGAACATGTCTGTATGTTGCAGTGTCATTCCCTCTTCTCATTGCTGGGTGTGAGCCATGCATACGTCACAGCCATCGGCCGCTTGATAGGCGTCGTGGGACTTACAGAGGTAAGACATCACCAAGACACAACACTGTTACCATGATCAAATAGTTGATTTTGTCACAATGTTGATTTTGTCATGAACTACAATATTCAATTTATTGAATAAAATCTCAAGATCTGTTGGTCATTCATAAGTAAAAGCCTAATAATTAAATATCAAAATAAAAAAAAATAAAAAAAAATCTTCTAACATAAATTTGTTTGAAAATGTAAAATTAGTTATTTTTAGGAAACACTTATATCGCTTTGTAATGTAATTCTGCATTTGTAATTAATAATTAATACTTCATTAATTTGTATTTATTTATTCAGATTGATTTTGTTGTGTGATTTTTAAATATTGTTCTGGTATATATATAACTATATTACAATTAATAAACACTGCCATTATGATATGGTTGCCAATATGACACAGTATAACAATTAAAAATTTGATGACATTTGAATAGAATATAAAATTGACATTAAGTATTATTAATATAAAAGAAAAACTATGCATCTAAAAAGAATTTAACTGGACTATTAACTACAAAAACTATACATATTACTATGAAGGAGATTTCTTAAGATGACTATTAAGCCCTTTATAGCTATAGTAATCTGATATTAATTATAAACTTATTTCCCAATTTAAATTGTTTACAAAATTCTTTGAAGAAACAAGGTATCGTCCCTCTCACTCCAATAAATAATCCGATAACATTGATATCTCGTACATACTTTTCCTTGAAGTAGGGAATGGTCGGTTCATAGATCAACTTTTTCTCGATGTCTATTTCTTCGGCTTGTCAACGAATGTCAACGAATGTCAACGATATACTAGGTAACGTTTTTCTATAATAAAAATTAATATCTCTTTAAAAACTATTTTGTTCCAATGGTTTTAAAATGTCATCTATTGATTTTAATTGTGTCATCTATACTCTGATTTTGAATTGCTTTCATGTTGAGGACGAACTCCAAAACATCTGACAAAATGAACAGATTCGAATGTCATTCTGAAAAGTTTGATATCTAATTGTTGTGTTTCAGCTGCGTAAAGCTATCGAGGAGTCTAACTCGGGAGGTTTGCCTTCAACTGCTGAAGCTGCTCGTAAAGAAAACGAAGTTGAGTCCGAGGGAGGCTTAAACTCGGTCTATGACCAGGCCTCCACATCTAGAGCAGATGCAGATGATTTAATACTGGAAGTTGACGCAGACAAAGACATGAATAAACAGAACGGGGCTTAGATTAAGGTTGAAGTGAATTTATAATTCATTAATAAATACAATAATTTAAAATGTATTAATTTGTGTTGCTATGTTGAGATATTTTGTATTGTTTTGACACTTTTATTTATATATTTAAATAATTTCCCAAATTAATTAGCGTAAAAGAACTAATGCCTTTTAGAAATAATGTTTAAGAAAAATATCACAGAAAGAAATTCACGTTACATTTATTAATTCATTCATAATAATATCATGTTCATTAATTCATTCAATTGCTTAATTGAAATTTATAATGTATTATGTACATTATTATTTATAATGTATATATAAATTATGTTTTATAAATTATCATTTATAATGTATATAACCTTATGATAATATTTAATTAAAAATGGCTTTTTCACTTAAATGTTAAATTTTAATTTCATCATTTTTAGGTGAAATAATTATTGTTATTGGAACGGTATATTGAATTTTCATTAAAGAGACATACCTAACAAAAAACTTTTTTTAGTTTCCCACGAACGCATTTCCATAATCATTATTTTTTCTAAAATATTACTCTATGAAGATAAAAGAAACAGGAAAGAAAGATAAACACAATCTTGAATGTTTCTTGTTTTAATTAGGTTGTGCAAAGCATGTTTATTGTTTACAAGGAAGCTACTTCACGGTTCCAGAAACACAAATAGTAGACCAAAGTTCACTGTCGTTGCTACACTTTACATTGTGCTGAAGTGCAGGCATCTAATAGTTGCCTCTAATAAGTCTCCAGGCCTCTAATAATGTATTCTGCTTTTTAAGTGCAAATTCTAGATAACATAACTTTCGTAACATTGATTATAATAAATTTAACATTTTACGCAATCGATAGTAATTGAGCGAGCGGCTCATTTTGGCTCTTTTGGCACGGACCTCGGTTTTTGTGTGTGTTTTTTCTGTTACTATAAGGCTATACAGGTCACAGTTTTTCTTCGATCGAGCTATAATTTTGCACAAATGTTCGGACATTCTCTGGGCGTTGCAGACTCTAATTTTTTTGAAATCCATTCATTGGTTAAAATTTAAATAAACATCTCCTGATAGGTTAAAAAAATGAAATTGGTCTTCCATACATCTGATCGCAAAGTCATATTTTGCATGATCATTAAGACCAACATTGTCTCTTATTTTACAAATGTTCATCCCATTCAGTTAAGAGCGTATGAACTTATTGGCTTTTTTAATAGCTGTCAGATATGAAGTATCGAAATGAATGTTTTTCAGTGCCACTTGAATTTGAATCTGATTTGCTTTATGTACACTTGGCAAAACAAAACTTGCACGTGCAATAAATCTGATAGGCTGATAAATGTAAGATCGCACCATCAGAAGTCAATCTAAGCGATCTCATTGTCTCACTCTAGTAGGTGACTTCACATTTCAAGATAATACAAGCTATGATTGGTTATGGGACATGACCAGCAGTCATTCAAATTTGGTCAACGTTCAAGTTTTGTTTGGCCGAGTGTACCAGGGTGCTTAAATGCTATTTTTAAGTTTCGATGAAAAGCATATATATACTTTTATGTTAATGGCTCATATTTCAATTCAATATGGATGGATATGTTTTCTGTGCGTTGGTAACGCATTTTCGGTTCAAGAATTTGCACGTATTCGTGCTCGCTCATCAACGCGTTACAATGAGCGTTTTCCTAGTATAAGCCAAAATATATCTCAGAAAGAAACTCGTGGGAATAATAAATAATGACGTTTGCTTAGTTACAAATAATAGCGTGATGCATTCAAGTGCACATAATATTAGTTCACATTGAGCAGGACGATCAAGTAGGTGGTGATGGATCCTCCCATCTGCAACATCAGACAACGCGTTACAAAACTGTCTTCTTCTTCATCAGTTCCAACAACACAAGAACCAAGTAAACTCACCGAGTACAACAGATCCAAGTCCATGGAAAAGAATCCACCAGCTGTGAAGTCTACCTTCTTGTTGATCAGAGTGATCGACAAAGCCGTCAACTTGAAATAATTAAAAACAGTTAAATTATTGGTTATAGTCTTCTGGGATCGTTCTCTAACTATTTTCTATGTTCTATTATATTTTTTTATGCAGTTAAAGTTATTTCATGATTAATGACGTACTTAGTTAATCATTCATTCATGGTCGGTAAATTCCCTCATTCACTCAAAATAGCGAGGGTAATCCCAATTCACAAGAAAGGGTGCCGTAAGGAAGTTGGCAACTATAGACCAGTCTCAATACTACCGACAATTTCCAAAGTTTTTGAAAAGGCATTTGAGAGAAGACTAATAAAATATCTAGAATCACGCCGACTAATAGCAGCAGAACAACATGGTTTTAGAGCACAAAGATCAACTAACACTGCAATTGCAAGCCACGTGGACTGGGTAGTTAGGGAACTTGATAAAGGAAATTCAGCTGTCACGGTATTTATGGATCTGTCAAAAGCTTTTGATTGCATCAGCCATAGTGTCCTACTTAGTAAATTAGATAGGTATGGAATGAAGGACACTGCGATCGACTGGTTAACCTCATACTTGGAAGGGAGGGAACAATTTGTAGAATTAAAAGGAAAGAACGACAAGGTTTACAAATCAAAATATTACACCATTAAATTTGGCGTACCTCAGGGGTCTGTGCTTGGACCAGTACTATTTAACGTATATATAAATGGAGTTGCGGATGTCGTCACTGAAGGTAATTTGATATTGTTTGCAGACGACTCCACTTTAAGCATTGCTCATAAAGATATGAAAACTTTGGAAATAAATACTCACACGCAGGTAAACAGAGTTGTTCAGTGGTTTAAGCAAAATAATCTTATAATTAACGAAAGCAAAACGAAATATATGGTGTACAACCTGGGCAATAAGCCACAAGAAGACATAAATGTACTGCTGAATTGCACCCAACTTGAACAAGTGTGTAACTTTGCCACGCCGGCGTCGTCGCCTCGGGCAGAAATAACCAGTGCCGGGCTAGCAACAGCTGGAGATGGGTGTGGGCGGGTGATCTCGTGGTAGTTGACAAAGAGAGAGACACGACATGAGCGAGAGCAATAGGATCAGAACTAGGTGCTAGACTATCAAGACATAAGGCTGTGATGTCCAGTTGACATTAATTATGGTTTTATTACATAAAGTGAGGAATAAATGAACAGTCAAATATCAGAATGAGATAACAGATTACCGGGGGTTTGACCTCCTCGCGTAAATGGACTCTGTGTACAACACAGGTCGTAACCTCATCAGCTGTGTGCCTGGAGGCAACACAACACATGCAATTGAATGAATAGCAAATAAGACTGATACAATACAATTATAAAATAACGACAGTGCAATGTTGCTTGCCGAACTGATTCGGACTTTTACTAGTAATTATAACAACTCGTTACTTACACTTCTTGATATGCTGCTCGCCGAACTACTTCGGACATTTACATAAATAGAACTCGTACAGACGACGTTCTAAGATTACTGGACTTACTTAATACAATGTTGAATTTAGAAAGGTTTATAGATCGAAAAGGGTGCCCTTTCCCTGACTGCCTGACTCTCCGCGGAGACAATCCAAGTGTGGCCACACTTGATTGCAATACAAAAACTACGCAACGACAAAATACATTAACTACTCTATTTCAAGTAGGCCACAGGGGCACAATAATGATTCTGTTAACAAAGCTCAAGATTGAACCTGCAAGTAGGGGCTGGACGACCAGTCGCACTACGTTATATCCGCTACAACTTAGCGTGGTTACAATCTACATTTAAACACTACTCACGCGGCGATGTGAAGTCGACGACGGTCAGCCAGAGAAAAAGAATGAGCTCAGGTCGCCGATCCGCGAACTCGACTATCATTGACCATTGCGCATGACATCTTTTCTGCTCTAGGCGACCCTCCAAATATGGGTACAAATGCCGGCTAATGGTAACGACTTGACGTTGGCGCCAGCGCCGAATTCAAACCGTTACAATTCCCCGTTAACCCCAACAAAAAGAAAATACAATTTTCTTTTTCTTCGAGTTCTTACAGGCTAACTATCATAATAACTACGCAAATCCTTGATGTGCCAGGTTCCGATATCGCGTCCATCGAGGTCCTTGAGACGGTAGATCAGCGGTGACGTTTTCTTGCTGATCTCGAACGGTCCTTCGTATCGAGGCGCTAGCTTGGCTGCATAGTTGTCGGCAGCGTTGGACAAGTGGAAGTCTCTCTTCAAGACTCGGTCGCCAACATGGAATTCCAGCGGGCGTCGTCGGAGGTTGTATCTCACGGCGTTTTGCTGATGGGCGCGTTTCAAACGAGCGCGAATATCTGTAAAAATAGATTTTAGTCCTTGCATCTTGTCAACACGGTCCGCGACAATTTCCGCCATATCAATGCGTCGATGGTCTGTACCACACAAAATTAATTCACGACCAAAGTTAACGTATGCCGGTGTATAGCCAGTTACTTCATTCACTGCTGTACGTAGGGCACAACCTATTTTCGGCACATTCTTGTCCCATAGCTTATGATTGTCGGTGATGTATGATCTCAGCATACCTAGAACAGTACAATTAGCGCGTTCCGTCGGGTTCGCTTGTGGATGACGTTTGTCGTTGTAGTGAAGAGTACTATGGTAGTCTGGACTCTTGAGCCATCTTCTTCCAAGGAGCTCCTATGAACTCAGGACCATGGTCACAAACTAAGATCTCTGCAGTGTCGTACACTAAGAATACCTCGTCTTCTATCTTCTGCGCCACGAGTTTCGACTTCGCGGATCTCACAGGAAATAGTAGGCTGTATTTCCAAAAATGTGTCCGTCACCATCAAAGTTTTAGATACAGGTCACTGCTGTTTGCAGGCGCTCGCTTAAAGCATGAATTTCTTCTAACGACTCGGCTTCGTCCATGATGAAAAGATTACGTAACAGGGATAAATAATGACTGAACGATACAGCTCACCAGTATGCACGGCGTGTTCACGTAACTCGAAGGTCAAACGTATCTCGAGGTAATCGCAGCAAGCACAAGCGTCTGAAGGTCGTTGTTGTCCCACGTCGATTTTGGATTTGAGCACCAAAATGCCAACGTTCGGGCTCCACACGTCGCGTCTTGATCACCAGGCCCCACGTTGTGTGCGCCAAAATGCCACGCCGGCGTCGTCGCCTCGGGCAGAAATAACCAGTGCCGGGCTAGCAACAGCTGGAGATGGGTGTGGGCGGGTGATCTCGTGGTAGTTGACAAAGAGAGAGACACGACATGAGCGAGAGCAATAGGATCAGAACTAGGTGCTAGACTATCAAGACATAAGGCTGTGATGTCCAGTTGACATTAATTATGGTTTTATTACATAAAGTGAGGAATAAATGAACAGTCAAATAAACACAACATACAAATGATCAGAATGAGATAACAGATTACCGGGGGTTTGACCTCCTCGCGTAAATGGACTCTGTGTACAACACAGGTCGTAACCTCATCAGCTGTGTGCCTGGAGGCAACACAACACATGCAATTGAATGAATAGCAAATAAGACTGATACAATACAATTATAAAATAACGACAGTGCAATGTTGCTTGCCGAACTGATTCGGACTTTTACTAGTAATTATAACAACTCGTTACTTACACTTCTTGATATGATGCTCGCCGAACTACTTCGGACATTTACATAAATAGAACTCGTACAGACGACGTTCTAAGATTACTGGACTTACTTAATACAATGTTGAATTTAGAAAGGTTTATAGATCGAAAAGGGTGCCCTTTCCCTGACTGCCTGACTCTCCGCGGAGACAATCCAAGTGTGGCCACACTTGATTGCAATACAAAAACTACGCAACGACAAAATACATTAACTACTCTATTTCAAGTAGGCCACAGGGGCACAATAATGATTCTGTTAACAAAGCTCAAGATTGAACCTGCAAGTAGGGGCTGGACGACCAGTCGCACTACGTTATATCCGCTACAACTTAGCGTGGTTACAATCTACATTTAAACACTACTCACGCGGCGATGTGAAGTCGACGACGGTCAGCCAGAGAAAAAGAATGAGCTCAGGTCGCCGATCCGCGAACTCGACTATCATTGACCATTGCGCATGACATCTTTTCTGCTCTAGGCGACCCTCCAAATATGGGTACAAATGCCGGCTAATGGTAACGACTTGACGTTGGCGCCAGCGCCGAATTCAAACCGTTACAACTTCTCATTCCTAGGTACTATTATTGACCAACGTTTAGCCTGGAATTCTCATATTGACAGCATAGCAAAGAAAATATCTTCTGGTCTATTCGTATTACGGAACCTTTCTCTACACCATAATAAAGAACTTCTAATGTTAGCTTACTTTGCAATCATAGAATCCCACATCAGATACGGCATTTGTGTATGGGGAAACAGTTCAAAGAAAAATATTGACCGGATACTAATTTTACAAAAAAGGGCAGTTAGGATAATTTTAGAACTTAAAAATATGGAGTCATGCAAAAGTAAATTTAAAGAATTAGGAATAATGACCGTCCCTGGCATATATATCCACACAACTATCATGATGGCAGTGAAAAATGTGTCACTTAATAAAACAAATGAATGCGTACATAGTCATAATACCAGGAGAAGAAACGACATCCATGTAGAATCTAAAAGACTAAACATTTCAAGCAAAGCCCCTAGTACAGCTGCAATAAGTCTTTTCAACAAACTTCCCAAAAATATTAAAGAGATGAAGGATACAAGTATATTTTATAATAGCCTTAAAGATTATCTTATAGAAAAATCGTTATATAGTGTACAAGAGTATATGGGCGAGTAAAAGTAGAAATAATATAAGTTAGACTAGAGATGTAAACTAAGTCTGTTAAATGTACGTAATATTCAATCTATTTCTTATATGTTAAATTTCTCTTGTAATTAATTAATGGATTTGAAGGACGAGAGAGTGTGTTTTATTATAACTACCTACTTATAACTAATTGTTAAAACAATGTACATTGTAACTGACAATTCAATAAATAAATGAAATGAAATGAAATGAATGTAATTTCGTTTGAGAACAGTTGCTCCAATTAATATAATGATAACATTTAAGACTAAAACTAGATGCGCTTTTGTTTTGTATGATTCAATTCTATCCTTTATTTAGTCAATTGTATTATTATCGTTTTTTTTAATTTATTATACAAGAAAATACACTAGGAAAACGCTCTGAGTAACGCGTTGATGAGCGAGCACGGATATGCGCAACACCTCGAACCGAAATTCTGTCTATTGAAAATGTCATTAAAAGCCAATTATTCTTGAATTTCGTCACAGACTTGTATGAAAATCTCCAACAATTCCTAAAATATTGGTCCCAATAACCACGCAAAGCTTTAAGTTGATCGATTGAACCCTTATGATTGAACGATTCCTTGTTAATTTCCAAAAATCACAGGATATCGTTCAAAAAAATGTTAAACGGTCATATCAGTTTCATAATACGTTTGAAAGTTTCTGCTCTAATTACCTTGAAGTGAAGATTCGAAGATTCCGTGAAATATGAAATTCGAGAAATATGATAGCCAACACGCAAAATATCCGTAAACTGTCGATAACTATTGAATTTAAACACAGTTTAGTCTGAAAATTGTCAAAAATACAGATAATGTTGGACCCGAAGACCATGCAAAATTTTAAGTTGATCGGTCAAACGGTTCTGGTTTAAATTTCAAAAAGTACATGAAATATTTTTTAAATTTTAACCAATGGGAGGATTTGGCTGAAAATTTGTAAAATAAGAGACAATGTTGGTCCTAATGACCATGCAAAATATAAGGTCGATCACATTTGTCGAAGTCCATTTTCATTTTTCAGCCTATCAGGAGATGTTTATTTAAATTTCAACCAATGAATGGATTTCAAAAAAAATTAGGGTCTGCAAAGAGAGAATGTTGGTTTTACATGTGTGCAAAATTTCAGATCGATCGGTGAAACGGTGCGACCTGTGTATCGGCTATTAGCAGCCAAAAAAAAAAAAAAAAAAAAAAAAAAAAAACAGAGGTCCGTGCCAAAAGACCCAAAAGGAGACGCTCGCTTCGCTCGCTCAATTACAACGTAGCTCCGCTAAACCAACAATGGCTTGTCGGCAAGGCTACTAAATACAACTATACAAAACACAATAAAATGATAAACACTCTCAGATATCAATATACTCTTGACTATTACACAATTCAAAATAATAGTATAAAGACACAAATAATATAATAATTATAATTCCACAAAAGAGAAACCAGAAACAAATGAAAAGGCGCCCCTGATTCCACAGAATTGAATACCAGTTTACAATTACCTAATCCAAATTTTCTACAACCCATTTTTTTATTATTGTTTCCACTTCAAAGTATTCGAACCACATTATAAATTATAATCATTTCCTCGGAAGTCTCGATCATTATATTGAATGGTACAAATGCTTAGTCACCCAAACACACAACGAACAAACAAAGAAATTACCTCTTTTTGCACCATGTGATTGGTTATTGTTGGCAGGATTCGCGTGACCACGTCTCTGGTTCTCTCACTCTGCAATCGGACACACATTGAAGTAAAAGAGTCATAGTTGTCTTGTATTAATCTGAATATTATGTGATGCTCATATTAGCTATATCTTAATCTTACCTCAGTCCGAGCGATATTGCACACGACACAAATTGATGATATCATTAAGACAGTCATTAGTAACTCATAAACTGTCCAATATTCAAACTTGCCGGTCTGCAAACTCCTAATGCATTCGAACATTACTGTCAGAATATGCACGAAACCATATCCAATTACACTGAGAAAAGACAATGAAAAGAGATCGTTGACAGTTTTTGCGGCGTCGCAAAGTATGGAGTGAATAGACGACACAGTTCGTAAAATTACGACGTCCGCTTGATGACCTTGAGCCTGTAGGTACTCGTTTAGGTGAATGAAACATTGACGCAGTGCAAGAACGCAACACATGAACTGCAATTCTGATAGAAGAATTATGAAATATTGTGAGTAAAACGTGATGACGATAAATGCTGGCATGGAGAATCCCAATACAAAAATATCGAGCAGATAATATAAGAGAGTGCTGAGAAATGTAATGGCAATGAAGGCCAACACGATTAATTGGTTCTTTGTGTGTGGAACTTTGAGAGAAATTATCTCCATCGAAATGTCAAACTCACGTAAACATTTGAAGAACAAAATTAACTTTTCCTGCCTGAATCCCTTTATAGTAAAGCAAATAGCTGGAACGGCCCCAACCATACTACGAAATAATAATGTATAATACTGGATCGTGCCCGATTTATAACTGATGTCTTCATAAAGACAATAGTCTACGTTGTATTTAGATGCCGCGCCAAGAGCGATGACGATGACAGCGCTGTAGACCGCTCCTAGACGTGACACTACAAGAGTGACGCTGCCATTGACGTGTTTGACGCGACAACTGACGAGACCCATGAGTTGTGAGATGTAGATCATCGGCAAGGCGCTGGACAACGCGTCTACTGGCCTCCAGCGAGCGCGGAGTTTCTGGAGAACGCTGCCTTTAACAGTTACCCACTCGTCACGAGGTCGGTCTGGACTCCAGAGGTCTCCAGCTTCCAAATCAGCTTCTTCACTTGTCCTTAAAGCCATGGCAACAAAGACACTGGCAATACACCTTAGAAATGTTAGCAAGTTGTAGGAGAGTATTTGAAAACAAACCAACTTGTATATTTCGAAGATAAGGACCTGTTGGATAAAAAAAAAAGTTAAACGATAAAACATTCTCTGAATTATCAACAATGTTATGTAATATTTTACTTATAATTTCAGGGAAGAGTGACTTCAAAGTGATTTTGATTTCACAGAAACATAATAAGAGCAATAGCAATATATAATAGGCATAATTATTAATTAGCTCAAACTGCAATATTACCTGAATATAGAAAATTGAAGTTTTAATATAAATCCTTACAATTTGACAATTAAAATTACCAATAACATTTAATCTATGATATTGATGAGTAATCATTGACAGTCGCTAAATAGATAATATAAAGTTGCGCTTGTTAATGTCTCTTGACTAAAATGTTGGCCTTACAGAAGCCATGCCCATACCTCCAGAGGCGGTACAAAAAGGTACAACATCGGCTTGTAGGCAACTCAGTTATATCGCAGTTAAATATAGACCCAGTCGAATAATTAGGCTATTTTAACTTAACTAAAAGCTGGTCAAATATTACACTGGTTTATTTATTTGGCGACCACCCTTAAATTCCTGGATAATTTCATATTATGTGATACAAAAGTACTACACGAAAACAACTCAGCTGAAGAAGAACACGTGCCCATAAAACTATAAGGAGAACTCCTTATGTAAATCAATTGAAAGAATTGAGAAGATACTTGCAGTTACTCCCAGCCCAGCTCCAGTCGCTTAAGAAACTAATTGAAATTATTGAATTATCATTATATTTTATTGATAGTTCCTTTGTTCAAGTAATAGCATTTTATAATTAAAATGGCGCGATCAAGTGAATTGATGAATATTTAAGAGCATCATTAGAAGTAACTATGACAACAGGTCAACAAACATTGCGCTCATCCCACAAATTGCAAATATTTTCAGCTCGCACGAAATAATTAATAATAATATCGCAATTAATAATAAAATATTTATTCAAGGAACGAGTAGTATATATAGTAGAACATATCATTTTAATGATAAAATTCATTAAATACTACCAAAACATACACATATAACCATCTAGAATAAAAGAAGAAGTGAAGTTATAAATAAGTCAGCAAGACTCAATTTCATAATTCAAATTAGTGGTTCCTTGATGGTTGTTCCATTGCCATAGTTCTTGATGGGAAAATCTGTGGTATGGAATATCGAAATATTTACTTTTTCTGCATTGATTACTATATCCATGGATATTGCTATTTGAGAGGTAACTGTCTGAGTTTGGAATTGCATCCAGGTTTGAATTATAGTTGTAAAGAAGAGAGATGTACACATTTAAGGGATCTGAAAATTTCTAAGGTATGTGATAGGATTTATTAATAAAAGTTTACAAGGATGAAAAATATTGCAAGGAAATTACGTTATAGATCATTGTGTTGTTAGGTACTCTATGAATGTTCAGGAGATCGCATATTGAGCAGGACGATCAAGTAGGTGGTGATGGCTCCTCCCATCTGCAACATCAGACAACGCGTTACAAAACTGTCTTCTTCTTCATCAGTTTCAACAACACAAGAACCAAGGCAACTCACCGAGTACAACAGATCCAAGTCCATGGAAAAGAACCCACCAGCTGTGAAGTCGATCTTCTTGTTGATCAGAGTGATCGACAAAACCGTCAACTATCATGGAAAAGAACAGACTTTATTAAATATTCTTGAAATATGGCTTTTTCCTTATGACCTAGTGTAGGTGGATGTGAATAATAAAAAAACGGCAAGATGAAAAGATTTTTCTTCTTCGGGATTCGAACCCGGCTACTCTGAATGTCTAGTCCAGTGCAACACAGCCACTGCCATTTGGACTGCATCCTTAGCTCAGGTGGTAGAGCAATGGGATCGCTGGCACTGGACAGGGCATTCAGAGGAGCCGGATTCGAATCATGGAGGAGAGAATTTTTTTCATCTTGTAGTTGGTATTTATAAACATTCTTTATCAAACACTATATTTTCTCAAAAATTATTTTCTGATCCCCGTAACACCCATTTCAATTTAACGATTCGAGGTCACAACGAACTCAAAACTGTTTTATAATAGAATACTAGGAAAACGCTCTGTGTAACGCGTTGATGAGCGAGCACGGATACACGCAACACCTCGAACCGAAATTATGTCTATTGAAAATGTCATTAAAAGCCAATAATTGAATTTCGTCACAGACTTGTATAAAAATCTCCAAAACCTCCAAAAATATTGGTCCCAATCGAAAGATAATTTATATAAAATTTGAACCAATCACATGATCCCGTTCAGAAAAGATCCCAGGGACCGCATAGATTACGCAAGTATGTTTGCAAAATTTCAGATCGATTGGTTGTGCGGTTTGACCTGGGCAGTGCAGGCAAAAAAACATACAAACAAACAAACAAAAAAAAACACACACAGAGAAAGTGCCATAAGAGTACCGTGGTGACGCTCGCTACGCTCGCTCAATAATAAAATAGAATAGAATAGAGTAGAATAGAATAGAATAAAATAGAATAGAATAGAATAGAATAGAATACATTATTTAGTCCAGATTGATTTACAGATCAATAACAATTGACAATATATCTACAATATGTCTTGGCAATATCCATAATATCTTAATATGTTGTTGACTTATGTTATGTTGTTGTTGAATGTCTTGCATGAAAGGAGAATAATATGAGGGAGGAAAGATGACCAAAGAGGATAGACAAACGGACTCCTTCAGGTGAAAGAAGAAGGGGTGAGGCATGGAAGTGTGGGAATCGGCCATTGAGCTGTAAATAACCCACATTGTCTGACACATTGCCATTGTATCATACGAGAGATCATTAAACACAACGGTGGCATACAGAGCATATTGTGTGTAATTCATAACTGTAATCATAGACTCATTGAATTCGTAAAACTATAGGAAAACGCTCTGAGTAACACGTTGATGAGCAAGCACGGATACGCGCAACACCTTGAACCGAAATTCTGTCTATCGAAATTGTCCTTAAAAGCCATTAATTCTTGAATTTCGTCACAGACTTGTATGAAAATCTCCAACAATTCCTAAAATATTGGTCCTAATAACCATGCAAAGTTTTAAGTTGATTGATTGAACCTTTATGATTGAACGGTTCCTTGTTAATTTTCACAAATCACAGGATGTCGTTCAAAAATATGCCTGGGACCATTCTTGATATAAGTGTGTGAACACAATTTTAGATGATCTGTTGAACGGTCATATCAGTTTCATGTTTGAAAGTTTCTGCTCTAACTACTTTGGACTGAAGAGTCGAAGTTGCCGTGAAATATGAAATTCGAGAAATTTGACAGCCAACACGCAAAATATCCGTAAACTGTCAATAACTTTTGGATCACAAATAAATACACACTCATATACAAATAACACATGCAAATTGTCAAAAATACAGATAATTTTGGTCCCAATGACCATTCAAAGTTTTAAGATGATCCGTCAATCGGTTCTAAATTAAATTTCAAATATCACATGAAAGATTTTCTTTAAATTTTAACCACGGTTGTATTTGCAATTGTATTTGCGGTTGTGTTTGCAAGTTTGTGGACAATATTGGTGGTAATGACTTGTCAAATTGATAGAACCAACCAATCAAATGGTATTTTTTTAATTTAAACCAATCAATGGATTTCAAAAAAATTAGGGTATGCAACGCCCAGAAATGTTCCATATACATGTGTACAAAATTTCAGCTCGATTAAAGTAAAACTGTGACCTGTATAGCCTCAGTAACAGGAAAGAAACAATAAAAAAACAGAGGTCCGTACCAAAAGAGCTAAAGAGAGACCCTCGCTTCGCTCGCTCAATGCAGCTGATCGTCTCAAACACTCTTACACAACAAGCAAAATAAAAAGTATTGAAACCTGCGGGATTTGGCTCAGAGGGTAGAACACAAAGAATCAGCAATATTATAATTTGTTTATTACAGAGAAAATAAATGTTCATTGATGTGAAAAGAGCAATCAAAAATTATGAAACAATATTACGTTCGATACGTCGGCAGTAGTGATGATGTCGTCTGGTTTGTTTACTTCCGCGTAAACAAGTGGATGGCGTTGACTCTTGCGTAGTGTGTCCCGTGAACTCCAGTCCACCAGCAGAATGGAATGACTGGATATGTCACCTCCTTCAGCTGCGATGCGATGATGTTGTCTAATAACCCCTTGGTTACCAGGACGTCCAGCAGTCCGTGCACAAGGAGTGACCTCCTCGAGCAGTTGGATCAAGTTGGCTCAGGCTAATGACGTTCGTGGTTGCAGACTCGTCGGTTTCTCCCGGAGTTGCAATTCACTAACTTTTATACTTTAACATTTACTGACTTTAATGTTGAAACTGTTCAGTTGATCACTTGTAACTTGAAATTGTCATAATGCGATATTATTTGCCTCAGCATTAGGCTTGAAGTTTGAATTTACCGGGTTGACGTTTATACAAAAATGTTATTTTAATGTTTACCTTCGATCACATCGGCACTGTCTCGCTGAAATTATACTATGTTGCGTGCACAAGGCTTCACGGTTCGCGAGGCAGGTCTCACTGCTCTGAGAAAACTCCGACTGATGAAGTTTGGCTGGTAGCTTGACGTTTTATACCCTCTCACCTCGGTTTACCGCCAAAGAATATGATTGGTTGGTTTTGTACACGTGGTAGCTATTTTTAGGCATTCTGTCATTTCTAAAGCCCGCGAAACGACTTTCTTTCTGCACGTAGGCCCATGCTTTTCTTGGAATCACTGAAAACTAGTCTGGCTGACTGGTTTTGTAGCGTTATCACAATGACTGGTTCACTTGTTATTACGTGGTGACATCACAATTTAGGTAAGGTCACATACTTTTTATATGGATTCACTCACTTTCTTGATATAATTGCACATTGTTAAACTTATTTGATTGCTCGTTATATTTTTGTCTATATTTTGATTGCTGTTGAATTTTAAGATTGTAAGTTTACATAATGATTCTAATTAATTACTTTGTGTTCAGTTAACCTTGACTCTAAGAATGCCATGCTACAAGCTTGTTCATTCTTTAAACCTATTTCAAGCAAACATTATTATTTTTTTTAAAGTTAATTTTCTAACCTAGATAGGCCAACTTGTTACAGTATCACTCTTTGTATCTTCTGATCGGTTGCTGTTGACATAATTCGGGTGACAACGCTTCTTGTTCTCTCACTCTGTAATAGTAAGAAATCAGTGAAAAAGAGTAGTAAATATTTAATGAATCTGATTTATCAATACAAATGCTACTCGTATCTTACCTCAAACCTAGCACTGGTGCACACCACACATAGAGTAGATACTTTGATGACATAAATCAGAAAATAAGAAATTATATAATTTCAAAAACCGTCTGTTTCTAAGCCCTTTATGCCTTCGTAGACCAAGGTGACAATTTGCACGAAATATGTTCCAATAACAATGAGAAAGGGCAAAGAAAAAAGGTCGTTGACTATCTTAGCCGCGTCGCAAAGTATCAAGTGAACAGACGACGCCGATCGTAAAATATCAAGGTCAACTTGACGACCTTGAGACTCTAGGTACTCGTTTAGAATACGGAAACGTTGACGTAGGGCGAGGACACAAGATATGAACTGCCATTCTGACAGAAGAAGTATGTAAAATTGGCCGTAGAATCAAATACACAATATTAGTGGTTCATCCATTCCACTTCCAAAAACGTCCAACATATATATTAATGGAGTGCTGAGAAATGGTATGACAATGGAGGCGATTACAAAGTATTGGTTCTTTGAGTGTGGAATGTGTACATTTATGTTTTCCATGGCAATGTCAATCTCATGTAAATATTTAAAGAATAAATTGAACTCAATTTGTCGGAATCCTTTAAGAAAAAAACAAATTGTTGCGATGACCTCAATTGAATTACGAAATAACATGGTATATTGCTGAATGGAACCAGGTTTATAATTTTCGTCATCGACGGAACTTAAATTGTCTAAGAACAACTTAAACACCACTATCAGTGCGATGACGATGACAGCGCTGTAGACCGCTCCTAGACGTGACACTACAAGAGTGACGCTGCCATTGACGTGTTTGACGCGACAACTGACGAGACCAATGAGTTGTGAGATGTAGATCATCGGCAAGGCGCTGGACAACGCGTCTACTGGCCTCCAGCGAGCGCGGAGTTTCTGGAGAACGCTGCCTTTAACAGTTACCCACTCGTCACGAGGTCGGTCTGGACTCCAGAGGTCTCCAGATGACAAAGCTGTTTCATTATTTGTGGGCGAAATCATTTCCTTGCTTTGGATGAAGTCGAACTTTTCGTTTCTGTTCGACTTGGAAAAACAGCAGATTTGATTATGCGAAGATCAGGAAAGATACCTATGGATAAAAAAAAAATGCATGACACTAATTTTGAGATCAGCATTAGAAGTAGTGCATTTTGCTACTTCGAGGATAACCTCAAAGAAATTTTAATATGCGTACCTAATTTATTTCTTCACCCACTGAACGAAGTGGAAATAGAAAACAACATAACAAATTTGCACGATTGCAAAAGAGCAAATTTACATGTGACATGAGTAACAATAGAATTTTCGGAAAAGTTGCGGTTACTTCCAAGATAGTTTATTTCGTTTAAAACAACTAATTGAAAGTATATGGTTCCTCGTGGTTGTTGTAATATTTCGCAGAGTGGGTTGAAATAAGTGTTTACACTTCGATTTCTTAAAATTGCGTCGTCCTTGAAATGAAAATGAGCGATCATTTGGCACTTTAAGGTAGCACAACTGATATCTCATATCTTCCAAATAAGCCTATTTTTGGCAGAGGTATCAATAATCACTGTTTACACGATACTGTGAAATATGAACAACTTCTCGTGTCTAGATTTTGAGATATTGTAGTTATAAATTCCTATTTTTAACATGTCTTATGGGGGCCATTAAAATCATGACGATTTCCATGCTATTTTTGAGTTTTGAATTTTACTGAAGTTCAACGTTTTTTCAAAAAACTGATTTCTAGATAGATAGTTGGACATTCTATTAGTAAAAAAATTGAAAACAATACCAACGTGTGCTATTTTAAAAGTTATCAACCAAAAACTAAATGATTTCCCTATACCTCCTGTGTTACAGTTTTGTTCATTCTCGGAAGGCAATAAATTGAAATCTCGCTATACGACAGGGGTTGCTAGTTAAATGACATTTTATGATTCATTTATACTTAAATATAGTTGAAATGTAGGAAAACGTTTTCTGAACTTGTAATTTCAAGATTTTTTTTGTATATTATGTATATCATGATGGTACTACCGTACTCGTCAAGAAATCCCATTACGAGGTGTAAGACTGTTTCACTCACCGATAAAACATTAATATTGTCATGAGTTTCTTTAGGAAAACCGGCCATTTTAAATACAGCTGTAATTTAAATGTGCTCTGAATTTTGTATGTGGCTTGTGTACCAGGTGTATTACCCAATCCTCCACAGATCCACTTGCAATCTCGATATTAAACTCATTTATTCAGATTTGGAAAATAGATCAAGATTTTTAAGCACTTAGAATACGTAACTAATTTCTCATAGTTAGTAAACCAAAGTCGTGTCACCTACTTTAAAAATCAGACGACTGAAGAGAAATCAAAATGAATCATACTGAAGAATGAATCGAGGAGAAACTAGCAGAACGCCTAGCTTGCTCTATTCGTTAAAAGAACTGATTCAAAAGTATTGAATCCTCATCACATATTATAATTATATTGATCGTTACTTTGTTCTAGAAAATTTATTAATGATTAATAAAACAGGCGTGGAAGAGGGAGTTAAACATTTATCGACAGTAACTATGACAACTGTGCAATAAACATCACGTTCAAATTTTGTAACTCTCCCTATAAATATATGAAAACTAGAGGAACCCGTCACGGTAAAACATGACCAATGTGCACCAGTGGGATATGCGTAAATAAGAACCAATAGAAATATTTGGCAACAAAGTGTGACTTTGATAGCGTGACCAATGCCCAACTTAATACGTAAATGAGAAACGAAGAGAAGTCTGAGAAACGAAATCTGCAAATCTATTTTGACAACCCATACTAAACTCCCTTGGAGCAGAAGCTTAAAGAAGGCAGGGATGACGATTTAGTATACATTTTTCAAATATTTCAAGATTATGGAGTAAAATGTCCTTCAAAATAACAATAACTTTTGAAAATAACTGCAGATTAGACTGAAAATTAGAAAAAAATACCTAAAATGTAGGTACCAATACCCATGCAAAGTTTTAAATTGATCGGTCAATCTGATCTAGTTCAAATTTCAAAAATTACAGGAAAAAAGGGTTTAAATTTTAGCCAATGGGAGGATTTGGCTGAAATTTTGTAAGATTAGGGACACTGTTGGTTGCAATAACTTAGATAAATTTCAAATTGATCGGAGCAACCAATCAAAAGATAATATTTCTAAAATTTGAACCAATCACAGGATCCCGTTCAAATGCGATCCCAGAGACCGTATAAATTACGTTAGTATGTGTGTAAAATTTCAGATCGATTGGTTGTGCGGTTTGATCTGGGCAGTGCAGACAAAAAAAACAAAAAACAACAACAAAATAACACACACAGAAAGTGCCATAAGAGTACCGTGGTGACGCTCGCTACGCTCGCTCAATGACCAGCTTCACGTAGATGGAAACCAAAGAGTGTCCGCTTACAGTGGAATTATAACAGTTAATTGATTATGACACACGATTCTGATATCAAGGATAATCGAGGGGCGGTAACAGCATTGTTATGCAACGGCGCGAAGCAAGGTTGCCAAATGTGTTACTGCATTGATGAGTATGTTGTAGGTTTAGTATTAATTTAACTATGAACAGATGTTAAACGCATGCTTTATCCCAGTGATTAGCACACGACGTGAATGCAATTTAACAGCTGTGTATAAATGCATAGTCATGTATAAAATTGATTGCAGATGTAAAATAATCCCCCCCAAAAAATATTCAGAAAATGTACCTATTACATTATAATAATTGAACTAAATGCGTCTACAATATAAATTTTGAGATTCGATAGACTCTCTTCCAAATTTTAAGATTTTCCTAGACAAAGCAATAGAATGGTTTGGTATGTTTATAAGCGTTATTTATTGCATTTCTATATCACTCAAATCTATAACTGGTATTAAAATATAATGTAGGTACCTACTTGAAAGATGTCAAATAATCACGCACAGTTTTGTAATAACCGTTAACATTACTTATGAATGCACTACGAAAGTACACACTGGAAATTCACTCAGTTTTATAAAATCGGCCGTGCCAGTGTAATTCTAGGACCAAAAGAAAAGTAAAAAATGCAAAGTCTAAATCAGATGTTGATACTTCAGTTCAAACAAAAAACTATTCTATATGGTTATCTTGTTATGTATTTTTTTTAATGGCTGTGTGTCAATTCTCTCTATTCTCTGTGTGTCTATTCTCAAGAAAATAATACATTGAAAATGGGACAACACATTTAAACAATTTTGTCGTGTTGTTTGCCACATGTTGCATCCTGCCCCTGCACTAGGCTCTCTACTACGGCACAGTTGTGTTGCTATATACTCTCGTGTTCAGGAGATCGCACATTGAGCAGGACGATCAAGTAGGTGGTGAGGGCTCCTCCCATCTGCAACATCAGACAACGCGTTACAAAACTGTCTTCTTCTTCATCAGTTCCAACAACACAAGAACCAAGTAAACTCACCGAGTACAACAGATCCAAGTCTATGGAAAAGAACCTACCAGCTGTGAAGTCGATCTTCTTGTGTATCAGAGTGATCGACAAAACCGTCAACTTTACATAAAGAAAATGTACAATATTAATAAAACGGAGATTGAATTCCATTCAACAATTCATTCTACGGGTCGGGTAATCATCATTAATATTTGGGCAAACTCACATTGTAGCCAAGGTTGATATGAAATTCGTCCAAACGACCCTTTAAATATGTTTTTATGGTATTCGGTTCGGATGAGAGATATTTTACTTTCTGCGACAGAGCATCCCCACTCTTATTTCTGAAGGAAGTGCAACGTGGTGCGATACTATACTCTCCAAAGTACAAGATGCAACAAGTGACAAAATTTCAACTTTGGAATTTGCCAATGCCTCAAGAGTCCTGGGCTTAAACCAGAGGTCCTGGGGTAAACTGACGGCTGCGTCAAATTCTCCCAAATTACCTCAGTCTCTGAGTCAAGTCTCGTGATTTACTCCACTAAAATTCAACTTTGGAAGGTGGTTTTGATACCTATTTTTTCCTATTTACCTATTTGAGAAATTTACATAAATACTTGAAATAAAAAAAGTTTTTCTTCATATTTATTTCATGAAAAATATGAAAAATATAACTTTTTTTCTTTAAACATTTCTTAAAAATTTTCAATTGTATTGCGAGAAAATGGGTATTATTATTATTATTATTATTATTATTATTATTATTATTATTATTATTATTATTATTATTATTATCGTTTTATTCACAGAAAGTATGTTCATTTACAAAACTAACTGGTAGGTATTACATTGTTAATCCAAAAATAATCCATATTTTTTAGGAAATAACATACATATTTAAACATGAGGTCACGTTAATACTCTTCTTAGTATATGAGATGTTCCAAGGACAGCGATCTTCTGAACTTCTTTCCAATATGGATTTCCTGGAATGGTCTTCACATAATCTTCAAAATTTGTTGTTACTGTGCCCAGTGCTCCGACAATGATTGGTAGTACTGTAGTCTTTAATCCCCACATCCTTTTAACTTCGATTTCCAAATCTCTGTACTTCAACTTCTTCTCAGATTCCTTCTTCATGACATTAGTTTCCATTGGAATGGCTACATCGATGATCAGACACGTTCGTTCCTCGGTGTTTTTGATAATTAAATCAGGTTTGTTTGCTAATATCGTCCGATCTGTGTTCACCTGTTCATTCCAAAGTATTGTTATTTTATCTTTACAAGTGACCTGGTTTGGTTTATGGTCGTACCACTTGTCGGTCACTTGAATAGCATAGTTCTTGCACACCTCCCAATGAAGGTAAGACGCGACACGGTCATGGCGTTCTATGTATTCAACTTTAGCAAGAATAGGGCAACCAGAAACTATATGAGCTATGTTTTCTTCATATTGTTTACATAATCTACATAGGCCATTTCCACCTGTCTTCAGTATACGTTTTTCATAACTTCTTGTCCTCAATGCCTGGTCTTGAGCTGCAACAAGAAATGCTTCTGTCTCTCCTTTGAGGTCTCCTTTTTGAATCCAATTAAAGGTATGTTCTCTGCTGACATATTCTTCCTTAAGATTTCTCGCATATTGACCATAATTATTATTATTATTATTATTATTATTATTATTATTATTATTTTTTTTTTTTTTTTTTTTTTTTTTTTTTTTTTAACTTCTCCTGCATTTTAGGGATTTTTGAGACAAGCCGGAATATATTGATTCAAGGCATGCCCTGCCTACACATCTTTCGGAGAGTCATATTAGTACCTTAGCACTGATGTTTTTGATGTCGGTCGTGCTAGCCGTTCAAGAACATTCTGACAATTCTCGATGTTCCTAACAACGCCGCTTTTTGCATGATCCGTACGTGATATTCTTCCAACCAGAGTTTCTCTCGGTTTTCTACTAATTCCTTTGACACAAGACCGTTTACTGAGATGACCACTGGCACGACAACGATTTCCCTCAGTCCCCACATGTTCTTGAGGTCTATGGCTAGCTCCTGATACTTTCTCTTCTTCTCAGCAATAGTGGGTGTTATGTTGCTGTCTGAGGGAATTGCAATATCTACAATAATTGCGTGCTTCAGCTTTTTATCGAGAAAAATAATATCAGGTCTGTTGCAAAGCACTGTTCGGTCCGTGTTAATCGGGAGATCCCAGAGAACCTTTGCCTTGTTATTTTCCAGTACTGGCTCTGGATTATACTTATAATGAGGCATCTCGTCCTGAACGAGACCAAACTCTTTCGCTATTGCTTGGTGAACCACCTTAGCAACTGTGTTATGGCGTGATAAATATTCCGTGGGAGCCAGTACCGAACAACCAGCCGTGACATGCTGGATGGTCTCCTTCGCTTTCTTGCAGAGTCTACAGCGATCAGACACGTTTTCCTTGAGTATATGCCTAGCATACGCGTTGGTTCTGATGACTTGGTCCTGAATGGAGAATATGAACCCCTCAGTTTCTGAGAAGAGCCCACCCCCTCGTAACCATTCGGTAGAGAATCTTTTATCCACAGCATCAGCATCCAACGCAGCCGCAAATCTCCCGTGCAGCTCTTTTGCTTTCCATTGATCAAGTTTATCCTGCAATGGAATTGGTGTCAATTGGAAGTGCTCATCAGCCAAATGTAAAGGCGTATATCCAGAATCCGCAATACATACCGCCTTGTGCAAACTCGATGTATGTTCACAAAAATACTTGCGTAAGCTGAGAACTTGCCGAATACAGATCTCCTCAAAGTCTTGAATACCTCTTCCGCCATGTTTGCGCGCAAGGTGGAATCTTTCAACTGCACTCCTTGGGTGATGCATGCGATGCTTAGTAAACGTCGTTCGCACTTTTCTATTCAGTGCGTCAAGTGCAGTTTTCGTCCACTCGACGACTCCAAACGTATACATAACCACCGGAACTGCCCACGTGTTGACAGCCACAACTTTGTTCTTTCCGTTCAGTTGAGATTTGCACACCTTCGTTATCCTCTCGAGGAACTTCTTCTCCACACGATCGCGCGCTAGTACGTCAGAAACACCCAGTAGCTGCAGCATGCCTAAGTACTTATAACTGTCACCACTACCAAGTCCTTGAATAACAGTTCCACACATAAGGTTGACATCTTCTGGATCTTGCAACTTTCCTTTGCGTACATGAACCGATGCACATTTGTCTAGCCCGAACTCCATATGAATCGCGTCACTGAAACTCTTCACCACTTCCAGCAGGCTTTGCAGTTTGTCGCGACTCGCCGCATACAGCTTCAGGTCGTCCATATAGAACTGATGCGTGATTGACACTCCTAACTCTCTGTTCAGCACATAACCGCACCCTGATTCTCTTAGCATCCTACTCAATGGATTAAGGGCCAAACAAAACCACAGGGGGCTTAGGCTATCACCCTGAAATATACCCCTTGCGATTTTAACTTGGTCAGTGCTGTAGTCTGTTTCGCCAATAGACACACACAGTCTCGTTGTCCAGTTCTTCATCATAAACACGAGAAGATTCACAAGCGCGTTATCGATTTTATATAGACGCAGAACACGAATCAGCCAGGAATGTGGTACGGAATCGAAGGCTTTTCGATAATCGATCCATCCAACAGATATGTTCCTGCCTTTCTTGCACGCTTGTCTCATCACAACCGTATCTATGACCAACAGCTCTTTGCAACCCTGCGCACCTCTACGACAACCGTTCTGCTCCTCTGCTAGGAGTTCATTCGCTGACAAATGTCTGGAGATTTTCGACGAGATTATGGATGTTAATATCTTGTACACAGTAGGGAGACACGTGATTGGCCTGTAGTTCCTGGGATCCTCCATGTCACCAGCCTTTGGCTTCATGTATGTGACCCCTTGCGTGAAGAAATGAGGTATGACCTTCGGATTGACAATGGACTCTTGAAAGAGGTTCGCTAGCACGCCGTGCACGCTCGCAAAATGCTTCCACCAAAAGTTTTGTATCCCGTCACAACCCGGCGCTTTCCAGTTTTGGGTCCTCCTCACTGCAAGTTGTACATCCTGTTTTGTTACAGACACGTCCTCCATCAATGCCAAATCGTCACACAAAGCCACCTCTTCATTTAGCCAGTATGCATTGTCATCGTGTACGGTGGTGTCTGACCATACTCCTGACCAGTAATCAACCATGCTAACGTCAGTAGGTGGCCTCTGATCACTGTTCTTCGCGTTAGTTGCTTCGTCCAACTTACGATAGAAAACTTTCTGATCTCTAAAGAACAAAGCATTCTGCTGCCTTCTCTTCTCGGCTTCGTTGTAACGCCTGATCCTGCATCCAAGGGCAGCGACTCTTTGCTTCAGATGCTCTGCTCTCACTCTCAGCTTTCTATCGTAATCGCGATCTGATGTTGTTATAATCAATGCTTTTGCGATCTTCTGGACTTCACGGCTCACCCTCTTGCTAGGGTTCAATGGTGATGCAAAGTAAGCGGTTAAGATACCAATTTCACGGCGAGCAATATTGATCTTTGTCTCGATCCTTCTCCTCCATGGTGGTTCCGTTACCCGCTTGTTTCGCACACTACTAGTGGCGAGCGTCTGCTTATCCTTGACCACCTTACCAACACTTAAACATACAGCAAGGGCAGCACAATGCACGAGTCCACACAGCTCTTCCAGTGCAATATCTGAATCGACGTCCTTTTCCAATAACCAATCAATAAAGGACACAATTCCAAAAAGCTTAGTACCGTACTCCACTCTTGGAATACGAGGACGATTTAGAATACTCATACCTTCATATTTCATTTTACATTCTTCAAATACGTCTGAAATTAGATGTTGCTCTTCTGTAAAAGGCATTTGAAATTCGTGGACATCCAGTTCACCCGTGCCCTCCTCCGTCGAGCTCCCGGATTCGACAGATACATTGCTGGACGATGACTCTGTCCCACTCTCTTCACTGTCTGAATCATCTGGCCGTGCCAACTCCCTCTAATAATATTATTATTATTATTATTATTATTATTATTATTATTATTATTATTATTATTATTATTATTATTATTATTATTATTATTATTATTATTATTATTATTATTATTATTATTATTATTATTATTATTATTATTATTATTATTATTATTATTATTATTATTATTATTATTATTATTATTATTATTATTATTAAGTCTATATTCTCAACAGAGCCAGGCTCCACTAGTGAGAATGTAATATAGAGAAGGGAGGAGAGGAAACCCGGTACCGGCATGTAGCCTACTCCTGACGAAAGATACCAAGGGGACCAACGGCTTAACGTCCCTTTCGAAGGACGGTGTAACATTCACAGCACGAGCCTCCACAACCCGCGCCGTCGAGAGACTGATAACAGGTGGAGGGAGGTCGTCACACTAACCCCCAAACACCCCAGTCTCTCTGGCCCAACGGCAGCAACATGGCAAGGCAGAGTTGAATGGTCACCCATCCAATCGCTGACCGCGCTCAATGTTGCTTAACCTCGGTGATCTAACGAGAACCGAGGTATCCAACACACCAGCCGTTGGGTTTAAAAACCCAACTGGTTCAAAACTACCTCCCAAATTTGCATATCAGTGGAGTAAATAATGCGCCTTGTGAAGACTTCACTCTAAAAAATAATCGCAATATTCTTGGTTCAACAAACAAATATATTACAGGTTTGTACCTAAACGTGTGATATTCTAGACCAGACCAGTAAACTGCATTGACGGTGACGAGGGCCGGAGATTTATCGGCTTTGTACCTTTTCTTGTCCGCGTTTGGACCGTGAATATCCGGTGTTCGGGGGTAGGTCGAAAACTCGGATCAAGCGGAAGCAAAATCTCAAGCTTGGACCGCAATACTTCCTGACTCGAGTGTCGAATAATTTTCAGTATTGTGTACATAACTAAAATGCATAACAATTACAATCATTTATCGGATTTCCTATGCATAATATTGTCCCGTGCAAAATAATAAAAATTGGCACTCAGCCCCCCCCCCCCCCCCCAACCCCCAAAAAATCGTAATTATGTAAATTTTACAGCTTGCCAAAAAATTAAAATAGATCAAAGTTGAAAATTTAAAAAAAAACATCTTAATCTATAGCAATGGGTTATATAGAAGATTGTTATAAACTTATACAAACATTTAAAACTTATACGCATTTGATTTGTAAAAAATATATTGTCGCGGTAAAAAGTAAACTTGTTGACATGAATTTGGCATAAAATAAAATCAATAAAATTTTAACTAGCAAAGACATGTCGTTAATTTTCTTATCATTTCAAAGAATCTCATTCGGTGTATTCTTATCAGTTTTATTATCATTGTAGGCGAGAAATGTATTCAAAGAAGTAATTGGTCCCCTGTTTTTTTTTAACAATCCTGTATAGGAAGTTAAATGCGTATTCATGCTTACCACAATAATGTATGGAATTGTTCCATTTATTCAATTTAAACCGAACAATGTATAAATCGAGTCCATAATAATGGAACGACTTGCATTTTTAGCGGGTCTAAAGGCGATTTAATTATCTTTCTACAAATGTCCAGTATATTTGTATTATTATCTACTGTGAGTGTGGCCACGACTGCTTCTCTAGTGATAAGAATCATAGAGAATAGACTGTCTCTTCCTCTTTGTGAACAATGGTGATTTCCGACTGCCCTGACTGGTTTTGCGGGCGTCAGGTAGTAACAACACTCGGTCTAATTTTAAATCTTCCCTTCTTTCGTACAGAGTCAAAGGCGCAAATGTCAATCTTTTCATCATTATAAAGGAAAGCATCCAACTGACTAGCAATTATTTTCCTAAAATGTCCTAGCTTGTTGTATGAGTAGGTCAGATATTGAATAAGTATAGCAAATACTAACAAGTATATTCTATTGCAAATGGGACTCAAAGTGAGTCTCAAGCGCTCTGTTTCTCACTTCCCTCCGTGGTCCCGGGGTTACACAGCCAGATTCTACAAGACTTCAAAGCGGGTCGCGGGTTCGAGGCTTGTCGGGGGCATTCTAATTTAACTTTGTGTATTAATTATGATTGTAATTCCCTCTCTATTTCCGTTTACAGAAATAAAATACGATGAAAACTGGCTGTGAAATTAATCGAAGACTGTTCGAATTTATTTTTTAATATTAGATACATTCATGATGTTTTACTGGTACAAACACGATAAATAACCGGTTCAGCGACATGTGCTATCACATGGCAGCTCTGATATTATCTTGGTCAAGCAGGTAAAATGTTGGAGGCGCGCGTCCGCTAATAGCCGTGACCGGACGTATCTTTATTCTAGACCGAAGGTCCGACATATATACCTGGCTGTAGTGAGAGATGGTGCTTGCAGTTACAAACCCGATTAATATCGGAGAAATTTCTAACAGTGTTTGGTATTTCGGGAGAATTTTACGCAGCCGTCAGTTTCCATAGCGGTCCCCAGGCTCTTAAGGACTGCTGTTAATCAAAATAGGTTTTCGCGATTATTTGGAAATACAAATTATGTCATTTGTGGCGTTCTGTACTAGCTCCTTGATTGACGAGCATCACTTTTCATTGTATTCAAAATTAACTAACTGTAATTTTATTATACCTCTCTATGTAACTGCTGATTGGTTGTTGCTGACAATATTCCGGTGACAACGTCTCTGGTTCTCTGACTCTGCAATCGAACATGCTTACATGAAACGACGAAGTTGTTGAATACGTCTGGATCATAATACGTGATTCAAAGCTCTTACCTCAGACCGAGCAATGTGGCAAACCAAGCATAGAGTTGATATTTGCACGACATCAATCAGTAAATCATAAACCATCCAATATTGAAGATGGCCCGTCACAATACACTTGATAGATTGGAACGAAAATGAGAGAATTTGAAAGAAGTAAGCTCCAATAGCAATGAGAGAAGGAAACGAGAAGAGGTCGTTCACATTCGTAGCTGCGTCGCAAAGCATCCAGTGAATAGACAACGATGTTCGTATGAGTACGACTTTCATTTGACGACCTTGAGACTCCAGGTACTCGTTCAGAAGTCGGAAGCGTTGACGCAGTGCAAAGACGCAACACATGAACTGATATTCTGACAGAAGAATTATGAAAAATGGTACGTAATAGCCTATCCACAATACTATTGGCGCTATATATGCACTAACATAAACATCGAGAAAAAATACGATGATAGTGCTGAGAAATGGAATGATAACAAAAGCGACCACGAAACATTTGTTCCTTGAGTGTGGAACTCGTACATTTATGTTATCCATTAAAATGTCAATCTCTTGTATGGACTTAAAGAACAAAATATACCTTCCTTGTCTGAATCCTACAAACATAAAGCAAACTGTTGAGATAATACGAAATAGATTACGCAAAATCCCAACTAATCTTTCGACGGACGGTGGGTTATATATTTTTAATGTTTCAGATACTAAATAGAATGTATTAAGTGTAAGCACCACGCTAAGTACGATGATGATGACCGCGCTGTAGACCGCTCCTAGACGTGACACTACAAGAGTGACGCTGCCATTGACGTGTTTGACGCGACAACTGACGAGACCAATGAGTTGTGAGATGTAGATCATCGGCAAGGCGCTGGACAACGCGTCTACTGGCCTCCAGCGAGCGCGGAGTTTCTGGAGAACGCTGCCTTTGACAGTTACCCACTCGTCACGAGGTCGGTCTGGACTCCAGAGGTCTCCAGCAGCCGAAGCTGCTTCGTCTTTTGTGTTTGTAACCATGGTAACATCCACAACGTTTGAGTTTCTATAGACTTATTTTACGATCCTTCACTAACAACGGTTGAATTCAATTTAGTGACAGGCAGAGAGAAGAATTCTGCTTTTCTACATCATGTGGTACCTCAAATAAGAGTAATTTTCATCTTAGTATCCGTAATTAAGAAATGAGCAGCTACAAACTGCTGCTAAGGGAGTATCACAATGCTGTTGTAGCTCAAATGATACCTGTAATTTGATAATTTGATCAATTAATTGTTAAGACGACAACATGCGTCAAGGAGATATGATTTTTTTTGAATAAATTTGACAAATACCGGGTGGCGCAAAAAAGCGCACAATGGGCGAGACATTGCTGTGACGAAACTACTGCACACATCGGGCTGAAAATTTCAAATATTATAAACAACATACTATTATTTAATGTGTAAAAGTTTCAAAAAAATTACTTGTGTGTGAAAAAAGTTATAGTTGCTCGAATTTGGTTGTCGAAAAATCAATTATACGAAGCTCAAATAGAGCGCGTTAATAAAACGTCCAACGGCAGGGACGCTGTTTCTTCGAACCTGCTTACGAAATCAATCTGAAAATTTTAAATTTTAAACAAAATATATTGCTATCAATTATGTACAAACTTCAATACATTGGGATCAATGGAAAGAAAGTTATAGGGTCTTCAAGTTGAGCCTAAGAGCAGAATATCATTTCTAACTTTTATTACCCACGATAATTTCAAAAAGTGTAATTATCTCACGCTAATTTGGCTTTTAATCTCAACTTCAAGGTACCATAACTTTCGTTCACTTAATTCAAATGTATTGAAATTTTTACACCAATTATAGCAATATATTTTGCATAAAATTTGAAATTGTCAGCTTGTTATCATGCGTAGTTTTGAATTAACAGCGTAACAACCAATGCAAGTTTTCTGGTCGCGTCCTATTTGAGCTCCGTATAAACGATTTTTCGACAACCAAGCTCGAACTGCTGTAACTTTTTTCACACAACAGTAATGTTTTTGAAACTTTGACACATTAATCCTTAGTATGTTGTTTATATTATGTGAAATTTTCAGCCCGATGTATGTAGTAGTTTCGTCACAGCGATGTCTCGCCCATTGTGCGTTTTTTTTTAGCCACCCGGTATTTTAAAACAATCATAGGATGTCCGAAATTTTTCAAAATTTCTTAAAATTGAACACACTTAATTTTAGAATGTTACTTTGATAAATCCTGCATATATTTTTTTTTAAACATATTTTGAACGAAACGAAAGTGTGAATCAAAGTAGTAGTATTAAGATTATCTTTCTTCAATAATTAACACATACAACAGAATTTGATGCTAGTCTCCTTTAACAACGCAAAACTAGAACAAATAACGTAGCATTTTTTTCTCTTCAAATTATCACAGCTGTTATGAAGCCCGGCATGAAACTACTATACACAAATCAATTTGTGTGTTACCTCATTAGAGCCAATTATGTGAGTGTCGCAATAATTTGCAGTACAATTCTCATTACATATTTAATTTGGTGCAATGAGATAACCATGGTAACTGATAAATAAACAAACCATGCTTGTGTGCAAGCCGCGGATTATACGCCAAGAGCAAATGAGAAATAGCATCTACATAAAAAGGCTCATTTTGTGAATACATATTCAAGCGATTTTGCTTCAATTGCAATTAAACTGAAATAAAAATACTTATACAAGTATGTACCTCGGAAGTAGAATAGAATAGACTGTCTTTATTTTGCATTAAATAATACATACAATGCGAGGTTCACGTACGAACGTTGCGTTCTTCCACCCTGCATGTGCATAATATTATTTACAATGAATTTACCATTAATTCTTACTTTCAGTTTTTTTACACTTAAACCATCTAAATAATGAATATCAGTATTTAAATAATTAATAGAAATTTAGTGATGTGATTAACGTTAACGCCAAAACGGCGTTGAAATCGCTCGCGGCAGACTTGTGATCAGTACATAGAAAACAAAACAGAAAGCGCAAAACGCAAGTACGGTCTATGAAGACCCAGCTTTAGTTAGTATTATTTACATTAAATACATTGTTAAACTGCCATCATCAAATCATCATTTCTATACTCAACAAGTATTTTGTGGCTTAAAATCGATGGTTGAAGCTAATACAGAAGATATTATTAAAACTCACGTTTTCACTAGGCATTTAATTATTACTTAATTATATAATAAATATATTTAAATTTAAATTATTTTTAATTAGTATTATTTTATAATATAAATAAGAAGTATTCATAATATCTTTGCTAATACAATCTTTATACTATGCTAATACTGACATATAGGAAATATTTAAAAATTAGCACACTTCAGCACTAAACTTATTTTTTGAGCAGTAAGTAATCTGGGGTGCGATCACATAAAATGATCACTTCCTTGTCACGGAGACAAGCTTCTCATCTCAATATTATTTACGGCCTTCTAGGGACTTGTCACCGTGACAAGAGAGTTCTCATTTTATGTAATCCCACTTCTGGAATGGTTTTTGTATCTTATGACACCAATATTTCACAAAAATCTAATTCAATACAAACGCTAGGAAATTTAATGCAAAGTTGTACAATAGAATCAAACGTTTCTTTGTAGTTTTGAGCTATTTTTTTATTGAACACTGTGGATGCAACTCTAAAATAGCTTTACACACAGGGATTTGTTAAAATGTAGATGATCATAAATCCTCACGTGACAAAAGCAGCACTTCAAAGCATCACTTCACTCTACATCAAACAATAATTAAATATAACGACTATGTGATATTTTGTTGAGTCACAAGATTTAAAATGTGTTCTAAATGCAAGATAAAGTACAAATGCTTGTGGAGTTGTGTGTAGTTGACACTGATTCCTCAGCAGATGGCACATTGAGCAGGACGATCAAGTAGGTGGTGATGGCTCCTCCCATCTGCAACATCAGACAACGCGTTACAAAACTGTCTTCTTCTTCATCAGTTCCAACAACACAAGAACCAAGGCAACTCACCGAGTACAACAGATCCAAGTCCATGGAAAAGAACCCACCAGCTGTAAAGTCGATCTTCTTGTTGATCAGAGTGATCGACAAAACCGTCAACTATCATGGAAATGGAAAAACAGTAATACTCAAACATCTTCTGTAGTGTTCAATCTCAATTTAAAATATCAATCTTGGAGTCATTGTTAACCTCATTGTAGTTATGATTTTTGGGCCATCTTATGCAGTATCCAATAACCATGGTCAACATGACGCATTTAAAATCCTCAATAAGTGACAAGCAATCGATCTCAATCATATTGTTGTACCTAATCATATTATTTCAATGTAATTTTTGTATATGTCGCCTTTTTGTATCAAAAGCAAATAAAGATAAATTGAATTGAATTGAAAAAATGTATACCTCTGTTTGCAAATCCTTATTGGTTGTAGATGACAGGAAGCGGGTGACTACGTCTCTGGTTCTCTCGCTCTGCAATGGACCAGCAAAAGTAAAATAATTACAGATTTCAACTTGTATCAATCTGTTTTATCAAATATAAACCGTGTATCTTACCTCCGACCGAGCGATGTTGCAAACCAAACATATAGTTGATATTTGGATGACATCAATCAGTAAACCATATATCATCCAATATTGAAGCGTGCCGGTCTCAAAACCCTTAATGATTTGATAGGAAAGTGACAGAATTTGTATGAAGTAAGCGCCAATTGCAATGAAAACAGGAAATGAAAGGAGGTCATTCACAATCTTAGCTGCGTCGCAAAGCATCCAGTGAATAGACAACGATGTTCGTATAAGTACGACTTTCACATGACGACCTTGAGCATCTAGGTACTCGTTCAGAAGTCGGAAGCGTTGACGCAGTGCAAAGACGCAACATATGAACTGACATTCTGAGAGAAGAATTATAAAAAAGGGTACGTAATAACCGACATTTGTTATTAACGATGCGACATATCCACTGAGGAAAACATCGAGCAGATACATTAATAGAGTACCGAAAAAAGGAATGACAACAAATGCTATGACGAAACGTTGGTTCTTTGAGTGTGAAACTCGTATATTTATCTTCTCCATTAAAATATCAATCTCGAGTATGTACTTAAAGAACAAGATAATCTTTTCTTGTCTGCATCCAATAAACATGAAACAAATTCCTGAAATGATTCGAACCATAATTCGAGACATTCCTAGAGTCTTCTGGATGATGGATAGCTGGTTAATACCTTTGATTACTTCAGAAATTCTATGAATAAAGCTAAATGTTAACACCACTATCAGTGCGATGACGATGACAGCGCTGTAGACCGCTCCTAGACGTGACACTACAAGAGTGACGCTGCCATTGACGTGTTTGACGCGACAACTGACGAGACCAATGAGTTGTGAGATGTAGATCATCGGCAAGGCGCTGGACAACGCGTCTACTGGCCTCCAGCGAGCGCGGAGTTTCTGGAGAACGCTGCCTTTAACAGTTACCCACTCGTCACGAGGTCGGTATGGACTCCAGAGGTCTCCAGATGACAAAGCTGATTCATTTTTTGGGGTTGAATTCATGGCAGGAAACGTCCTATTGAAAGAAGCCAAGAAAGCTATTCCTTCGTTTGTGGGAAATCACCCTTAAGCTTAGTTACAATAAGGGTGACTTCTATTACGACATAATGGGAATTTCACCATTAGTCGGAAACAGCCTTGTTCTTTATTGTATATTGGATTATATACGTAATTGATTACGCCACTTTCCAAAATTCAAATGGCCTACTTTAAAAACCACACTACTGAAGAGAAACCAAAATTAATCCAATGAACAAAGAATTGAGGAGAAATTTGTAGTACGCCTAGCTTGTTATATTCGTTAAAAGAACTGAATTAAAAGTATTTAATTCTCATCACATTTTATAATATTATTGATCGTTCCTTTGTTCAAGGAAATGTATTAATGATTAAACAGGTGTGAAAGAGGGGGTTGATGAACATTTATCTTCAGATGAAACTATGACAACTGTAAATAACATCACGCTCGTTCCACAAATTGACTAATTTTGCAACTCGCACTGAATAAATGAACAATATGAGCTGATGCCCTTAAGCAGATTATCGTTCAATGTTATTGCTGTTATCTATGCCATCTGAAGAATGGTTCTTTGGATTGGCGTCTCTACATTCCAAGTTTTGCTGAAATGTACAGAATCACCTTATTGGCGATAATAAGGATCTCTTACTAGTTGTCCAATGAATAAAAACTGAAATGTTTAAAGTATATATGTCTAGGATGTTGACAAACTAAATAATATTATTCTTGGATGATAGTCGTCAAGGAACCTTTATTCAAAGTCTGAACTAATCGAGTAAATTTGCGAAAATTTGCGAAAAACAACGGACTGATGACGTCAAAAGTCAGTTATAAACTCTTAAACACAAAATTAAATCACGATGGCTCTGGTCGTGGAGGAATATGTCTAACTACAAAAGTGAAACAAACGATTCCATTAATATTTTGGGGTCTACTTTATGTTTATGAAAGTATCTTATTTAAAAGAGTTGCCAATTGATGTCACTGTTCGAGAGAATGATAAATATCTATTTAAATTTTAGTACAAATCTTTTGAAATCAAGTAACCCTCTGAGATGTAGAATTGATATCGCGAGCTAATCGATCAACAACTAATAGCTTTCATGACAAAGATACGCATCAGCGCGCTCTTGAAATACCAGACAGTTAGCTCAATGCACGGAGACCAGAATGTGCGAGCGTACATTGAATTACCAATTTAATGATACACGATACGATAGCAAGGTTAATTAAGTTGACATGCACATTGTCATGCAAGAAAGTGTGCATAGATGAGTAGAAGATGTAGGTATAAAGCAATAATGCATTGATAAGCGCGACAGACTTGTGATTAGTTCATAGAAAAAATAAACGGAACACGCAAAACGCAAAAACGGTCTATATATAGACCCATCTTAAGTTAGTACTATTTTCATTTAATACATTGTTAAACTGACATTATCAAGTCATCAATTCTATACTCAACAAAGTGATTTGTGGGTTAAAATCGATGGTTGAAACTAATACTGACCTAGCCAATATTTAAAAATTATCACACTTCTGCTCCAAATATATTTCTTGAGCAAAAACAGTAATCTGGTATGGGGTTCGTTTCTTACTACGATTATATGTCACAAAAATCAAAGCTTATACACACGCTAGGTGATTAAATGCAACGTTGTACAGTAGAATCAAAAGTTTTTTCATATTTTAGAGCTAACAATTTATTGAATACTGTGGATGCAACTCCAAAATAGCTATATGCACACTGTGATTTGTTAAAATGTAAATCGTACATTCTTACGTGACAAAAGCAGCACTTCAAAGCATCATTCTACATACAAAAAATAAAATATGACGACTATTTGATATTTGTCGAGTCACACGATTTAAAACTGTTCTAAATGCAAGATCAAGTACGAATGCTTGTGGAGTTTTGTGTTGTTGACACTGATTCCTCAGCAGATGGCACATTGAGCAGGACGATCAAGTAGGTGGTGAGGGCTCCTCCCATCTGCAACATCAGACAACGCGTTACACTGTCTTCTTCTTCTTCAGTTCCAACAACACAAGAACCAAGGCAACTCACCGAGTACAACAGATCCAAGTCCATGGAAAAGAACCCACCAGCTGTGAAGTCGATCTTCTTTTGTATCAGAGCGATCGACAAAACCGTCAACTTTCATGGAAAAGAACGTACGACATTAAACTTCTGTAATCGAATTTCATCTGTGTAAGCCTTGAACCGCTTTAATATATCAGGTGAAAATGAATAATGTCCCATTAGTAATAGAGGTTCTTACACCGATTTAAGGGACTGAATTGGTTAGGATATACCTTAGACTAAATAACTGCTCTAAGGATATACTCATCCGAAAAGACAATGAACGGGACTTTACGGTGATCACATCGCACATTCAACGAAACGAAATGATATGACTTTGGCATCACCTTACTATACAAAAACATTTACAACAGGATTGTATGGACAATTCTCAGTGGATGATGACTGAATAGGACGATGATAATCGGGATGATAGGAAGTGTAATTGTGTATAATGCCCGTCCGGCCGGGGGGTTCAGTTGTTCGAGCTCTCCCGGTAAGTGAGACGCCACTGGTTCGTGTCCTGATTCGACCGGATATTTTTCACATATTACATCCTTCCTATCACACCAATTTCCATGATTTCATAAAATATTCGTACGTAACGGTACACTATGGCGTAGAAGTTCTTGAGCATCACAAATAAATCACAAAGAAGTACGTACCTCTCTTTGCATGTTCATATTGGTTGTTGTCGACAGGATTTGGGTGACCACGTCTCTAGTTCTCTCACTCTGCAATCGTATATTAGTACACGATAAATAAATAGTGTATGTTGGATTCACTGTTATTTATCAAATTATAAAGTTAGCTTACCTCAGATCGAGCGCTGCTGCACATTAAACATAGAGTGGAAAGTTTGACGACACAAATCAGTAATTCATTTACTATATCATATGGAATCTTTTTGTCCTTTATTTCGTTGATACCTTCGAATAGTAACGACAGAATTGCCAAGAAATATGCTCCTGTTACAATGAGAAAATGAAAGGAAAAGAGGTCATTGACAACCTTAGCGGCATTGCAAAGCAGCCAGTAAATGGACGATGACGTTCGCAAAAGAATTATGTTCACTTGACGACCTTGTGAATCTAGGTACTCATTTAGGAGGAGGAAGCGTTGACGAAGTGCGAGGACGCAAGACATAAACTGACATTCTAAAAACATAATTGTGAAAAACGGTACGTAATAACCGATACACATTACGAACGAATACTTAAAATCATCCGTGAAACCATCCAAAAGATATACTAAGAATGAGATGAGAATTGTAATTGCAGTAGCAGTAATCACGAATCGTTGATTCTTTGAGTGTGGAACTCTAAGTGTTATGTTTTCCATCAACTTGTCGGTCTCATGTAAATACTTGAAGAACAAAATAATATTCTCTTGTTTGAATCCTTTAAACATGATGAAAATTGTTGCGATAACTGCAACAATATAACGAACTAACGCTGTTTTTTTCTGGACTGTTCCCTCTGCATAACTTTTATCTACATAAGAGAAAATCTCGTCAAAGAACAACGTAAACGCAACGCTAAGTGCGATGATGATGACAGCGCTGTAGACCGCTCCTAGACGTGACACTACAAGAGTGACGCTGCCATTGACGTGTTTGACGCGACAACTGACGAGACCAATGAGTTGTGAGATGTAGATCATCGGCAAGGCGCTGGACAACGCGTCTACTGGCCTCCAGCGAGCGCGGAGTTTCTGGAGAACGCTGCCGTTAACAGTTACCCACTCGTCTCGAGGTCGGTCTGGACTCCAGAGGTATCCCGCTTCCAAAGCTGCTGCATCAATTTTCCTTGAAACCATGGCAACGACACTTGCTATTGTAGAAAGCCAACTGGCGGAGAGCTTTTAGCTCGTTTTCAGCTAGTCTTGGAAAAGCAGATTTCGATGTTCGAAGATTCCTATGGGTACACATTCAGGCATAAGAGAAAATTACAGATTTTACCAAAATCCCTGCTGGGTCCTAATCTAGCAGAGGTGTAAATTTTATTTTTATCTCACTAAGATATATGTATGCTCTTAGAGGCATGTTAAGTGGGAGCACATCATAAACAAAGACCAGAAAACAGCTACTAAAAGCAGGGTAGGACAAACTTTGGATAATCCAACTACTGATAGTTAATAGAGCTAATTCCACCACAACTAACAGGAAATTGGCTAACTTCCACTTAACATACCTATAAGCCTCTAAGGGCCGGTCTTTCAATAGTCAGCTAAACCAGTAGTTAAGTTTTAATCGGTCATTCGCTCGAGGTTTGTCATTGGTTGTTGCCATGGTAATTAAGTCCTAATTGAATGTTTAAAAGTTATCAAGTCATTGAAAAACTGGCCCTAACTCTCACTATAACCATCCATATTGCTAAATTTGGTCCTATTGAAGCAACGATGTCCTTGGTCCTACCCACTTTGTATGAAAGTTATGTTACTATTAATACTTAGCTTATACTGAAAATTGGAAATAAAAAATAATAAATGCATAACTATACTTCAAAAGTAGCTCATCGTATTTTATATGATTTTTTGGTTGACGAAAAAATCTAAGATATTTGTTTAGATTTATTTATGATGATTTATTCATATTTAAATTTCTTCACAGTTCACCCCAACGTTTCGGCGGACATGGCGCTTCCATCTTCAAGTGAAGAGTGACGTCATTCTTTATCAGCAAGTCACTCACGTGAACCGAAACATCGTCGGAAAAAACATAATAATAATGGAGCCTACAGTTGAATAGTATAAATTATTTTTAAGATTTTGCAATCGGTCTGACTTGACATTGCAATTTTATCATGTTTCCGACCTTGTTTGAATCACTCTTATCAATAGGAAAACGCTCAGTGTAACGCGTTGATGAGCGAGCACGGGGTACGTGCAAGTTCTCGAACCGGAAATGCGTACACAACGCACAAAAACATACATCCATATTTAATCGAAATATGATCACTCAATCAATAAAAAAAGTATATGCTTTTCATCGAAAATCATCTAAGCACCCTGGTAAATATAGCAAATCAGATTCAATTCAAGTGGCACTGGAAAACATTACTTTCGATACTTCATTACTGACAGATATTAAAAATGTCAATAAGTTCATACGTTCTTAACTGATTGGGATGAAATTTTGTAAAATAAGAGGCAATGTTGGTCTTAATGATCATGCAAAGTATGACTTTGATCAGAATTATCGAACACGTTTTCATTTTTCAGCCTATCAGGAGATATTTATTTAAATTTTAACCAATAAATGGATTTCAAAAAAATTAGGGTCTGCAAACAGAGAAGGTTGGTTTTACATGTGTGCAAAATTTCAGATCGATCGCTGAAACGGTGCAACCTGTGTATCGGTTAATAGCAGAAAAAAAACAAAAAAAAACAAAAAAACAGAGGTCCGTGCCAAAAGAGCCAAAAGGAGACGCTCGCTTCGCTCGCTCAATAATACTCTCGATTTTAGACACCAGTTTTTCCTGCTTTTGCGTTCAAAATAGTTTCCAAGTTGTGGGAATTCGTTCCCCAAACAGATGCGATTTCAATGATAATTCAGTTTCATAATTGAAAGGCGACTTTCAAAGAACGAGCAAAATGTAAAAACACTGCTTATAACAATTTTTATTTGTTTATATACAGATGTCAAATATGTAAAAGTGTAATGTGCGTATCTTGAGCTATACCCAACCACTTTCAGACCTTCCACAGCAAAGGGGGTTGGGGTGGGAGAGGTTCCACTACGGCATGCTCTAAATGAGATGTAAAAGACAAGCGAACTTTAACCATCAGTTGGTTGGTTTTTTGCAGGTCGCCTCTCAAATTGATTCATTCACTTGTCTAAGGAATTACAAAATACTTACTTTAAAAATCGCCCGACTGAAGAAAATCAGATTTGCAAAGAGGACGACGAATTAACTAGAAACTTGCAGCTACTCCTAGCTAGTTGAATTAGTTTCAAGGACTCGTTCAAAAGTATTGAATTCTCATAGCATTTTATTGGCCACTTGATACAATGAAACATAGGTATTATAGTAATTACACTGGCGTGATCAAGCGGGTTAATAAATATTGAAGAACTTCGCTAGAAGTAACTAACACCTTCATTAAGTAGATACAACACGCTCAGCCTGCAAAGTTCAAAGTTTGAACCTTATACAATGTTTTCAAAAAAAAAGTAACAAATATTTGAGTTGACTGAGAGTCTGAGAGCTATCGTAATATGCAACTAGTGGCTTTTCGATACACGCTCTATGATGTTTTTGTGATGTTGGCCCCCATCAGTCTTCACCTGAAGATGGCAGCGCTACGACTGCCGAAACGTAGTGACAAACGGCCCTTTTGGGGGCCAATATCACAAAAACATTATAGAGCGTGTACCGAAAAGCCACTAGTTGCATAACAAATATTTATTTTAAGAGCCCGTTTTAATTGATGAAATACCTTCGTGCTTAATATTATGGAACATGAAGAACATTGATGCACAAATTAATAATCAGAACACTGCTTACTTCAAATAATGCTTCACCGATTTTGGAATAATTCGTCTAGTATAATATATGTCCAAAAATTGAGGCCAACATAATCCATATCAATGATACAGAATCCACGGAAAATGTGCAATTCATAGCTTGCACGAACTTCTTTTGTTTTATATCAGCAATGCAAAATTATTGAATTTTCCGCTTGTGGACGGACATCTTGTTGGCACGTTTGACGGGTCAGATTTATAACTTTATTGATGTAAATCGATGTATTTTTAAAATGTGAGTGATTCCTCTTCGTACTAAAGATAACTCTGGAGCGGCGGAGCCTATACAATTTCCCAGGTACTCATTAACCATAAAATATCGTCAATGAAACAGAGAATCACAGCGATTCTGCGTGCCATCAAGATGGTAGCAGGCAACAATGAGATGACATCACGTGCAAACTAGGAATACGTAAATAAATATACCTACCACTCGATCTGATTTACCTTTTCGAAATCAATGGACAAAAAATAAATTACCTCATTAATGAATAACATAGGAAACTATAGTTAATAATAAATTCACTTAATTTCAAAAAATATAAACATAGAAGAACAAATCAAATACTTTTGTAACCATGTTCCTTATAGTAGTAACTAGGAAAACGCTCTGAGTAACGCGTTGATGAGCGAGCACGGATACGCGCAACACCTCGAACCGAAATTATGTTTATCGAAAATGTCCTTAAAAGCCAATAATTCTTGAATTTCGTCACAGACTTGTATGAAAATCTCCAACAATTCCTAAAATATTGGTCCCAATAACCACGCAAAGTTTTAAGTTGATCGATTGAACCTTTATGATTGAACGATTCCTTGTTTATTTCCAAAAATCACAGGATATCGTTCAAAAAAATGTTAAACGGTCATATCAGTTTCATAATACGTTTGAAAGTTTCTGCTCTAACAACCTTGAAGTGAAGATTCGAAGATTCCGTGAAATATGAAATTCGAGAAATATGATAGCCAACACGCAAAATATCCGTAAACTGTCGATAACTTTTGAATTTAAACACAGTTTAGTCTGAAAATTGTCAGAAAAACAGATAATGTTGGACCCGATGACCATACAAAATTTAAAGTTGATCGGTAAAACGGTTCTGGATTAAATTTCAAAATGCACATGAAATATCTTTTAAATTTTAACCAATGGGAGGATTTGGCTGAAAATTTGTAAAATAAGAGACAATGTTGGTCCTAATGACCATGCAAAATATAAGGTCGATCACATTTGTCGAAGTCCATTTTCATTTTTCAGCCTATCAGGAGATGTTTATTTAAATTTCAACCAATGAATGGATTTCAAAAAAATTAGGATCTGCAAACAGAGAAGGTTGGTTTTACATGTGTGCAAAATTTCAGATCGATCGGTGAAACGGTGCGACCTGTGTATCGGCTATTAGCAGCCAAAAACAAAAACAACAACAAAAAAACAAAAAAAACAAAAAAAAAAAAACAGAGGTCCGTGCCAAAAGAGCCAAAAGGAGACGCTCGCTTCGCTCGCTCAACAATAAAAAAAAATTTGTACTGACATTATTCTAATTCCTTCACAACTAAACAATAATTGCTGTTTTTTTATTGATCATCTGTTTAATACTCAATGAAAAATTTCATTTTCATTTCAAGTCGCCGTAAAGTATTGTAGCTAAGCCTTTATTTTTATCTTTAGAACAGTGAGATTACTGCTTTCATTTCTAATTCAATGCATTCCCTATAATTTATAATAATTCTAGCATATTAATCATATTTCCTATATTTACAATTTCTAATAATATATTATAATCTTTATTGAATAAAAAGACTCTGCCTCACAAATAAGGTTGCTAAAAAGCACAGAATAATAATCAACATATAAATGAAACTAATACTATTAATACAAAGTGAACTAAAACTACCAATTACAAATTATAAAGGTGATTGCGAAAAATTCTTATAGAACCTTTCAAAACTAACAATACTATATCGTCTATAAAATTTCTAATATTTACAATTGAAAAAACGTCGACAAAATTCGTAAAAAAAAACAGCGGAATGGTTCCTCGAGCGCCAACAAAAGACCGATGACCTCGATCTTATCGAGATCATCCTTACTATGAGATTCTTACTTATTGAGATCATACTGTGTCCTTGAGGCATCAATTTAATAATAGCAGTGTTTGCAATAAAGTTCTCTCTTAAAAACGACAAATTTAAGAAATCTTAAATATATTACTTATACCTATGCAATTGGGGTGAATATTTACTTCACAGAAACATATCTGGATAAATGCAAATTCCTATCCTATACTCGTTTAAAAAAACTAATAGATAGCATTTAACACAATTTATTCACATTTCCTTCATCCAAATGAAATTATGTGTAATTAAATACGTGTGATCAAAAGAGTTTATGAATATTTAAGAACATAATGAGGTAGCAGAAGGTAACTATGACAACTGTACAATAAACACCAAACTCTTCCAACTTTAGCAATAATTCCAGATCGCACGAAATACATTGCACACTTATTTTGCGGATAAAATAGAAAGGGCAAAAAACTAAAAATTACTTAATTCAATTAATCATGAAATGCAAATCTTGGTAGATGATACAAATATTCTGAAATAATGGTAGAAATACCACGATATTTACCTCAAGAATATTTCACGGCTAGAAATAAATACATTTGCATTATATTATTGACAGTTGTAATTTATGTTATGGTAATTAAAAGCTATTTGAGCTAACAATTATTAATTTTATTATTGATTTGAACATTTTTAGTAAATAGATTTGGTAAAATGGCAGAAAGGGTAAAGTCCAAAACCCCTCAGAAAAACCCCTCAGAAAAAGCGCTCTGGGAAACGCTCTGTTTATCGCGTTAATCAGCGAGCCTGGGCATGTGCATCGTATGCGTGTGCAAGTTTCTGCTCTACGGACCTTGGAATGATCTGAGAAACGAAATGCGTCAAATCAGCAGTGATAAAATATCTGAAATTTCCATCAAAAAGTTTAACAAATATTTCAAATTCGCATTTTGAAGTTAACTTCAGATAAGTCTGAAAATTGCTAAAGCACCTCAAATGTTGGTCCCGATGACCATGCAAAATTTGAAGTTGATTTGAGGTCAAACAGTTCCAGATTTAATTTAAACAAATATATGATTTGTTTAAAAACTACACACGAGACCACTCTTCAAGCTAGAGTGCAAAATTGCTGATCGATTGGTTGAACGGTTTGATCTGGGAAGTGCAGCAAAAACCTTGAAGAAGAAGAAGAAAAAGTGCTATGAATACGGCAGTGACGGTCGTTCCGTTTGCTTAATCACGATTGCAAATGTCGCTTGCTGTTCGAAGACTCGCTTATCAATGCGTTATACATATCGTTTTCCTAGTTTACTAGTTGACCACTAGAACGCTCCGCCCCCTGATACGTCACGAGTCACGTGACCGAGTGGCGGGAACATGGTTGTGGGCCAGATCGTCGCCGCGCGCCATTAGAACACATAGGGAAGTCAGTTCGGTTGATGCAAGAATCGTATTTCAGTGACGACAATGTTACCGAAATGTGTTGTGTCGGGGTGTAACATCAGCACAAAGATTCCCCGAATAATACTTCATGGATTTTCTAGTAATTTTGCTTTGTCTTCATATAATGTTTTATCGTAACGCGTGCACAATTCGTGTGGATCTAAGGAGAGATTTCCGTTGCTGACTCTGTCTTCTCAGGAGATCGCACATTGAGCAGGACGATCAAGTAGGTGGTGATAGCTCCTCCCATCTGCAACATCAGACCACGCGTTACAAAACTGTCTTCTTCTTCATCAGTTCCAACAACATATGAACCAAGTAAACTCACCGAGTACAACAGATCCAAGTCCATGGAAAAGAACCCACCAGCTGTAAAGTCGATCTTCTTTTGGGTCAGAGTGATCGAAAAAACCGTCAACTTTATGGAAATAAACATACGATAATTAAACATCTTTCATCAAACACTATATTTTCTCTGTACCACGATACACTCATTTCACGCAAAAGATTCCAAATCACAACGAATTTAACACTGTTCTATAATAAAGAAAGAGGCACTATCAACTACACTTTAATTCTTTGCTCTACTCCGTAATAACTTCGGTTGTTGACACTAAATAATTATACATTCTTAAACTCAAGGTTGAAACAATAGTAACGAATGTCTTGAATGAAAGGAGAGTTGTTTGGTATGGTGGTACTCTGTGCGACACATCCAGTTAGAAGAAAGCGAGGACGACCTGTAGAGATAGGAAGAGGCAGTAGGTTACATGAAGGCTTGAGGGCTGACAGATCAGGATTGCTAGGATATGAGGAGGCGGTGGTTTCTCAAGTGTAGGAAACGGCCATAGATTTGTAAAGAACCCGAATTGTCTGAAAGTTTGAACTCCAATCTTTTTCATAAACGTAGAGATCATAACACAACGGTTCAATACGGTGCATATTATTGGCAATTCATAACTATAACGACTCATAAAATCAAACTGATCGTCTCATTCTATATAAAACAAACACACTTTCACAACAAGCAAAATATCAAGTACCCCTCTTTGAATCTTCTGATTGGTTGTTCTTGACACAATTCGGGTGACCACGCATCTTGTTCTCTCGCTCTGTAATAGTAAGAAATCAGTGAAATAGAGTTCATATTTAATTAATTTGATTTATCAATACAATAGCTACTCGTATCTTACTTCAGACCTAGCAACGTTGCACACGAAACATAGCGTTGATAGTTGAATGACGTAAATCAGAGAATAATAAATTATAAAAGTTTCAAATTGTCTTTCTCTAAACCCTTTATACCCTCGAAGACAAATGTGACAATTTGCACGAAGTATGTTCCAATAACAATGAGAAAGGGCAAGGAATAAAGATCGTTGACAATCTTAGCGGAGTCGCAAAGTATCAAGTGTACAGACGACGCCGTTCGTAAAGTAACAAGGTCAACTTGACGACCTTGAGCCTCCAGGTATTCGTTTAGAAGACGGAAGCGTTGACGTAGAGCGTGGACACAAGAAACGAACTGATATTCCGAGAGAATAATTATGTAAAATGGAACGTAGAATCCAATACAGATTATAACTGGTGCTTCGAATCCACTAACAAAAGCATCCAACATACATAATAATAGAGTGCGGAGAAATGGAATAACCGTAGCTGCGATCACAAAACATTAGTTCCTTGAGTGTGGAATGTGCACGTTCATATTTTCCATTGCAATATCAATATCATGTAAATATTTAAAGAATAGATTGAAATCATTTTGACGAAATCCTTTTAGAAAAAGACAGGTTGTTGAGATTACCTCGCATGCATTGCGAAATAACAATGTATATTGCTGAATGGATCCCGGTTTATAATTTGCATCGTCGAAAGAATGAATCAAACTGTCTAAGTATAACTTAAACACCACTATCAGTGCGATGACGATGACAGCGCTGTAGACCGCTCCAAGACGTGACACTACAAGAGTGACGCTGCCATTGACGTGTTTGACGCGACAACTGACGAGACCAATGAGTTGTGAGATGTAGATCATCGGCAAGGCGCTGGACAACGCGTCTACTGGCCTCCAGCGAGCGCGGAGTTTCTGGAGAACGCTGTCTTCATCATTTACCCACTCGTCACGAGGTCGGTCTGGATACCAGAGGGCTCCAGCTTCCATAGATACTTCATCATTTGTGGTTGAAATCATTTCCTTGCTTTGGATGAAGTCGAACTTTTCGTTCTCTGCTCGTCTTGGAAAAACAGCAGATTTGATGATGCGAAGATCAGGCAAGATCAATCTATGGATAAAAAGTGCATGACTCCATTTGAATGAATGCTCCCGATTTATCTGCTCCTCACCAATGGACGTTCAAGAACAATAATTTTGGTTATGTGATATTCCCATGATTTTTTTCATGAATTTAGTAGAACGTAAATCTATTAAATGTAGATCAACTTATAGATACATATTGGTAAAAGTTATAACATTTTCAAATAATTTTTTTCGTAGAATATTTTTATACACTTCTGTGTTCACATTTCTTGTGATAAGACTGTTAAGAATAATAAAGGAATAACGTTTCATTGTCAACTATACTTTATACTTATGATGTACATTTTAGTTACAGTTCATTTTATACCAAAGCAAATCGTAATGCCGCTGCTCAGCACTTTGAAGACCAACAACTTGAGCTAGAATAACAGCAAAAAATCTAACTTTAATCATGATTTTAAATCTTTTATTTGTATTCTTCATAACCACCTATGAAGCATGAAGTGTATAGAGATACTGGGAAGTTACCTAAACAGTGGAATGCTAATGACTGGATTGTTGTCATGGGAGGTTCCAATGACATTGGATGGAGAAATAAGATTGACATTGTAAAGGACATGACAACATTGGTATCGGAATTGCTTCCAATAAGTAAGCACATGAATGTTATGATCAATACCATTCCTCCCAGGTTTGATAAACCAGAACTGAATGATGATATAAACTATGTTAATCAACACATTCACGCTGTGGTTAATACTATTAAGAATAAAGATAGCTCCAAAGTATTTTTAAATTTTCTTGAAAATAAATTGTATTCACCTATGTATAACAAACAGGGATATCATCTGAATAGGAAAGGTAAGCTACATTTGGCTAATTCAATTTCAAAGTATGTTCTCAGAAATGGCTGTTTTTTAGAATCATGCATGATGATGCCAAAGATAAAATAGTTGAGTATAAACAGAAGAATGTTCAATTTGCGCATTTTCAAAGTCAAGTTATTGATATTGGGTCTAACAATGTTAGCTTGCCGTTGATTTCTAATACATTAGATCCTGCATTAAATGCGTTGACGGAGTGTAATTTTCTAATGCATGTTAACATTCAATCTGTCAAAAATAAAGTTGAACAATTAGAGGCATTTATACAATCCCATCCATCAGAAATAATTTGTTTATCTGAACATTGGCTTAGAAAAGATGATATCAATAATATTGTTTTACCAAGATATCACCTTGCCAATTCTTATTGCAGATCTATTAATAAATGTGGCGGCGTTTTAATTTATACTCAGTCCAACTTACAATATAAACAGTTTTTACTTGATCCAAACATAAATGTTGAAAAAGCATTTGAAAGTACAGCAGTAAGTGTTCAAACATCTCATGGTAATATCATCATTGTTTGCATTTATAGGTCACCAAATGGTGATTTTCAAGTGTTTATTGACAAACTTAAATTGTTGCTTCATTCATTATGTAATTCTAATAAGAAAATTATAGTATCCGGTGACTTTAATGTAAACTTTGCTTCAGATGATAATAGAGCGATTGCAATTATGGATATATTTGATTCAAATGGACTAAAAATGATGATAAAAGAACCTATATACAAGGGTTACAAGTGTAACCAGTTCCTGCATTGATAACATATTCACAAATTGTGAGAAAGCTTCTGGTATGTCAATGGATGCTGATTTATCAGATCATTGTGTTCAATTTCTTAAGATTAAGTGTACTAATGAATATGTTAAACCAGTGTTTATAAATAAGAGAACTTTTAAAAAGTGTCAAATTGATAATTTTACTCTGTTATTAAGTAACACCAATTGGGACAATGTCTATGTAAAGGACACTGTTGATGATATGTTTAATGAGTTCATGACTTTGTTCAATGAGAAATTTAATCGAGCTTTTCCATTGAAAAGAGTCAAGATAAAAAAAAATGGACAAAAAGTGAATGTATGGTTTACGAAGGAATTACAGAGAATGTCAGAGGAGGTAAAAAATTTATATATTATTTCTAAAATGAATAACAATTCTTTAAATAAACTAAATTATCAAAAATTGAAGCGGAAATATAAGAAAGCAATACAAACGAGTAAAAAACAGATGAATGTTGACATAATAAATTCTTCTAGTAACAAAGTAAAAGCAGCTTGGAATTTGATAAAAAACAATAGTAATAATGAAAATTTTGATGCCAAAAGAAACGATAATGTTAAACTTGTGCGTGATGGAATCACATTCGAACATGTAAATGAAGTAACTAACTTTTTTAACATCTATTTTAAAAATGCTGCTACTAATGTATTGGAAAATTGTGAGAAACAATATACTGATAACAATATTGGTAAATTTGATAGAAACAAGACACCTTTCAGTAAAGAGTTCAAAATGTCTACGTTGAGCAAAAAAGGGTACTATGATATAATTGATAAAGTTACGGTAAAAGCATCTGCTGGTTTTGATGAAATCCCATGTAATATTATAAAACATGTTGCATTTTATGTGGCTGATCCTTTGATTTTTGTAATAAATGAGTCATTTTCAACAGGTGTTTTTCCTGAAAAACTAAAAAAGGCTATAATCAGCCCTCTGTTTAAGAAAGGAAACAAGGAGTTAGTCGATAATTACAGACCTTTAGCGTTACTTTCCGTTTTCTCTAAGATATTTGAAAAAGCTTTTTGTGACCAACTCATAAATTTTTTAGAACATAACACACTTTTGACTAATAGTCAGCATGGATTCCGTAGAGGTAAATCAACGGTTACAGCAATTATGAGTTTTATTAACAATGTTCTTGTTTCACTTAATAATAAGAAATCGTCTATTGGCATTTTTTATGACTTTTCTAAAGCGTTTGATATGGTCAATCATGCAAAATTATTATATAAGTTACAATATTTCGGAATTAATGGCGTTCCAAATAAGTGGATTAAGTCCTATCTTACAGACAGAAAGCAGGTCGTTAAATTAATAAACTCAAGTGGCATTCATTATTCAGATGAAGTTACTGTAAATATTGGTGTGCCACAAGGGTCTACGATTGCCCCGTTATTATTCATATTATTTACAGATGATTTGCCTCATTTCGTTACGAATGGTAGTTTGACGTTATTTGCGGATGATACTACTCATTTTTTAAGTAATGAGATGGAATGTTCGTCCCATGGTAATGCTTCTGTTTCTAGTCGTAATAATACATTAGCGGTGGAACATCTTGCATCCTGGGTTGAAAGTAATAACTTGTGTTTAAATATGTCTAAAACGGTTCTATTGGAATTTCAACCTAATAGAAGTACCCATGATCTGACTTGTCCTTTGATTTATTTATATAATAAAAGTTTAGTTACAAAGAGTTCTACAAAATATCTAGGTATCACATTGGATAATAAATTGAATTGGGAAGAACACATTAAAGATGTTGGGAGTAAAATTGTGTCCGGGTGTTTCCTCGTTAAACGAATTTTGAGTATTAGTAATTTCACAACCGCAAAATTAATTTATTATTCTTATATTCATTCCAGGCTAACTTATGGAGTTATATTATGGGGACATTCATCTCGTATTAAGAGACTATTCATTCTACAAAAGAGATCTATTAGATATTTGGCAGACGCTAAATATGACCCTTGTACAGCAGGTGTGTTTTATAAGGACTCTTGTAGACCATTATTTAAAAGGTTTAATATTATGACTCTGCCTTGTATCTATATTTTTTATGTTATTATGTACGTTATTGAAAATAAGCATTTGACAATTGAGGGCAATGAAGTTCATTCGCATTTTACTAGAAATAATAAGGACCTAAGAACATCAGTAGTTAATTCAAAATATAATAAACAGGGTCCTTTATCTGTTGGTGTTATGTTTTATAATAAGTTAAGTGTAAATTTAAAGAGTAAAATTGATTACGATAGGTTACATATTTTTAAATATAATTTAAAAATGTTTCTTATTAAAAATTGTTTTTATTCCACTGATGAGTTTTTGACATTTGATCAAAATGATCATATTTAGTGTATAAGGCTTAATATGGTATTTTGTTAAGAATTAATATTAACATTATTTGATTTCTTGTGTTCCCTGTTTTTATCGGGTATATGTAAAATATATTGTATCTTTGACGATGTCATATATCATTGTATATGGTCAATTGACAAATAAAGAATCTGAATCTGAATCTGAATGTCACCTTTATAATATTAGTTTTTAGTTTTGTATAGAAAGTAAAATGTAAACATCAATATCTTTTAATTCCAAAACAATCAACTTTCAACATAAGTAATTCACTAGTTACTAAATTTAATGTATTTTATAAAGATCAGTAAGCTGGACCTTAATGGTCAACTGGGACCATTAAAGTAGACCCTGAAGTAGGACAGCCGTCAATAAAATATAATAATTTTCCTCCCTCAGCAACCAGGCAGGGGCCCTAATTGTATAACTTAAAAATTCCCATTTCTGAAGGAATCCGTATCGGTGCAATGTTCATCCATACGGCCGTGAATCGGATTCCATCATAATCGGGACATTTAAAATCATATAATAAGACCCCTGTAAACACCTCTCACACCCGCCACTGATAAGAGCATCAGCGATGTGTTCGGGTGCGAAGTAAGCCGAAGTAAGCCGAGCCCAGCCGAAGAGTCCGCTAACGCGCGTGAAAAGTGTCTGGCAACTTGGATGCTCAGTTGGTCGGCGACTGTCCACCGAGTCGGATGTGTGGTGACGTCACAGCCGAGCGGCGGGCCATGCGTCTTCGCAGACTCTTGCGTAAGTGCCACCAGATTGTATTATACATTGTTCATAATATTTTTTTATATTTTTATTCGTGACAAGAAATATTGAGAATTAATTGTTGTTACCTATACATTGTTGTAGCCTTTGTTGAAAACATTTTAGTTTTTGTGTACTCCAGTCTGTATTCTTCTCAATGTTTATAATTGTTTTCATAGTATTTTTTGTAAATAATAATGAAAATTTGTACGTACCTACTACATATTGTCTACGAGAAATATCCAATAATATCGTCCATCCATATTACAAAAAATTATTTGAAAGAAATGGTTGGCTGAAAAAATGTGGTGGCATCAGTCTATGCTACTTCGTCATCTACATCTAGTAGTTGAGCTCTGATTTCATTGATAATAACAATTGGATCGATTGTCAAGGAACCGACCAGCATCCAATTCGTTTCTTTCAAATAACGTTTTATGATTTGTTGGGTGTACTTTTGCGTATACCTATGAATGATAATGGATGATGATGATCAGGGTTGGTGAGACAAGCAGGGAGACGGTTGTGGACTATTAGTAATGCACCTTTCAGGAATTTGCTTTTCGACTGAGGAAAATCCTGAGAAAAGTCGCGCCCATGCTTCCGGATTACAAATACAAAGCTAAATCCTAAATCCAATGATTAACTTATGTACTATTGCTTCGTAATGTTTTCTATTTTTTTAATCGGATTATACAACAAGGGAATTAGCTGGTTGTACATAGCATTAGAAAACGTAATTTTAATCGATAATTTAAATGGCTTCCATATAGAATTATCAGTAATTAAAGATGGTTTTCCCCTTAATTAGTTTGAATGCTAATTCAATTAAAATAATTGTTTCCACTTTTCACAAACTATTATTTTATTATCAATCAATATTTCGTCCACGCTTCTGTGGACTTCCTCAGGATGAAACCAAACAAGTAAACAGCAAAATATGAAAGGAAACAGAAGAAACAAATGCAAATGACGAGACAAACAAAAAATTCCATGTGGCTCACAGAAAACATTACAGATCATTTCAAAGAAATAAGAAAAATATCAGAAAAAAACTTAAAATAGATATAGTTTCTATAAAAAATTTAAAAAATACATTTAAAATATAAAATAATAGTTTGTGAAAATGCTAAATAGTTTCTCCATTGAGTTCTACTGTCGGTCTACAGATTCACTTATGTTTTTACTTCTCGTCCTTGCAAGTGCAGTAAAAAGGAAAAACAATTGAAATTGAAATTTAGTTCAAGGCCATTTACCTAGTACCACAATAGCCACCAGAGTGCAGTCACCAATGGTCCTTGTTTTCTCGAATAGATCAAACTTAAAGTCTTCTTAATATATCAAAGTAAATATTCGATCCCCTTTAAATGACAACTTTGTGACATCTTTACTGAGATTTCGTATCCACATTTATGATTTTATTTTCGATAATGGAAGGTTTCTCCAATAATTATTTTCAGGTATACGCACACGTCAAAATAATTAATATGAATGCGCCGTACCCAGGGTATACCCTCGACTACACCGCTGTAAAGTACACATTTGCATTGTTCTCGTATTTGAAAGCGAAATTACAAGCAAATTAATTTCTAGAGCGTATTCTCCTGTGAGTTTTTGCTGGAGTAATGCAGCTCATCACAATTAGCATAAAGTTGATAGCAAGAAGGACAAGCAGAGTTAGGATGAGATGGAATGATGACCATTCCCTTTGGAGTATAGCCGCTGTTTGCAGTATAATAGCGTTAGTTACGATTATCCCTCATGTGACGCAATAATATTGAAAACTGTGGACAAACGAATATAAAAAATAAAAAATTGCCAATCAAGAAAGAAATATGTGTCCTAAATTCCACTGCATCTTAAGCTGGGTTCCCATACTTCGCATCGAATTTGCTTCGTTTTCGGTTCGCTTTAGCAAAATGGCTACCTTTTAACAAAGGAAATCGTCCATGTTTACATTCGCATGTTCGCGTGTTTCGGTTTCGTTCAAGTTGAGCCAATTTTAGCTTTGACGAAACCGAAACGAAACCGAAACAAGCGAACATGCGAATGTAAACATCGACGATTTCCTTTGTTAAAAGGTAGCCATTTTGCGAAAGAGAACCGAAAACGAAGCGAAGCGAAAGCTAAGAATGGGAACCCAGCTTAAGAGTTTCAAATCTATGTATAGATTCGTAACAAACGCTTACAGGTACAACTTTGACAGGGGTTGTGCCACATAATGGACATAACGAAAGAAATATTGGAACAATTCAGTGTTAAAGGGGGATTCTTTTTAAATCTTCAATTATCCTGCCCGATTTTACAACATTAAGCAAGAAGGTTTTGTGACCATTACGGCTATCAAGCCTAGAACACGGTCCAATGTGTCATTCAATTCATTGAGCTAGAACCGGTCTATTTGCAATATATTGAAGTCAACAATTAACTCGCTTGCTTCAGTTGTGTGTCTTACACACTGTTATATTCGTTGAACCAAAAGGTTGAAGTCAATGAATTGAATGAAACATTGAACCTGAGTAATTCATTAAATTACGCCACTTGCTCGTCGGTTTAACGTTGATTAGTCAGACCACACAATTATAATATATATCGAAAGAAATGTATATAAATGCATGTGGTGAACATTTCGCGTTCTCCAAAGCTACGATACGCCATTTTATTTTCATAAAAACAAATTAATTTGTAATGGCTATCCTCTATTCACTCTGGCCCTATGCTAATATCTATAAAACATGTCTTCTGTCTAATGTTTGTAAACATCTGGTATGTTTTGGTTCCAGGGCCGCCCCATTATGTCTCAAAATGACCGCCAAGCTCGTCGCGCTCGTTGTGCTCGGGCTGGTGGCGGGGGCGGTAGCACTGCCACCCATCATCAAGATAGGTAAGACACGGTTCTCTAACAGGCATGACGGGCACTTAAAGTTGTGGAATGACACAAAGCACTTAGCATTATAACATATTGCACCAAAACAAGAAGAGAAATTAAGAACTTATTTTGAATCCCACATATGCCACCAATTGTAATTTTGAGGAAAAAGGGTTCCAGTTAGTTTTATTTTTGCATTTCTGCTTCAGTATATACCTCAATTGGAATTTTTTTCATTCTTACAGCTACGTACCTACACCTTTTATGAATGTCCTTCGTTTTATATTAACATATTATATTAACCATGAATTTGATTAAAGCACATTTTAACACAACCTAAATGGTTTTAAAATCATTATGATGGTCAAAAAATAATTTGTAAAAATATTTATAAAATTCAGTCGAAGGACGGAAACGCCCTTTGTACGAAAATATACACGACAATCTGTGTAAGTCATTGTGTTTATGATATATTTCTTTAATTAACGAATGTTGATTATTATGGTCAGTATTTTAATACCCTGCTAAAACCAGCAGTTAAGACTAAACGGTCATTCAAGGCATGTCATTTATTGTTGCCACGGCAATATAGTTCTAATCAACTGTTTAAAATTCAGCAAATATTGGAAAACTTATCCTTGTTGTTCACCTTTGAGAAAGTTAACAAAATATTCTGATCCTCCAAAAACGCCTTGAACTCTGACTTACCGGGTGTCATTGACTAAAGAAGTCGGTCACATGACGATGATTTGTACACCCCTCGGAATCATCTCACTTCCACGGCTTCAAGACGGGGGGAATCAATCGGATTATTACGTCATGACCTGGCCTAGTAGGTATTAGCGTCAGACACACAAATTGCGTTGACATCGGGGTTTATGAATCTGGCTGAGCTTGTGACGATCATACAAAACCACAGCACGGGAGGTATATTCTAGAACGTTTTCCCAATTCCATTCAGATGGAATCCGGTCATGGCCATAAGGATTAACATTGCAAGAAATCGAACTCCATCAGAATTCGGAATTCAAAAGTTCAAGGTCATTGATCGAGAGAGGAATCTGGGAAGAATATTTGTACCCTCTATGTCACCATTTGTAATATGAGTTGTACAAATCGATTTTTATTTGATTTTTCGTAGATGATTATAATGCAAAAATTACAAACATGTAATTGAAATTATTTTTGAGTTGAAACATATGCCTCTTTTAGTGAAAGGGAATTACTTTTTATTAAAGAACTATACTACTTAACATACCAGAGGTATGTCGCCTTTTAAGAAAGAAACAACAGATAGGGTGATCGGTCTTGATTTTTTAAATTTGCTCGATTTTAGGGGAGCCTGTGAAAAAAGGATTACGCTTCGAAAACGCTCCAGATAACCCGGACTTTTATCATTTTCACTGTTTTCCCCAGTCGATGAGCTATTACTTGGAAGGTTCTTGACCACGACCAGCACCAACCCGTCTCTTTAAAATCATTCTACCGTAATCATTGGCCTAGTTGCAGACCAGTAGACCTCATTGACCCACAAATATAAATCAAACAACTGTCCCAGTCCTCGCCAGAACGCGAATAACAAACAAGAAGAAATCACCTCCATGTCTTGTCTAACGTAATCCCCGTCATGACACGTGCCGTCGGTTCCCCCCCACGTGAACGCCCACCTCTGTTTGTCAGTCATGTTTCAACCGGTCCCTGGAGGGCGCCACGTTCCAATCATTGTCCCCGCCCCCCGCCCGCGGGTGATCTCTGACCCTGCTGGCTCGTGACTGCCAAGAGGACGGAGTGAGATGATTTCAACGTCCCGACGCTGATTGCCTGAGTGACGTCACTAAACGACGTCGAGGCGTCAACAAGACTCAAGCGGAATATGCAGGAGGTTTTTCACAACACTTTTTCTATTATACTAATGATATTTAACGACGCACTGATCAGTTACTAAGATGGCGATGAAGAAGATCGATATGAAGAGAGGAGATACGTATGTAAGGAAGTTGGGAAGGAGCTGTTGTGGCTTATAGGAATTAACCTTCCCAGCATTTGCCTCAATACGAAACAAAAATCACTCGGGAATCGAATAGTAACCACGAAAGTGAGCAAGTTTACTGCATGAGCCAACTTGCTCCAGCCTATAGATGGTATAGGATAATTTGTGTCGACTTTATTTCTGTACCTCGAGAGGTAGAAGGCTGGAAGTCAATTTCAGTGATTTTTGAAGTGGAATACGTACCAGTATTTCTGTGTCCATCCAATCATATTTGTAATAATGGCGGCATGAATCATAGTTTAAAGCCCCATTTACACGGTGCAATTTCTTGAACAACTTCTGTGTCACATTCCCATTTTTCATACAATTTTGCATTTACACGACACAACTTTCTGTCACAGAACTTAAATCATGGTCTAATTTCCATTCAAGAAGTGTGACACAGAAGTGTGAGAATACTTCAATATACTTAACCTTATTTGTTGCTATCAATAAATGGCAATTGATATGGCGTGATTAAATACGTCCAAAAGTGAGCAACGAATGGACTTCCGACCTTTTACCTCTGAGGTACAGATTTATTGGCAAATATTATAATGCTGCATCCGGCATTTAAAGTATCATTTCCAAACATAACTTTAGCATCATAAATATATTGGGCATTGTCTTGCTAGTTATTTTATATCATTCAGCTTATACTGTTACATTTCATAAGTCTAGTGTAATGATGACTGAACGCCATTTAAAAGTATATGTTCATGTTTGAATTATGGGCTGGATGATATTACAAATAATGTGCTATTTGCAACCAACCACAAAGTGTAATTTATTTAATAACCACATTTATGTCAACAAATCACAATTATTACGTTGAACACGCTTGCATTAACGCGTTGATTATGAGTCAAATACACTCATTCAATTTTTTATTTAAGCAAAACCTTTTTTCTATATATTTTGGGTCAGGTGGTAGACAATACATTATCACACCAATTAAACTAGGGCTGCTTTATTTCTTAACCGGGTAGGCGGGCCGGATAAAATGTCATTATCTAAATCTTCTTCCTCTTCACTCTCTTCACACTCTATCTTCGTAATCAAACCATTCCATATGTTGATATCTTCCCACCACCGTTCCATCATTCACCATCATTCGTTCACCATCATTCAAATTATAAAAAATACGAAATATAATAAACAGAGCTAATCGTTTATTCTATAGCCTAGAATTATTGACTCGAAAATGTCGATGGTCTATACTATAACATGATTAGGCGCTACGGCCTGGAGAGAGTTATTGTTGACTGTAAGATGTTTTTGAGGCTACCTTGGTCGGCGTCGTCAGGCGTCGTCAGGCGTCGTCAGGCGTCGTCAGGCGTCGTTCTCGATCTTGATGGTTGACGTCGCCGTAGAAGTTTGGAATGTTGGAAGAAGGAGGTGGAGGACGTTGCAACGAGGGTAAGAACAGGAAATGATGGGACATGTTATTGACTCATTCTGAATAACATAAAGACTTGAACCACCTTGAACGGAAAAGAAAGGGCGAGCACACTCTTAGAAACTGGCTTCTGCCATCACCTCACACTAGCCTCCTGCCTTTGAGCAGGTTTAATTACAATAATTGAGCGAGCGTAGCGAGCGTCTCCTTTCGGCTCATTTGGCACGGACCCCTGTTTTTTTTTTGTTTTTTTGTTTTTTTTTCTGTTGGGTGAGGCTGTACAGGTCAGAGTTTTTCTTCGATCGATCTGAAATTTTGCACACATGTAGAGACAACCTTTTCTGTTTGCAGGCCCCAAATTTTTTTAAAATCCATTCATTGGTTAAAATTGAAATAAACATCTCCTGATAGGTTGAAAAATGAAAATGGTATTCGATAAATCTGATCAAATTCATATTTTGGCTATACAGGTCAGAGTTTTACTTTGATCTAGCTGAAATTTTGCACACATGTAAAACTTCTCTGTTTGCAGACCATAATTTTTTTGAAATCCATTAATTGGTTAAAATTTAAATAAATATCTCCTGATAGGCTGAAAAATGAAAACGGTCTTCGATAATTCAGATCAAACTCATATTTTGCATGATCATTAAGACCAACATTGTCTCTTATTTTACAAAATTTCATCCCAATCAGTTAAGAACGTATGAACTTATTAACATTTTTAATATCTGTCAGTAATGAAGTATCAAAATGAATGTTTTCCAGTGCCAATTGGATTGAATCTGATTTGTTTTATTTTAACCAGGGTTCTTAGATGCTTAGATGTTATTTTCAAGCTTCAATGAAAAGCATAATAATATGTTGTGTTGATTGAGTTATCATATTTCAATTCAATATGGATGTATATGTTTTCTGTGCTTGTGTACGCATTTCCGGTTCGAGAATTTGCATGTCCCGTGCTCGCTCACCAACGCGTTACACTGAGCGTTTTCCTAGTTTAAATATTTACAAAATTATGCGAAGTCCCATAAAGACTCACAATAATTTGGACACGTATCAAAAGGCATCATGATTTTATCGAAATTACTTTAAGAATACCTATTTTCATATATATTATTTAAAATGGCATTGCATTTGGATTTTTATGTGCCTATAGTTACTGATTAGTGATTTGACACCGATTTTAATCTCGGTGGGTAGAATGTGATTCCTGATTATTTATTTATTAATTTTATGAAGTTCGATATAAGAACGAATGTTTACTTTGACAACACACAGGATTCATGAAACAACCACCCAGAATGTGTGTCAAACGTGTCAGGATACATCGCTTAATGAACGTTGATACATTTCCTCCCTTGGAATTCGCGTCATTGAACGAGGCCCCGCTTGGGTGGAATTGTCAACGCAATCCCAACCCACTGAACTGTCATTACAGTTAAGCGAACTGTTTTGAACTGTCGAAACAGACACTGATTAGTCTCGGAACTAATGCCAATCTGGAGGCATTTGTTGAAATCACAATGTGGAATCTCAAATCAACTCTAAAGCAAAATTAGAATACTAGAATTGTAATTAGCAGTCGGCATTTGGAGTTGAATGAGAGTGAAAAACTGTTCTGTGTGTTGGCTCTCTGATATGATGTTCCATATATGGTTTGGGCTACAGTTTTTATTTTGCTTAAGGGGGTTCCAGGGTTTCGGCATAGGAATGAGAATTTGCTGTAATTCACACCAAAGATTAATGAAACCATATTACATACAACTAGCAAAAAATATTTGCCCCTTACGGTATGAAATAATTAGATATTCTTGAGTGAAGATCATTTTTTCCCCCATAAGATAACACAGGGAGACATGAATTGATTGATTGATTGATTGATTAGTTTGGTTTAATGGCGCGTCAACGACGAGGTTATATTGCGCACATTAATTGTTATATTTAACTTTGTTGATCATAATTGGAGGGCAAGGGGAGGGGGTCGACCTAACGGGCCCGATCCGGGGGAGTCCAGCACTGGTGGGAAGGCCAGGCCGGAATGGGGACGGACCGGGAGGTGTAAGGATTCGGGCCGGCGGAACCCGATTTCAGGGGGATCACCATTTCGAGGGGGAAGGCCGGCCCGATGGGGACCGCAAATTCAAGGGAGGACATGGTTAGGCCAACCCTGGCTGCTCTTTGTCTGGACCTCACCACTGACCTGTCCGGCATGGGTAACCCTTACACATGAGCATATGCTCGCCGGCGTAGCTGCAATGGATCGTTGGCCAACACAAACCCCACTACCGCGATAAGGTGGCAGCCGTCGGTGGGGAGGGAGACATGAAATCGTCCCGGAAAATTTGCCTTAAATTGCTCCTAAAACCGCAAGAGGAATGACAAATTATTGAAAATAGTCTCGAATTAATGATAATAATTTTTAGAATAAGACTGCTGTTTGAAAATATGGGGTCACGGGCCAAATAAGAAAAAAAATGTGTACAATGTGTGAAATTTACCATAAATCTGGCAACAATGCACTTGTTTTATGCTGTTGTTTGAGGTATTATTTCATCTGAGATTTGTATGAATTACGGCGAATTCTAAGCACCATGGCTGGAGCAGTGGGACCACTTTAATCAAAAAATAATAGTTGGATAAATCAATTTCCGATGAATTCTATGCTAACGCGTCATCTAGTAGCGAGCTTTGATTCATTGATAATAACAAGGATTGATGGTCATAGAAACAGATCAGCAGCCGATCAGTTACGTTCAAATACCCTTTTTACTTTGGGCAAGTGTACATATTGTACAGTCGTCATACATACAAAGATTTAAACTAGATATATGTATATTTTATTTTAGAAAATACAATGTTGACACAGAAAATTTCCCAGCTTATTTTCGACCATATGATTTTACTACACTTCTCATTTTATACCAATTTGTATCCAAGAAGTTCTTGTTTCTTTCCTTGTCATCCTTGTCATCGACCGTAGAAATCTTGTTTTGCTGTCTACATGTGTAACAAATATCGTCATGGGGTCATGGTGTTGTATACCTACTTGTCCAGCATCATTTTTCTGGATTTATAAAAATGATCTCCAAGAAATATCAATATTAAAGCCCGGCATGCCGGATGGTTTTCACATCCTGAATCCCATCCCGACACAATGCTCGAGTAAACCTCGACAAATATCCTCATATTCCTCACTTCAACTGACAATCTCACAGCTTCTGTTTATTTAACGCCCCGATGATGATTCCCCCCCCCCCCCCCCCGGATGACGTCAGAGCCTCGCATGACCAGGTCCATGTCTGCCAACGAAGATCCATCTCTGTGTTGGGCGCCATGTGAATACGACGCCATAGAAAAACAAACTTCTTGGAAGACTCTCAAAAAGTGACCCCCCCCCCTCCACGGCTTCTTCCACTCCCTTGCTCGGCGTCTCCCGCCCATTTCTTATCATTGCTCGGAGAATTGTGATTATTCTTTTACCAGCACGAGCAATGACACTATCAGACTCAAACTGAAAGTTTTTCTTCAACTTCACATTCTAGTTTTTTCTGTTTGTATAATCAAGATTGCTTGTTACACTCTATTTTTGTCAATGTGGTTGGCACATACCAGCGATTCGAATTCGAACAAATATACTTTCTGCGTTTCCTTTTTTGTGATTTGGGGATATGCGTGTAAGAAAATACTAAATAACTGATTTGGCTGGGACTCCCCTAGTTCAAAGATCTTTTCGAATGGTCTCTATCTACCAAGTTTTCTCGATCAAATAATTTTCAACATATTGACAATTATTTACTTTATCGTATTTCACAATTATATTGGTACGCTTTACCTCAGAAATTTACCATGAGAATATTTTATCACATTCATAACGCATTATTTATGTACCTTAGATGTACCACGTTATCATCAATTGTTTACAAAAACATCATATTTTCTAATGGTGGTTTTCACCAGTCATTTTGTAAGAGGTAATGCTTCAAAATAACTGAATTTGATTGACTTGATTAAATGATTCAAAATGTGCAACAGCAAATCGAGAAAATGGACTTTAGGCCTTATGCTTCTGTGGTACAAAGATTTATACTTCAGATAAAGATCATTCTAAACTATAGTGCTAAAGACTAGTATTTTTTTTATCTGAGATAAATAATAATTTAGAAAGTACAGTTTGTTCAAAGTAATCATTAGCAATTTTGAAGACTTCCGACAGACAAAAGTGCACCGATGCAGTTTTGTTTCACCGTCAAAGTTTAATCTCTTTAGTTGAGTGTAACTTGGAGCAACGTCCGTTTCCTCACATAAACTTGTTGACCGAAACGAAAACAAAGTATAGTGTTTTACAATAAAACTAGCAGATCGAAAAGCGTTTCGTTTGAACTTCACCTGTTTTATTTACGTAATCTTGAAAATAAATTTTCTTATCTCAAAAGTAGAACAGTCAATATTCTAAGTATAGAATATAAAACCTGTCTTCAAACACATTTTCTGTGCAAATAGGGAAATATAATAGAATCCACATAAATAGGCTCCATTAGCCAAGGCTTAGAGGAGACAGTTGTGCTAGACTTTTAGTGACTTGTAAGCTTTTTAAACGTATACATACTTCATAAATTGAGCTTTTTATGTGGGTTCTTGGCTCCTTTTTTGGTGAAGACAGAAAATGTAAAAATAAATGAACATAAAAATGATTTTAAAATATTTCGTATACTAGAAACAATACAAATTTTTAATATATAAATTCTTTCGAACGTTTCACAGACTGCAATATAACACAAATTAAAATTAATTCGTGTATCAATTGTATTTGTATTGCCATTACATATTACAAACAAATGTGTACTTACGATAATCAATTACAATGTACAGAATCGAGCATGAACTGACTCGACATCATTGCGGCTATCTCCTATCTATACAGCTAATAAACAACTCTCTCTCGGCTTCATAAACTGAACGAGGCGCCCCGACGCCACCTGCCGTCGATTTATTGCTACATCGAGCAATAAACTTTGATTACGGTCGGTTGTTGGTTTTGATCGAAACGAAATAAAACTAACCATTGGGATTGATTTTAATGAATCTTTTGGAACTTTATTTGCTATCTGTCTTTATGTGTAGTTTTTTTCACTGGCTATAAGTCTTGGAGGGACTCGTGACTATTTAGATTTTGCATTTTTCTTAACTTTGTGTTTTTTATTGAGTTCAGAATATATAATATATAATTTAAAACAATCGATTTAAATAATTAATTAAGCTCTTGCATTTTTTGGTAGGATATCTTAGGATCTTCTTTAATCAAGGTATTCTGGAAGAGAAATAAAGATGTTATTATTGAGCTTATAGCAAACGTTGGAAAGATTCGTAATTACATAGGCCACGACCATTTCTTTCCCATCTTAAATAAATCTCCCTTCTTCAGCAACATCAAATTACAGATTGCATTTGAGAGAGCTTGATTAAATTGTTCCAAAAGTTGCCGCGCAAAATGGAGAAAATGGACTTCGGGCATTCTATCACTGAGGTTACAGATTTATATTAACAAAACGTAATTGCATAATTGTTTTGTGCAAAATTGTTACCAAAATCACCAAATGTACAAGACTTCTGTATTTCATTTCATATTTTCCAATTCACTCCGAAATAGATTTAATATTCTAGATTAAATATTCTATATTTAATATTCTACTTATCTACTTAGTTATTTTATTATTTATCTATTAAAATTGTAAATGTTTCCTAAAACCCAAACAAGGCATAAAGCCTATGGGTCACTGCTTGTGTATTTATGTTATTATTATTATTAAGTCTATATTCTCAACAGAGTCAGGCTCCACTAGTGAGAATGTAATATAGAGAAGAAGGGAGAGGAAACCCGGTACCGGCATGTAGCCTACTCCTGACGAAAGATACCAAGGGGACCAACGGCTTAACGTCCCTTCCAAAGGACGGTGTAACATTCACAGCACGAGCCTCCACAACCCGCGCCGTCGAGACTGATAACAGGTGGAGGGAGGTCGTCACACTGACCCCCAAACACCCCAGTCTCTCTGACCCAACGGCAGCAACCTGGCAAGGCAGAGTTGAATGGTCACCCATCCAATCGCTGACCGCGCTCAATGTTGCTTAACATTGATCTAACGAGAACCGAGGTATCCAACACACCAGCCGTTGGGTCCTTGTGTATACCCTTATGCCCTTATGTATACCTTGTGTAAAGGAAAATAAACTAACTAACTAACTAATTCTCTTGAAATTGCATAACATTTTATTTCATCTCATTTAAAAAAATCCAATTAGGTTCACAAACTATACATATACATAACACTCCAACTAGACTGACTCAAACTAAACTGTCACTTTATATATTACCCTAATAAAAATATCACTCTAGACTTATATTTGAATATTCATGCAACTCCCTCCATCTCCATAGCGGTATAATATTAGTTCTCCAACTTTTGAACTTTCGTCTCTCTCCTCCCGCCAGCGATGTGAAGGCTAGAGATATGTCCATCCATTGGCTCAAGCGATAACTAAATTGCCAAGTTTGTAGAGGAAAACCATCCCTAGAAGGCGTTCCAGAGCAATTAAAGTGATTAAAAAGTTTTTTCCTGCATATAGCTCAGTGAGTGTTAACTACTCGTCTAATCCAGGGACGTAATCGAATTCCAAGCCAATGAACCAAAGTTATATTTCATTTTAGTTTGTGACGTTCAAATGTAGAGGTTTGGGGTTGGGGGGCACTTTAACATCCTCGTCGAGATTTTCTGCTATGTTTTGGTAGATGGAAACAAGAGTAGAGGGTCGAATTTTGTAAAAATTTTAATTTTGGTTTCAATTACAGCCCGGAGTGAAGAGAGAGAAAAAAACGTAAAATATTGCTAAGTGCTTTTAAGGGATTATCTATTTTTTTTATAACTCTTTGAGTCTGGCTTCAAACAAAATGTGATACATCTTTGTGAACATATTCCGTAAATTTTTTAAAGAATCAATACATTTTCAAAACGTAGTGGCACTTTATCATTGGACTCGTAAAAACAACATAGAAGTCACTGCTGTTCCGAACTTAAAGTGATTTAAAAACGATAGAAGTAAATTCGTGATATTTACGTTCAGTTATGTTACAATGTATTCGATATAAATTGAAATATATTATTTCGCGTTTTTCTGTTCGCGAGATTGTAAATCTTCGCTTTATCGCTCCGACCGTTCAAAGTTTCCCGGAAGTGTAGAAGTTCTTCCTGCATAAGTTGAGAGGCAGTCTACAGTTTTATGGCGATTGCAACGGTGTTTATTTTCCCGCTGAGATTTGGTCAACATTTATCGAAAGTTGACCGAAAATTTATTGCTAAAGAAAGTGGGTAAGAAATGGTATGTGAAGGGATTGTAGAATCTGTGATATCACAATTGTGTCGACATGATTTTATGTCACGGAGAACGATCGAAGGATTGTAGTAGTCGGTAAATTCAAATTTGTAAGTGAACGAATGTAGATAAATACTTAAACATTATTGAAACTCTACGCTGTAAGATATAAATCTAACAAATCGTGTATCATTAACAAACAGGCGAACTAAAACGATAATAAGTAAGAGAAATTCACATTTTAGAAAATGTTTAGCCCGTAGCAAAAACAGCCCTTTTCTCGTAGTTTGGTTTAATCCGCTGTTTTTAATAATGCATGTTTTTTACTCTGGTGTACAGGAAGAAAAAGAACTAGGTCGCCCTCTCCGAAATGTCTTGTAAACTGCAAATGTTATGAATAAACATCAGTGAACCCTTTCCCTTTTTCCATATCTTCTCCTGGAAAATGTCATCTCGATTCCCATTATAGTTTTGTGTATCCATGTAAAAGTGTAACATTAGAAAGTAGAGGAAAAGTTGTTATGAGTGTGTATCTAGATTTAATCTCCAGAACGGCTTATTGTTTTGTCAAGGACGACGGGTTGTTTGGAGGCTTGACTTCAGAGAGCAGAGGTGACTGTCTTCTCGTCTTTCCTTCATCTTCATTATCCAATAAAATTCGGATCGTTAAGCGCCGAATGAAAATGGGCCTCGTTAGTTAAATCCCATATTGTATGTCGCTGTAAGCTGTCGTAATATATAGAAATATTTTTTCTACGACATTTTAATAAATATATTATAATATATTATTATGATATTTTATCAGAGACTCGCGTGATCGTTTTCAGAGTTTTTTTTACGTCAAATCATCTTCGTTTTATACACTGTACGTTGCTCTCATAAGTCAATAATTTTTCGTTTTAGAACATGTTATAATTTCCATTCAAGAAACTTTTACGTGTATGTTAAAGTTGAGCTCAAGTTTTGTAACAAGCAGTGGCGTCGTGTAAATACAAAATTGTATGACAAATGGGAATATTACACAGAAGTTGTTCCATGTAAATCATTCTATAATGCCATGGAATCTAAGAGTGGTGGTTTTTAAATATTATAATTCCAAGGTCTGTAGAAATAAACGGGCAAACGCATAGAAATTCGCATGCAAAACGAAGGCTCGCTTATAAACGCGTATCCTAGTCAAAATACTTACACTTGAAATAGTACACATACAAATCAATTTGGAATTTCAATCATAAGCCAATCGAATTTCAAAGTTTCACTCAAAACGCTATTTTATTGGCTAGAAATAGTGCTCAAATTTGAATCGTATTGTGTTATATGATTGTGTCGTTACGATATCGGTGTAACTACGCTAATGGCTGTCTTGCTACAGTCTATGTGGAGAGCTGCGTGATATCAGCGGTTGAACACTGATTGCACCCAAGAGACAGTGGTTGAACATCAGTTAGAGCAACTAACAGTAGCGCCACCCAGGAGGCTGGGTTAACAACCTAATCACGTGACTAGTTTACGAATAACCTGCAGCCTAACCAATGTGCATGAATAGTTTACCAACTCACCCTGCTTTTTGTACTGATGATTTAATACTTTAGGGACAAATTGTTGTTAAAAGTCATATTATTTCGTTTCAAGTTATCTACGTTACTTCATGTATATGATTCTAATCTAAACCGTAATTTGCGTTTTATTTCACAAAGAGCTGAACCGGAAATAATATACGGAAATAATGTAAATTAGATTATTATATGAATTGAGCACATTGTTCATAATATAAACAAATTGTTTGCATAGCGAGCCCGAAAATTATGTAACATAACATCATATAATATCCTTACCCAGAGATAAGTCTGTGAATATACATGAAATTACCCATATCTTGAGATATGGAACACAACATTCTAGACAATCCGAAGGGATGTAAAATAGAGTCCGGGGTTGGCGTCAAAGCCATTGTTAGTGAAATTAAGCTTTTATGAAAATTGAAAGTTCAGAAGTCACTTTGATCTCCGGTAAACCTGAGTGGTTAAGAATTATGATTTCAAGTACCAACTTTTTTGATAAAGCATTTTGTGTAGGTATTTTGTAGAGTAAGGTGCCGCGGAACATTTGACATTATTGATTGGGCAGTAATTGTGCCCACGAGACATCAGGGTGTGAGGCACAGGAGACTAGTAGGTAATCGTCTTACATAATCAGCACTGATCTGTAATCGACGACCGAATAAGCCGTGAAGATTAGCTCGGGGTGGTCCTCAGATGAGGTTAGAGATGCTGCGGCTCCACTTGCTCTGGAGGGTAAACTGTGCAAGCCATCATCTAGTGAAGAAAATGCATGTACACATTCTTAACAAATAAGAGTTCGCCAATCAGGAGCCAAGTTTCCCTCTCTTGTTCTACTGAGAGAGATCAGCTTCCGATTGGAAATCACGTCAAGTTGTGAACGTAAAAAAAAAAAATCATTAAAATCAAATGAAGCTAATCACTAAATTTCTAAATAAAATCGTGGCACTGAGAATGTCTTAGATTTAAGTGAAATGGGCCTCTGTGCTAAACAAGAAGTCCATTCAGAGGTAGCTTTATTACTGGATTTATTTTTAAATTTTCAACAATAGTACACAATTATTTACAATTTCATTTCTATTAACAATCTTTATTACAAAAGTTACGATTAGTTCCTTCATACATGACAATGGGGCTCCACACTTCAAGCTTAGAATAGAGTGAGCTAGGTGCGATTGTACCCCGTTGCTATGGCAACAGATCAAATGTTGTTGACATTTGCTAGATTTGTCTGAATTGAAAACAAAAGAAGTTGTTTAACATAAAGTGATCTTCTAGTATAAAAAGTAAGTAATTAAAACTATTTCTATACATTTAAAGTGGTCCCACTGCTCCAGCCATGGTGCTTAGAATTCGCCGTAATTCATACAAATCGCTGATGAAATAATACCTCAAACAACAGCATAAAACAATTATATCTTACCGTGTGCTCCAATTATATGTTTTTAATTGAAGTTCCAATTAAACTATCCCAAAATAATTCATATTTGTAGTGCAATGTTGCCAGATTTTTGGTAAATTTCACACATTGTACACATTTTCTTTCTTATTTGGCCCGTGACCCCATATTTTAAAACGGCAGTCTTATTCTAAAAATTATTATCTTTAATTTGAGACTATTTTCAATAATTTGTCATTCCTCTTGCGGTTTAGGAGCAATTTAAGGCCAATTTTCAGGGACGATTTCATGTCTCCCTGTAGATCTTATCCCAATTAAAAACACTTCGTGTAAAAATACCAACCAAGTCTCTTCAACTAAAAAAAAATATGAAATCTAAAAATTCTGCACTGAAAAGTAATGATATCAAAAAATTTGCCAAGTCAAAACTTTATTTGAAAATCAAAAAATACTTGGCGCATCGTGTACATAAATAGCTTGGAAGTATAAGCCAATTATAAATTATACATGAAATATACATATACATAGTATACCTATAATGCCCTAAAAAAAACGATGCGCCAAGTATTTTTTGATTTTCAAATAAAGTTTTGACTTGGCAAATTTTTTGATATCATTACTTTTCAGTGCAGAATTTTTAGATTTCATATTTTTTTTTTAGTTGAAGAGACTTGGCTGGTATTTTTACACGAAGTGTTTTTTATGGGGATATCACTCCTTTTTTTAGTTTATTCTAACAACTTGTGACACATATGAAATGAACAATTACTAAATTCTTTTAAAAAATCATCACCCTTTACAATTTCGTTACCACTAATGAATAGCAGCGTATGGTCCTAAATAATTGCTTTGAATGATCTTTCACGAAGAATAGAAAAGGTTTTATTCCAATCAGTCAACCCAGTTCCGAGATATGGAAACACTTCGGTTTTCAAAATGGCTGCTGAACTTACTGCACTGCCACATAGAATGTATATCTATAAATGATGTGTATCATTTTAGGCTTTCTGAATATGTATTTATTATATAGGAGGGGATTATAATAATTTTTTAAATTTGAATGACGTCATTTCCGGTCTCATAAATAGGAAAATTCTATTTGTACTGTTCATATTCCATAGAGATGGCCATCCGAATCGTTTGGCGCTAGTTTCATACCGATTTGTCTACCAGTTTTTGAGATATGACGTTACTTCCGGTTTAAAAATGGCGGCTGAAATCTCTGACCCCTTGAAGTATATTTGAAACATGATTACATTTTATTATAAGCTGTCTGAAATAGTATATTTATTGCATCAACATGTAAATTTTGAGATTCTTAAAAAGTGTGACGTCATTTCCAGTTTTGGTATGGAAAACTGCAAATATTATTGATGATAATACATAAAGTTGACCGTCTAAATTGTTTAGCGCTGGTTTCGTTCAAATCTATTTAGCCGTTATTGATATATGATGTCACTTCCGGTTTCAAAATGGCGGCTTCCGGTTGGTTTTATAACAAGTCAAATGAGATATCAAAAGTACATACGTTACATAAATATCAAAATAATCGGATCAAATTTGTTGCCGAAATGCCAATCGATGTATTTCAAATTTCATGACGTCATTTCCGATTTCGTTAACATAAAGTTTAGTCTGTTGCTATTTATAATCCATATAGTTGACCGTCCGAATCGTTTGGCGCTATTTTCGTTCCAATCAGCTCAGCCGTTGTCGAGATATGATGTCACTTCCGGTTTAAAAATGGCGGCACAAAAAAAGTCAAGGGGGGGAGGGCAAATCAGACGCCAAAAGTGCACACGTGGTAAAAATGTGAGATCAATCGGTTCAGCCGTTTACCGGATTTGAATTCCAGGATACTACTACTACTACTACTACTACTACTACTACTAATAAGATTATTATTATTATTATTATTATTATGAAAACCGCCCTAAAACACTGTTTTCACGGCCCTCTAGCGCGCAAAGGGCGTAACCTATTGTTCCCAAATTTGGTATATGTTGTAGGGTGGGCCATAGCTCGAAATTAAGATATATCGCAACAATGTGAGATTTTCCAATTTTAAGATCCAGTAGGCCGAAAATGACACTTTGATGCTTACAGTAAAAGTGGGTTTGCTCCAGCCTTTTTAAATGAGTGTGTGCGCGCGCCGTACGACTTGGCTGGCGTGGAGCGACCGCTCCACTAGATGGGGGAAAAGATGATCTTCAATCAAGAATATCTAATTATTTAATACCGTAAGGGGCAAATATTTTTTGCTAGTTGTATGTAATATGGTTTCATTAATCTTTGGTGTGAATTACAGCAAATTCTCATTCCTATGCCGTAACCTTGGAACCCCCTTAAGTAATATATTACATTTTAAAACAATTACCTTCACTCCGAACACAACAGTTTGGCATTATATTTCAAATACTAGAAGTTTAAAGTGAGCTGTCATCTATCTGTCATTTTGTACAGACATGCGTGGTAGGAAAAAAGGACAATTGTAGCTAGCGCTCCGCAGTGAGAGCAAATGGCAGCGTGGAAGCCCATTGGGAACGAACTCAAATTTCGTACAAAATAAACTTGACTATTTGTGATTAAAAGAGTTAATTCATCATAACAAAAGTAAATCCCAACGAAGTGAAATGAACCCAGTCTGTCAAACATAACACCATCCCGACAGCAATATCTGCCCGCTCTCACAATCTGTCACGTTCCACCGCCTGCTAAATCACTGCCTCCCTGAAACTAATGAAGCGACTGCATTATAAATATGGCTGTGGAATTGCACCAATCAGCGTGTCTTCAACTGGCGCTGGGTCCTCGTTACTGCTCAGTCATTCCACTGCTTCCTCGAGTGTTGAGCGGAAACTGGATGCACTTGTCGTATGACCTGCGACGTGAAATGCAGTTAGGAATGTTGATGAGGGGAAGTTGCAGGCGAGGTAGACGATTAGGTATTGATTTTAAAGATTACTCGAGGTTAAGTTGAGATTTAAAGGTCATGCACGTTCAGCAGTTTACTGTTGTACACTCGTGGACACGGAAAATGGTCCGCAGTAAATTTTCACTCGACTCCTAGGCTAGTATTTATTATTTATTAAATGTAATTTTTTCGGCCCTAAACTCACAAGTTAGCCATGCGGTCTTTGTGCCAAATAATTTCATTAAAATAAATGTTAAATACTAGCCGTAGTGTCACTTGAACATTGACCGCGGACCAATTTCAGTATCCAGGAGTGTACTAAATAAGTTAAAAATTACGTAGCTTATACAAGTGTTAGAAGTCAATACGATATTTTTATTTTATTTTAAGAGCTCCCCGGAACAAGGATGAATGTGTTTTAAAACGCTTTTTTTTCTTTAAAAGGACGAATATCCATATATCCGTAAGCTGGCGCAATCTAAGTTCGAAATATTGAACCTTTCCCCTCTAAAAGAAGAATTGAGATGTCTTATTTACATTGGTGGTTTATCTGGTGCGTTGGTTGGTTTTTGGTGGTTCTGAACCATTTGAGAAATGTCACATTCATCCATGTTCCGCGTAGCTCTTCAATTTTATTTACCCGAATATTTATTATTTAAGAGATGAATACAAAACCAGTAATTTTGCCTTCATCCGATCATATTTGTAATGGTGTCATGAGTCACTGTGTAAGATAAGAGCATACGTCAATATAATTCTATGTTGACATCAGTGACATTGTAAACGATATTGATTGATTATCTACATCATTCCAAAAGTGTGCCACGGAAAATCGAGAAAATTGACTACCTCTAAGGTACAGTTTTAACTTTGAGTTATTGAATAGGGATTCAGTATATTATTATATGCTTGCATTACATTCATGAATTATTACTAGTTTCGTTTAAAAGTAGTAAAATTGTGTATTATATTCATAGAGACAGAGTGGTGTACGAGTTATCCCCCCCCCCCCCCCCCCCCGCCCCTTAGTAAGTATGTACACAACATTCAAATAACGTAGATGTGCTAATACACTTTAAACCCATCATACAATAGAAAAATCAAATAGCTATATTGGCTAATTTTTGAGCGAGCGAAGCAAGCGACCTTTTGACTCTTTTGACACGGACCTCTGTTTTTTTTGTCTGCTACCTGGAGCAATAGTAGTCGCACCGTTTCACCGATCGATCTGAAATTTTGCACACATGTGAGGACAACCTATTCTGATTGCAGACCCTAATTTTTTGGAAATCCATTTATTGGTTAAAATTTAAATAAACATCTCCTGATATGTTGAAATATGAAGATGGTCTTCGATACATCTGATCAAACTCATATTGTGCATGGTCATTAAGACCATCATTTTCTCTAATTTCACAAATTTTCATCTCAATCAGTTAAGAAAGTATGAACTTATTGAAATTTGAATTAGCTGTCAGAAATTAATTATTGAATTGAATGTTTTCAAGTGCCAATTGAATTTGCTATATGTACAAGGGTGCTTAGATGCTATTTTCAAGTTTCGATGAAAAGCATATACTTTTATGTTGATTGAGTTAATCATACTTCAATTCAATAGGTATGGATGTATATGTTTTCTGTGCGTTGTGTACGCATTTCCGGTTCAAGAATTTAATCGTACCTGTGCTCGCTCATCAACGCAATACACTGCGTTTTCCTAGTTTAACTTGTTTTAGGTAAAGTGTGACCAAAAACCAGAGCAATTCCATCTTCTAGTTTTTACATGACTGTGTGCGTTCTGAACAGCTTATTCCAGCTCTTGAACTCCGTCACTGACGGAGTACAGATGAGATGAGAAGATCTCACTGCATCACGAGCAACTTGTCGAGTGGATGCACTTCCTTGCTGCAGTCAGGGCGGAGTTGCACCTGGCATACAGATGAGATGAGAAGATCTCACTGCATCACGAGCAACTTGTCGAGTGGATGCACTTCCTTGCTGCAGTCAGGGCGGAGTTGCACCTGGCATACAGATGAGATGAGAAGATCTCACTGCATCACGAGCAACTTGTCGAGTGAGATGCACTTCCTTGCTGCAGTCAGGGCGGAGTTGCACCTGGCATACAGATGAGATGAGAAGATCTCACTGCATCACGAGCAACTTGTCGAGTGAGATGCACTTCCTTGCTGCAGTCAGGGCGGAGTTGCACCTGGCATACAGATGAGAAGAGAAGATCTCACAGCATCACGAGCAACTTGTCGAGTGAGATGCACTTCCTTGCTGCAGTCAGGGCGGAGTTGCACCTGGCATACAGATGAGATGAGAAGATCTCACTGCATCACGAGCAACTTGTCGAGTGAGATGCACTTCCTTGCTGCAGTCAGGGCGGAGTTGCACCTGGCATACAGATGAGATGAGAAGATCTCACTGCATCACCAGTACGGTGACAGTGGTGTGTATAGTTAGTTTAGTGGGTTAGAATAGGATCGGTAGAATGCTCTTTCAATAGTTACGATTTCAATTAGACAACTTCTAAAAGGACTGAAGTCCATATCAGTGATTTTGGAGGTGACCTCAAAAACAAGTCATTAATTAGGGAATATGCAAAAGTTTTTTAATGCGGTTAAAATACATTATTTCAAAATAACAACACATTTGTTGGTAAAACGCACTATTTTCAATCTCAAAAGTGTAAATTTTCATTAATAAATATGAAATTGAAAATCAGTGTACATTCTGGCGGGGAAACGCTATCATTGCGAGTGATGTAATATTTTATTGTAACCATGGCAACATCATTGTTGGTTGATATAAATAACATTATTCGCCGGGATGACGTTTTCCCGCCAAAATTTACACTGATTTTCAATTTTATATTATTGAATGAAAATTTGCATTTTTTATTGTGAACATAGTGCGATTTACCAACAAATATGTTGTTATTTTGAATTATAGTTTTAAAAAAATACATACATATTCCCTATTGTGCAATGTGTAATATACCATTGTGTAATGGAGGCATGAGTGTTGTTTAAGAAAATACTTCAAATAACGTGGCAGTGGTGACGGTTTGTTCCGTTGCCACGTTCCACTGCCACGTCATTACAAGATGGTTCCGAAAACGTCCACGACATCATACTTCAAATAATTGTGTTTGTTGACATCAGTAATATAGCAATTGATCGAGCTTGATTACATAATTCCAAAAGTAAGCAACGCCAAATCGAGAAAATGGACTTACGGTAAGCCTTCTATGCGAGTTGCAGACATTATTTCGGATTTCGTATTGTCCAATTAATACTTGACTCAGAGATAATAAATTAGAGATTAAAGAGAGATTAAAGAGGTAAGAGAGATTAAAATTCACAGAAGAATAAATTAAATTAACTTTTTATAATATAGGATATATTTGATGAATAATATTGATTCACAATTTTACGAATGGTGGCATAGGTAGGATTTTTAATATTAATCCGGAATTAAGAAGATTTAAACACGTTGATTCTTTGACGAAATATTTACAACGAGATATTTATATTATATTTCAAAAAAATCCCAACGATGACACCATTTGTAAAATCTGGGTAGATAAATAATATAATAAACTACAATCTAATTTCCAATATATCTAAATGTCATTTTGTTGCAAATGAGTTACATTTTTACTTGCATTAAACTTTCTTCAGATTTACAAAACCATATCTGGTTCATGACCCTATCGCATCTTTTGCAAGTCCTAGGACCTAAAACAAAGAATAACTTTTGTTTACTCCGTTATCAACTTCCTTTTAACAACTTATGTACTACCAAACAAATTTCCTTCCAGGAATCAGCTTCATTTCCGAACTTCAACCAAAACAAACCACCGAGTCACTTCCTCTTCCCCTCTGATATTGATATTCCAACTTCTTTGGCTGAATCCTCATTTTACTCTAATAAGAAACTAAGTTATCTCCTTCTCCAAGACACAATTTCGGATGGGACAATGTACGAGCTTATCTTGTTAGAAGGATGAAAACAAGAAGCTTGTGCTTTACTTGGCGTGGATCCTCAAACCTGCCTTATTTGTTCGTTTCTACCGACAAGAGCAGGAAACAGTTTCATTGAAGTTATCGCACAAAAGACGTTGTGGCGCCGAAGCCAATTAATAACTACATTCGCTTGATAGAATTTCGGTAAAGTTGCTACTATAAATTTTATACTAGGAAAACGCTATGTGTAACGCGTTGGGGATCGAGCTTTCGACAGCATGCGATTTGATAAGTATGCGTTTGTAAGTCTCTGCTCTACAAGCCTTGGAACGGAAGCATCAAGATGGCACTGCTAAAATAATTACAAATCCTGTCATGAATTTGAGAATAACTTTTAAAGATACCCGCAGATTAGTCTGAAAATGGGCAAAAATATACCTAAAATGTGAATCCCAAAGAACATGCAAAGTTTTAAGTTGATCGATCAAACGGTTCTAGTATAAATTTAAAAAATCACATGAAAGATGGTTTTAAATTTTAACCAATGGGATGATTTGGCTGAAACCTTGTAAGATTGGGGTAAATGTTGGTCGCACCAACCAATCGAAAGATAATTTCTTTAAAACTTGAACCAATCAGCGGATTTCAAAACAAAATTAGGGTCTGCAACGCACATGAGTGGTCCGAACATATTGTGTGCAAAATTTCAGCTTGTCCAAAGAAAAACTGTTACCTGTATAGCCTAAGTAACAGAGGGGAAAAAATAGGTCCGTCCCAAAAGAGCCAAAAGGAGCCAAAAGGAGCCAAAAGGAGTCGTTCGCTCAAAAAGAAATATCATGAATGAAATCAAATATCTAACAAATACTACACCCATGTTCTAGCTGCATGATGTCTGAAGACACGTTGGTAGTTGTGATCTTATTGAGTCAAATCATCCATGCATATAGATCACTATTGGACGTCGCTTGCTAGCAGTGTATTGTGTCTTGTGTTCTAGCTGCGTGATGTCTGAAGACACGTTGATAGTTGTGATCTTATTGAGTCAAATCATCCATGCATATAGATCACTATTGGACGTCGCTTGCTAGCAGTGTATTGTGTCTTGTGTTCTAGCTGCGTGATGTCTGAAGACACGTTGATAGTTGTGATCTTATTGAGTCAAATCATCCATGCATATAGAACACTATTGGACGTCGCTTGCTAGCTGTCTTGTGTTCTAGCTGCGTGATGTCTGAAGACACGTTGATAGTTGTGATCTTATTGAGTCAAATCATCCATGCATATAGAACACTATTGGACGTCGCTTGCTAGCAGTGTATTGTGTCTTGTGTTCTAGCTGCGTGATGTCTGAAGACACGTTGATAGTTGTGATCTTATTGAGTCAAATCATCCATGCACATAGAACACTATTGGACTTCGCTTGCTAGCAGTGTATTGTGTCTTGTGTTCTAGCTGCGTGATGTCTGAAGACACGTTGATAGTTGTGATCTTATTGAGTCAAATCATCCATGCATATAGAACACTATTGGACGTCGCTTGCTAGCAGTGTATTGTGTCTTGTGTTCTAGCTGCATGATGTCTGAAGACACGTTGATAGTTGTGATCTTATTGAGTCAAATCATCCATGCATATAGAACACTATTGGACGTCGCTTGCTAGCAGTGTATTGTGTCTTGTGTTCTAGCTGCGTGATGTCTGAAGACACGTTGATAGTTGTGATCTTATTGAGTCAAATCATCCATGCATATAGAACACTATTGGACGTCGCTTGCTAGCAGTGTATTGTGTCTTGTGTTCTAGCTGCGTGATGTCTGAAGACACGTTGATCGTTGTGATCTTATTGAGTCAAATCATCCATGCATATAGAACACTATTGGACGTCGCTTGCTAGCTGTGTATTGTGTCTTGTGTTCTAGCTGCGTGATGTGCTTTAAACAAATTGACACACTTTTAAGTTTGAACTTTAAAAATATAAAAACGTTCATTTGGGGATCCTATCTACCTCTGCCAAGCGATATGCTCGGATGGCATCTCAATATAAAACCCGGTAGCTGGCATCCAGCTGCGCGTGGTGTAATGAAAACTGGAAATTGCGATGTGCATAATATCGAGGCGCGGACGAATTCCATCGCCTCGAATCAAATATATTTAAAGAATTTTTCTCTCGAAATCCAAGTAGTGGATAATATTTATGTCTTTCATTTTCATTTTGGCTCGAGAGACTAGATATAAAACTTGAACCGCGGAGCGAAATGATTATTATATAATAATTTAGTGTTCTTTTCTAGTTGGTAAAAATGTAATAATTTGAATTTTGAATACTGACTGTAGAATCATCCGCCTAAACTAATATTTCTGACATCCTAATATATTAGTTCGAGAACCAAATATAGCTTCTGAATATATTATTTCAGTGGGTCACTCTTTGTGATATACGAATATAGTCAAATTCCTGAATTATATATCAGAAACGATACAAAATGATAAAAACGAACAAAAATCAGAAATCTTCATCTGAAATACACTCCGTGAAGCTTCCGTGTTTATTCATCAGCAAACACTAAACTCTGCACCTGATGGAGTGGTCAATATCTGAGTAAACATAATGTTTTCCAATTTATAATTATTGAGGTATTATTGAGGGCAGCATTTTTAAAATACTTACTCCTTGTAAAAGTTTGTAACTCTTACTTATTGTTAAATTTTGAGAAATAACGGATATTTAGCTACTTTATATAGGGAAGTTTAGTTGATTCGTACTACCATCAACTAAATAATCATTAGATTTAAGCTGGGTTCCCATACTTCGCTTTCGTTTCGCATTCGGTTCGCTTTCGCGTCGCGAAGTTTGTAGTCGTTTCCATAATTTCTGTTTCGCGCGTTTCGCGTATCCATGGATACGCGAAACATAAATAGCATAGTATTCTGCCAATATTCTGCCAATATAGTATTCTGCCAATAGTTAAAAACAAAACGACGGATAATAATCAGATAATAAGCAAGAACGGCAAGAAAATGCGGAAAAAGTGAAACTTGAAAGTTGAAACGTCAAAACGTCAAAACATATGTTCATTAATCGAATATCGAATATAAGCTCGAGGTCGACCGGAAATGGAGATTCGATATATCGCATCACTTCGGATTTCGCGCGTTTCGGTTTCGTCGAAGTTGAAGTTGGTCCACCATTTTTGCATTTCGGAGACGAAATTAAACATGGACGATTTTCTGTGTTAAAAGGTAGCCATTTTGCGAAAGCGAACCGAATGCGAAGCGAAAGCAAAGTATGGGAACGCAGCTTATGAGTCTTTGATGTGTCTTTTGTGTCTTTAATTCAACTTCATAATTTTGATATTTTGATAATTGATTGGGAATAATAAAAATAAAAATAAAGTTTAACATATTACCTATTTGTATTTGAACCTACATAAACTAATTATTGTGTGAGGAATGTCCTAAAAACTGCATTTCTGTCTCATAAATTATGTGTATACCCTAAGTATTCAATTTCAAAACAAACATTCTTATGCTCTTAACTTTGAAGAATATGTTTAGCCTCAAAAAAATCTCTTATAAATTCGAGATCATAACTTCAAATTACTCGGCTCGTTTATTTAACAAGCTTGTCCTAATACTGGAACTACTTATTACGTGAAATGATAGTATTTTGTGCCGACGAAAAGCTGGAAAACTTCTTCTCGTGATGTGAAACTTTTCCTGTCGACGAGATGAAAATGTCTGGAGTCTCGTCATGTAGAAGAGACTTCTATGAATATTTTACCCCACAAAATATACCAGACGAAAAATAATATACTTTTACTTGGTCTTACGGCTGACTTCTTGTTTCCCTTGATGATGTGAAAACATCAGCATGTTAGCACTTTTTGGTTTGGTGTCAAAAGATAGTTTTAATACACGAAATATGTATATTTTGTTTTGTTATTAAATAATACAATTAGGTGATTTTAAAATAGTATGACCATGCTACTTATCCTTCTTTCAAACTTTTTAACAGACATTTATACGCTTTGGAGGAGGGTGTTTTTTTCTGGAGTTTTCATGTTTTTTAAACAAGTCATTTATCTAGTGGAGCGGTCGCTCCACGCCAGCCAAGTCGTACGGCGCGCGCACACTCTCATTTAAAAAGGCTGGAGCAACCCACTTTTACTGTAAGCATCAAAGTGGCATTTTCGGCCTACTGGATCTTAAAATTGGGAAATCTCACATTGTTGCGAAATATCTTAATTTCGAGCTATGGCCCATTCTACAACATATACCAAATTTAGGATCAATAGGTTACGCCCTTTGCGAGCTAGAGGGCCGTGAAAACCGTGTTTTAGGGCGGTTTTAATCAGAAATAATCATAGTCTCCTGGAATTCAAATCCGGTAAACAGGCCACAGCCTAAACGGCTGAACCGATTGATCTCACATTTTTACCACGTGTGCACTTTTGGCATCTGATTTGCCCTCCCCCCCCCCCCCCCCCCATGCATTTTATGTGCCGCAATTTTGAGACCGGAAGTGACGTCATATCTCGTAAACGGCTGGACCTATTGGAACGAAATTAGCGCCAAACGATTCAGACGGTCATCTATATGCATTATCAGTAGCAAAATACTAAACAATATGTTAACGAAACCGGAAATGACGTAATGAAATTTGAAATACATCGATTGGCATTTCGGCAACAAATTTGATCCGATTATTTTGTTATTTATGTAACGTATGTACTTTTGATATCTCATTTGACTTATTATAAAACCAACCGAAAGCCGCCATTTTGAAACCGGAAGTGACATCATATGTCAATAACGGCTAAATAGATTTGAACGAAACCAGCGCTAAACAATTAAGACGGTCAACTTTATGTTTTATCATTAATAATATTTGCAGTTTCCCATACCGAAACCGGAAATGACGTCACACATTTAAAAAATCTCACAAATTTACATTTTGATACAATAAATATACTATTTGAGACAGCTTATAATAAAATGTAATCATGTTTAAATTATAATTCAAGGGGTCAGTGATTTCAGCAGCCATTTTGAAACCGAAAGTAACGTCATATCTTGAAAATTGGTTGACTGATCGATATGAAACTACCGCCAAACGATTCGGAAGGTCATCTCTATGGAATAGGAACAGTCAAACTAGAATTTTGGTATTTATGAGACCGGAAATGACGTCATTCAAATTTAAAAAATTATTATAATCCCCTCCTATATAATAAATACATATTCGGAAAGCTTAAAATGATACACATCATTTATAGATATACATTCTATGTGGCAGTGCAGTAAGTTCAGCAGCTATTTTGAAAACCGAAGTGTTGCCATAATATCTCGGAACTCGGTTGACTGATAGGAATGAAACCTTTGCTATTCTTCATGAAAGATCATTTAAAGCAAATATACGCAGAATTTCAATAGTTAACCAAATTGTCAATGGCGACTTTTTTTAAAGGATTTAGTAATTGTTCAATCGATATGACGTCACAAGTTCTTTGAATAAACTAAAAAAAGGAGTGATATCCCCATAAAAAACACTCCGTCTAAAAGAAACAGCCAAGTCTCTTCAACTAAAAAAAATTATGAAATCTAAAAAATTCTGCACTGAAAAGTAGTGATATCAAAAAATGGGCCAAGTCAAAACTTTATTTGAAAATCAAAAACTACTTGGCGCATCGTTTTTTTAGGGCATTATAGGTATACTATATGTATTATGTATATTTGATGTATATTTTCTATCTGGTCTATACTTCTAAACTATGTATAAACGATGCGCCAAGTATTTTTTGATTTTCAAATAAAGTTTTGACTTGGCCCATTTTTTGATATCACTACTTTTCAGTGCAGAATTTTTTATATTTCATAATTATTTTTAGTTGAAGAGACTTGGCTGTTTCTTTTACACGGAGTGTTTTTTATGGGGATACACAATAATATAATAAAAATACACTGTAGCCACCAGAGACAAAGATATGAGATGACAGCGAGGCATTTACAAAATTTGTATTAATAACCACTCATGAAAAGCTATGAGGAACTCATTAAATAATAAACACAATACCTACACAAAACAGATACCTATTTCAACTTTCGACCTTCCGAAATTCCGATACATTTTTAACTTCGAACGAATTGCCCGAACGTTTTCGAAATACGAAACAAAAAGTTGATCGACCTTGGAAAATGTTAACTTGGTAGAAACAGTAACTTTCCGACAGAACAGAAGATAATTTTTAACGTCAATCAATCAGTGGAAATATTATTAGACCGCAACAAATAAATGTATTCTTTAAATGAGTTGAATGTACGAAAGTTTGATTGGAGAAGCAATGTTTTCGCGGCCATGATACAAGCCATGGCTTGAATCACACGAGGAATGCGAAAACAAATTCAGTGATCCTCCAAAAGAGAAAAAAACGAACTTTGTCAGTTCATTGAAGAGAATTTACAAACTCGTGGACTCCTTTTCACTACGAGTGTTCTGTAGCATTTTCTAAGCGTTTCTCAACGGCGATTTTATTCATTCAAAAGTCATTCATAAAGATTTATTAACAAAATAGAAAAAAAAACTAAATAAACAGTACAAGAAAAAACACCCCTTCTTAAATTCTCTTCTGTTATTGTTGTCTCGATTGGGGTGGATGATTTCGAGATGCGACTCGGGGGGTCCCAACTTTGTCAGAATAAAACTCACAGAAATGTACTTCAGTAAAAAATAGTGCTTTTCACGATTGCATAATATTTATAACATTATACCATCCTCATTGATATTTTGTGGGGGTTAAAAACCTTTATATTGAGATGTAAAGTCTTATGACATGAACATAATAGATGTGATTTCTTAAAAAAAACTTTAATACTCTTTCCATGAATATAGAACACATTTTGTCTTAGCTTATTTCTCAGGTCCTACTTTCCTATATTCACCGCTTTTTTTTCTCTAGAAACCTGCTAGTATGATAACATAAATCGTTTGTCAAAGGTTGTCATCGAATTTTCCATTTCAAATTTTTCCACTTGATATAAATTATTGGCACGATGTTTTTGTATCGATGCCAAAACCGATATCAAAAGATATAGCTTTGTTTTTAAGCTGCTGTTGGAAGGTTGCGTCAGGAGTTCGTGCCAATAGTCAAGAGCCAGAAATGAGTTGAAATGTAAATCAAGTGTTTAAAATCAGTTGCATTCCCACCATTTACAAAACCTACCCTATTAGCACGCTTGTATTGTTACACCGCATATAATACGCATCGATTGGTCAATTATAATCATCGCATGATTGCTCATGGGCAACACCACGGATGTGCATTCATGAGTACCGGGTTCGATTAGTTGGCCGAACTTCCTGACTGAGGAGTGTTTGTGGATTCCCTCAGTCGAACTGTAAATGCTGGATAGTTTACTGATGCGAGTGACCTACGACCGCTTCCTACCCAACGACGTAAGTTCCTACCCACAACATGTAGTACATTTTTTTAATATTTATGTTATACTGCATGCAACGTATAGCAGCAATATTTGTATTTAATTTTAATATTGAAAATATATCAAGGTGAAATCCTAAATAATCATATTCATATTTTTAAAATATGCAGGTTTTCTTCCGTTACAATAATAAGAATAATTATTGCGTGTACATTATGTGCAAATAATAATAAAACATGAAATTTATGAATATTTGCAAATATAAAATAACAAAATATCAACGTGTCTTCAGACATCACGCAGCTAGAACACAAGACACAATACACTGCTAGCAAGCGAAGTCCAATAGTGTTCTATGCATAGATGATTTGAGTTAATAAGATCACAACTATCAACGTGTCTTCAGACATCACGCAGCTAGAACACAAGACACAATACACTGCTAGCAAGCGACGTCCAATAGTGTTCTATATGTATGGATGATTTGACTCAATGAGATCAAAACTATCAACGTGTCTTCAGACATCACGCAGCTAGAACAAAAGACACAATACACTGCTAGCAAGCGACATCCAATAGTGTTCTATATGCATGGATGATTTGACTCAATAAGATCACAACTATCAACGTGTCTTCAGACATCACGCAGCTAGAACACAAGACACAATACACTGCTAGCAAGCGACGTCCAATAGTGTTCTATATGCATGGTTGATTTGACTCAATAAGATCACAACTATCAACGTGTCTTCAGACATCGCGCAGCTAGAACACAAGGCACAATACACTGCTAGCAAGCGACGTCCAATAGTGTTCTATATGCATGGATGATTTGACTCAATAAGATCACAACCATCAACGTGTCTTCAGACATCACGCAGCTAGAACACAAGACGCTACACTGCTAGCAAGCGACGTCCAATAGTGTTCTATATGCATGGATGATTTGACTCAATAAGATCACAACTATCAACGTGTCTTCAGACATCACGCAGCTAGAACACAAGACACAATACACTGCTAGCAAGCGACGTCCAATAGTGTTCTATATGCATGGATGATTTGACTCAATAAGATCACAACTATCAACGTGTCTTCAGACATCACGCAGCTAGAACACAAGACACAATACACTGCTAGCAAGCGACGTCCAATAGTGTTCTATATGCATGGATGATTTGACTCAATAAGATCACAACTATCAACGTGTCTTCAGACATCACGCAGCTAGAACACAAGACACATTTCACTGCTAGCAAGCGACGTCCAATAGTGTTCTATATGCATGGATGATTTGACTCAATAAGATCACGAGTACATAGTATCTCAGACATCATGCTGCAGAAAGGCGATGTGCTATGCTCAAAGTTCTGGTTTAAAAGCCGATACGTCTTAATCGGTCTCTTGAAGCAGAAATGCGACGAGTGAAACCGCGTGGTCTTGCCGTGACGTCAGACGACGTTGATTGATTATAGACTATCGATTAGTTCGCTGGTCCGCCACTCTCGGAGTGATGGAAAAGTCGTAGAGCGCGCCACCTGTCTATCGGCAGATCACTTTTATTTACCGTCAACTTTGGGGTGGTGCTTTTTATTTGCGGAATTCCGAAAGTAAAAGGAAAGTATATTTTTTCGGGTGAGAGTTTTATGAACTGCGTGAAGCAAAAGTCGGGAATATTTTGCTTCCCTTGTTTGGAGGCTGAGGACGTACTTCTTTCTTAATTCCGAATTTGAGTTTGGTGTGTTGTAAAAGCTTTGTTTTAAAATTAAAATGATTATCTACCTATAGGGTATAACATAAATGTTCGCAAATTACTAAAACAAATAACTAGGAAAACGCTCAGTGTAACGCGTTGATGAGCGAGCATAGAACATGCAACATCCCCATAGTAACGATGCACGACACGGCACAAGACGATTTTCTCTGCAATTTTTCAATCTGTATAATACTCTGGATGAATAACAGATCAATTGTGTCGTGAAGTCTTACCTACATACCTTCTCCAGAAATCTCTTATGACATCCCATACTAAACTCGTAAAATTACAATTAACACATGACTGATTGGGCTTACAATATGTAAAATTTAATATTTAGTTGGTCTTGATCACTATGCAAAATTTGAACTTAATGTGAACATTTTTATTGTCGACCAATCAGAAGACATTATTTAAACTTAAACCAATTAGAGGATTTGGCCTTCGTACTGCATCCGATTTTATGCGCTAGCTCAAAAATGCTTTCATTTTACTGTACATTGTATTCAGTATTCAGTATTCAGTATTTTTTATTGTCATTTGTGAATTACATTGTAATTATAAAAGACAGTCATTGATAAACATTGTTCCTTATAAAACTTATTAAACTACATCCACAACACTATTTAATACACAGCATATTAATTGCTCTCACTTTTGACATGTTTAGTTATAGCCAACTTAAACTCGTGAACATCTTTGCTATCTTTGATTACTCTAGGGATTTTGTTAAAATCCCTAAACCCTTTATAAAATATACTGTTATTTAACCTACTGTAGTTACAATGCGTAAGAAAAGCATCATCTGCATGACGAGTCATGTGTTCATGCAGAGATTTGTCAATGATAAAATACTTTGGCATATACCCTTTATAAATTTTAAAAACAAATATATACACAGCTATGTCTATCATTTCTCTGATAGTACACCATTTAAGTTTTTCTCTCATGCCACTCGTTGGGGTCATCCTCCTTTCTCTAAGAATACATCGCATTACTTTGTTCTGCATGATCTGCAACCTATTAATATCTTCTTGTGTGTTATTATAAAACAAAGTATTGCAGTATGTAAAATGCGGTTTTATAATACAGTTATATATCATAACTTTAGTCCATGTTGATAGATTACCTCCAACTCTATACATATATCCGATTTTCTTTCCTAATTTACTTATAACATCTTGAATATGTTTCTTAAAACATAGTCTATTATCAATTAAAACTCCCAAATATTTATAAAATTCCACACACTCAATATTAATTCCACTTATAGTTACATTATCATGCGGCTGAGTGTTTTTCATTACATTTTTTCTACCAATTACCATCATTTTTGATTTACTTTCGTTGAGTTTAAGTTTATTTACATGAAGCCAATTTACTACGTTTATAAGTTCATGGTTTATTGTACATATGGCTTCATTTACATTTTCAGAAGCTACAGAAATCACCATGTCATCCGCATACAAATTTAAAAAACATTTTTCAACAACACTCGGAATATCATTAATATACATAATAAAAAGTAATGGTCCCAATGTAGAGCCTTGTGGAACACCATGAATACACAATTTCTTCTCGGACAAACACTTCCCATATTTGACCTTTTGGTACCTTCCAACTAAATAGCTTTGTAGCCACTTGAGAACAGTTCCTTCTATACCATATTTATACCTGATTTTGTAGAGTAATCTATCCAAATTAACGGTCTCAAACGCTCTTTTAAGATCCAGAAAAACTGCTACCGTAACTTTATTATCATCTACATCTTTCATCCATTTAGCTAGGAGACCCTGAACTGCTGTCTCACATGAGTGTTTCTCTCGGAATCCAGATTGATTAATGTACAAAAGTTTATTTACATCCAGGTACTCGCTTAATTGACTGTGTACCACACTCTCAAGTATTTTATCCATGATTGCCAACATGTTTATAGGTCTAAATTCACACATTTGAATCGTATTTTTCACCTTAGGAATAGGAATGATGGTAGATTCCTTTAAATCAGTAGGAAAACAGCCCTGCGATAATGACATATTTATAAAATCAAGAACAAAGTATTTGGACACTTTATGGGAATCCATGAAAAGTTTATACGGTATACCATCTACATCACCTTTTATGCTTTTCAAACTTTTCATTTCATGTTCTAGAGTCACAAGAGATATACTTTTAAAAGATTCAAAAGTATTTACATTTTCTTCCTCTACTGTATAATGATCCAAATTTGGAATACTTTCAACTATCTTAGTGATACTGTCAAGAAAATAATTGTTAAAAGCATTAGCAATATCCTTTTCCTCCGTCAACAAGATATCTTCATTATTTACAATTTCATTCTGAATATCACATTTCATTTCTGTATTACAAATTCCTTTAAGTGTACGCCATAACTTATTACTATCCCCTTTAACATCATCAATTTTTCTTTCATAGTAATTTCTTTGAGCAGACTTGAGACTTCTGGTAACCACATTTCTACTCTTTTTATACTGTATCCAGTCATCATGATTACCCGACACTTTAGCCCTCTTATACAATAAGTTTCTGCTAGATATATTTTCTTTAATTTCCCTACCTAGCCACGGAATATTCTTTCTATTTTTTCTTGTTACTTCAACTTTTTGTAAACACTCATTCCTAGACTCTAATATGTTTGTCTTCCACACCTTGTACTTGGAATCCAAATCCAAATCATTATAACTCCAATCTCTCGTATAAAGGTCATTCCTAAAAGCATCACTATTGTAATTATTCCAGTCATCGACCCATCTTGTCACATCCTTGGCTTCTTTTTTATTTATCTGAGCGTTTCTAATAGTGACACCAATCACCTCGTGATCAGATATACTAACATTAGGCATGATATCTGCAGTTACCAGTGCACCATAATTTGTAATTACAATATCGATGAGAGTTTTTGTGTCTTTCGTCACTCTAGTAGGGACCTTTATAATCTGTTTGTGACCATATTCAGCAAGTAGCTCTTTCAGTCTCTTAACATACCCAACATTTACCAACCAATTAAAGTTTAGATCCCCTATCATAATAAATATACCTTTAACTTTCTTAACATCTTCAAAAATCTTCTCAATAAAATTAACTGCTTCTTTTTTCTTAGCATTAGGAGATATGTACCCTGTGTATATAACACATGTGGATCCTCTAATACAGACCTGCACCCCAATAAACCAGTATCCTAATTTCTTTTCACTTATGTTAACAATGACATTTGCACTGATGTTATTTTTAACATACATAATAACTCCCCCCGTAAATCTCGAATGAGAATTACATCTGATCATTCTATAACCAGGTATGTCAATTTCTTTGTCATATATCTTATCATTTACATGAGTTTCCCCAATGCCTATTAAAATCGGATTTATTTTCTTAATGTAAGTTAGAATTTCATAATAGTTCTTTGTTAAACTTTGAGCATTTAAATGTATGATATCTGTATCTGCATGCTCTGCATTATCTATTAATGTTATAGCTTCTATACTACTGCTCGGCAAGCCATCCTTTAGTTGCTACATTTTTTGTTTGGACAGGTCATTTTTTATTTTTACGTAATAAGAGCAGTTAAGGTCACTGGCTTCATGCACCGTGCTAATATCTAGCTTGCATCTACCTTTATATCTAATACAATTTATACAGTTCATGATTTCCTCTTCGCAGACACGAATGTTATGCGGTCCTGCGCAAAACTCGCACACCATTTCACCTCGACACTCTCTAGCGATGTGTCCATAACGTTGGCACTGAAAACAGCGCTTAATACGCACATACTTGGGAGCTACTGCACTACTCACTTCATTTTGCACTTTACCGACGTTTTTCCACTTATCACGCTGCATTTGTTGATAGTTATTTATCTGTTGCCCATGTGAATGAGCGTCATCGTTGCTATGGTGCTGATGCGGCTCGAATTCAGGAATTTCGCCGTCATTCGTGATGACCTCCTCGCCTGTTGTTGGTTTTCTTCTCCGGTGATCTCGCTGACGCGATGCGCTGGTATTTCTGCCGCCAAGGACAATGCGTTCCTTGTTGACATCGCCGACATCGGGAACGGGTATATCTCCCGCCAAGGTCAATTCGTGCTCCACTGTAGTCGAGATTTCTTCTTTTAGCTTCAACTCTAATTGATCTATTTTATCTCGTTGCAGTTGAGTAATATATTCTAGATCGGATATTCTTTTTCTTAACAGATTGTTTTCTCTTATTAAGAAATCCACATCACTCTGAGGCATTTGCTCAGACAGAGGCAAATTACGTACTATAACACTATTGTCCTCGGTAAAACTTAAGTCAATACTTTTTAAATCGTCGAATATTTCGATAATTTCACGAACACTTTTATTTTTGTCCTCATTGTCAACAACGGTACCATCCAAACTTGGCACAGTTTTCCTAGATCTCGTAACAACATTCGTCATTTCCACTACTGAAAGGAACTTGTTTCGCGGAGCTATCAAACACGACCTGCCTCGACCACTGCCACTGCCACTACTAAATTGTGGCAAATTGGATAGCTTGGCTGCTCTACAGGCCTTGCCTTGGAACAGAAGCTTAAAGAAGGCAGGGATGACAATTTAGTATACATTTTTCAAGATTATGGAATGAAATGACCTTAAAATTACAAAACTTTTGAAAATGACGACAGATTATACTGAAAATTGGCAAAAATACCTAAAATGTTGGTACCAATGACCACGCGAAGTTTTAAGTTGATCGTTCAATCGGTTCTAGTTTAAATGTCAAAAATCACATGAAAAATGGTTTTAAATTTGAACCAATTAGAGGATTTGGCTGAAACTTTTTATGATTGGGTACAATGTTGGTTGCAATGTTTTGCTAAATTTTAAATTGATCGAAGCAACCAATCGAAAGATATTTTTTTTAAATTTGAACCAATCACGGGAGCCCGTTCAAAAACGATCCCAGGGACCACATAGAGTACGTTAGTATGTGTACAAAATTTCAGATCGATTGCTTGAGCGGTTTGACCAGGGCTGTGACCACAAAAAAGCAAAAAAAAAACAACAAACAAACACACAGAGAAAGTGCCATAAGAGTACCGTGGTGACGCTCGCTACGCTCGCTCAACAATATAAAATATAAATCCTGTAGCAGTGTCTCTGGCAAACACGTTAAGGCCAATTCTAGAACTTTTAAATTCCCACTACTTATGGAAAACCCCTCACGGCCATGGATTAACATTGCATGGAATTGAATTCAACAGAATTGGGAATGTCTAGTTCTAGAATAGGGCCCCAAGGCAGTGACATTGAACTCAGAATTGTTATAGCCTGAAGACAGCTTTTCCAAGCCTCTTTGTTGGACTCGCATTAGTTCATTGCATCATTGTAATAGCTTCTGAAGCAATATATCTTGCTTTTAACTCTCACGCTGACAAGGCGTCTTTTTTCTAACTAGGAAAACGCGTTGATAAGCGCGCGTGTTGCATGATGGTAGACAGAGACAGTCCAATGAAGTTGAAAGTGATCAAAGTTCATACATTTACGTGGAAAGAATAAATATTGACGGATGCATCATTAAAATATATGGTCTGATTTGTTTGAAAATTTAAAACGAAAGTTGAACTGGGTACTTAAAGTACATTCACGATTAGAATAGCAAGTCGATCACGTCGTTCATTGGTCGGTCACATGAACACTGCCCTGCCAATGGCAAGACTTTCTTCTTTGTATTATTGAAATTGTATAAAGTATGTGAAATACACACTTTTTAATAGTAGAAAATATTAGAAAACTTCAATAAAATTGATTTATCTTTATCTACAGTCGTCTTGTACATACTCTTTGATAATTGATATTTACATATTGTGTAGGTTTACAAATGCTCGCTTGACTACAGTAGTACACGGGCTTGCGTTTCTAAACGTGAACGAACTTGACATATCTAAATATTAATAAAATTTACAATTTCCTTGCAGAAAGGCAATTGAGTATTATATTTCGACATATAGAGATGTTTGAATTGGCAAACCAGCACTTCTTAAATTGCTTGCCATTTTATTAACCTTTACCTAATTGTAAAATTAAAAATGAATAATAAAGATATAATATATTGCATACTCAGTAAAACGCTGATAATATTTCTGATAATGATGAAAGTTTTAATATTTCTTCCAAATTTCAGTTTAATTGAGAAGTGGTACAAGGTACCATGTACAAAAATACAGCAGAAAAAAATCAAATAAAAGCTTGAGTACCTATGAAACCTATCGAAATGAGAAGATTGGTCGGCTCTTTAAACAGATGATTGGAGTTTAAAAAACTTGCTATGTGCATTCCTTATGTTTGATATGATAATAGAAATCGTGTCTAAAAAAAATAAGCGGAAAAGTCGTTTAAATCTCGAGTCGAAAAACAGGACATTGTCGAGAGTGCACTTAAAATCAGGGTTTCACGCTCTTTCTTTCACAGACTTTATATTCCATTCCAATTTTTCATTTTTCTGCAGCTGTTTGTAAGGTGGATTAGAACGACGCTAAAATATATTCGTTTTTACATTATCAACTTAAAATTATAATAACAATCAGATGCAAATACAATCACGGCAAATGCATTCACTTGAGTACCTCTACCAACATTAGAAACAAAAGCGACTATTCCAGTGCACGGTTGCAGTAACCTCTTCACATGAATAATTCTCGTTCTAATGTTGGTAGGTGGTCAGTAACAGAGAGAGCTGCATAATAGAAGATATGGGAGTGCATTACCATTGTGTTGACCTCATGAGATGCAACTGCACTTTCAAGAGTGCACTTTGAATGAGGGTTTAACACAATTTATGGTCATTACTATGAATATACCGGGTCCAGCAGTCTCTGTGGTCTCTTTCGGCGTTATTTATTTACTATCATAAATAATATATTATTAAGTTTGCAAACGATTAAACATGGTGCATTAAATACTCTAACAGGTGTAATAGCGATGTATAATATTGTCTATCTTTATACGTAATAAAATATATAGGTTCTACGATTGTGATTATAAATAATCTTGCTTTTTCACGTATAATAATAAAATCTGAACCTTCTCAGAGGTAACAGGCTGGAAGTCCATTTTCTCGATTATGCGTAGCACACTTTTGGAAATATGTATTCAAGCTCCATCAACTGCCATTTGACGGTGTCAACGAATGGAGTATTATCTTACACAATGACTAATGCCACCATTATAAATATGATTCCATGAAGTGACTTGTATTTTGAGCTCACCTGAATAATTATTGAAGTGGACTTCCAGCATTCTACTTCTGAGCTACAGATATGTCTGGCCTATATTCAAACTGTTTTAATAGTATTACAGCAAATGATTGGCTATGATGTAGATTATAATCACCTATATTTTGAAGTTACGGATTTCTAGCTCAAATTAAAAACCTCGATTTTAAGTATGACTTTTCAAACGTACCCACCTTATTTTAAGTAAACTCAGTGTTTGTTTCATATCTGATTCCTGTGGACTTGCAACGTTATGTAGGTAAATACTCAGTTCCGGTTCAGGTTCCTGGCAAAGGCCCCAGATTCCGGTGAAGCAAGCAACTAATAACTTACCAAAAATAAGTAAATTAATGAGAATTAAATGAAATGTAGGGTAATTCGATTACCTATGTATCCAACTGGATAAATAATAAATCATTTTAATTTTTACTTTTGAAAACAGTTTGGGGTAAAAACCAGGTAAAAAATGTTATTACTCTTTTAGCTTGGTTCCGGTTCTTGTTACTAATTTCTGTATCTCAGGGACAGAAGGCCTGAAGTCCATTTCAATGCTTCTGGAGAGAGCTCATAAATCAGTAATACTGCCTTCATCCAATCATATTTTGTAATGGTGACAAATGATTAAATGTGTGCAATGTGGTGAAATGGGGATACAAAATACTTTAATGTAACTGTATTTTGTTGACAATAGAGCTTGATTAGGTACATCATTCCAAAAGTTTGCAACGCAAATTCGAGAAAATTGACTTCTGCCCTTCTACCTCTGAGGTTCAAACTTATTTTCAGAACTTATGACAATTATATAAAAATTATAACACTATAGGAAGTATGTCACGCCTAAGGGGGTGAGGGGGGTCTGTTATACTGTGACAATCTGTGACAGGAGGAGGGGTGGAGGGGTGGGAGCGTACAAGCGTGATTTAATAGTTTTTTGTATCTAATTTGTGATAATTTGTAATGTTTCAGCAAAAAGAAATACCACATTTTTGAATGCTCCCTCTCTTTAGGATATTTAGCATGATAATAGTAATAATAATAAAAAGATAATAGTAATAGTTGTAATATAATTCTACCAATTTTTTGTATTCTCATTCTTTAAAAGTAATAATTTGCAAAAATTCAAAAAAAATGTTTTGTGTTTTCAATTTTTTTTTTCGTAGCAATAAATCAATACCTAATAGTGAAAATATGCATTGTTTGTATTTTTGTGTGGGGGAGGGGGTGTGCAGTTGTGACATACTTTTTAGGTGGAGGGGGGGGGGGGGGGTATAAAAGTGTGACAACTTGTGACAATGGAGGAGGGGGGAGGGGGGGTAAAAAGTGTCCTATTTTGCGTGACATACTTTATGAACAGCCCCTGAACCATTTTACTTATCTTATTCTCCTATCTAGCAACTACTTCTCTCAGCGTGCACAAACCCAGCACTGAAGTGTGTTCTGTGTTCACTGCTCATTAAGCGTGAGGAAAACGACACAAGGTGCTGAAATGCCACGGGGATTTTAATGTTTAGCGAACCACATCAAGTAGTTTCCGAAGTGTCTTATTGCACTTAACTGTTTACAACGCAGTTGAGTTGAGGCAGAAGAAATTGTGTCAAAGGTGGAGGACTTCGAGTTTACACTCCTTATGTATATTCATGGATTCGTTTGAGGTGCTAAATTGAACTGATGTGACCTACAACCTAGGTAAAGATTACCCATTTTCGCCTTTCATATCTGAATCTCTTCAAACTAACATTTATTTACCATTAATATTGCTCAATTTCCTCATCCTGAATAGTACCTCGTGTAGAAAATGGTTAACTTTTTATATGCCAAACTTTTTGGTGCAGAAAATATCTTAAATAGTATCCATAGCATGGAGCGCTACGTTATTAATAAAAGCACAACTACAATTAATAACTGACAATCTGTACTTATGATGGATTGTGAAGAAATAAGGATAGCTCTTTCCTATCATAATAAAAATAATAATGCTACATTATTAATTGAGTAACTCACATTTTATTTTAGCACAATCTGAATTGATGAAGCTGTGAATATTTACAAGTACAACAAATGTTAAAGTAAATTGAAGACGACGGTAACATAAATTTATATTGCCAGAACACAAAACGTGCAAGAAATAACTGAGATCTGCATAAGAACCTGCTGAAAGCCTTGACGTATTGCAGCCTCCATTTATTTTACACCGGCTGTCGAAGACAGAAAGTGTCAATAGAGCATAAATTCAAAGCCACTAAATTGTTAGCACTTAGGATGTAGCGTCTTTTGTGTGGTGTTGTCGACGCAATACCGGGTCAAGACTCGGGTGAGATATGGAGGATTGCCAAACCAGTGATTCCTGTTTCCTGGAGCTTTGAGATGGGATCGCGTGGGAGAGAAGGAACAATTGGGACTGAAGGGACCGGATGACTGGAGATTGGAACGAAACGTGGGAAGTGATTGGAGAAGTCATGTAGCCGGAGTTTGAGAACCAAGCGATCGGGTCACCACTTTTTTTAAAGTTATTTTCTGTGATTTGTTATCCTTTCATTAAATATCTACTTACAAGTCAATCTATCTTTCTTTTACAAATTATGTAAATTAGTTTGTTGACCTAGAGAAGATAATATTCAAAAATTTAGCAAAGTTGTATGATAATTTTACGAGCTGTATAATAAACAATGAAGTATATTTTTCTTATACTGAAAATGTTCGAAATGTTCTTTCGTTACGTACTATACACAACTCTAACTTTATCTTTAGGATACTGAGAGGTAAATGTATAACTCCCCGGATTAATTAATAATGGTCATCTAGCAAGATTCATGGACATCATTACTACATTCATACTAGTAGAGACGGTTGTCTCACTCCTATACTGATAACATTGACCGCAGTGAAGCCTTTTCAGACCCTGTGATTGGGGAAATCTGGGTGGCCCCGGTGATTTAAGCGACGTCTATAGCGTGAAGAGTGAACTTCTTGATGACCAATCTCTGACGATGGCTCAACCGCTAATTCATAGTTTACACTTGATGTGCCTGCTGGCACGCAGAACAGCTGTTATTTGACGGTATTTAATGGTTTTATAGTTTATTTTATAGTTTAATTGTAAATTTCTGATATAAAACAAAAGAACATCGTGCATAGCATATAAATGCAACGACGGCTCAATGGGTAAATTTTGCAGTTTGTTCATATTTTTACCACTAGTGCTGATATATGCGCTAACGATGCCGGGATACTCCAATATTTGTCATGTCGAAAAGGCTTCACGTTCATTGGTGGAGTGAGAATACCTCTGATATAGTGTAGTGTATATCTATGTATATATCTCTGCCGTGCATCTAGGTACTAATAGAAAAAGTCTGAAGTTTAGGTAGCACGTTTTTGGAAAAAAAAATTATAAAGAAACGTTGTCGTTTATACTTTCCATTTCAGAAAAATAAGTAAAATTATGAAATAAAGCAGCTCCATTTGCGAAAGTCTAAAAAGCATACGCATAATGTTACAAAAGTGTACAAAAAGTATTGGACACTCCTTCAGTAAATGCTTCACATGTTCTCTTCAGTCTTCTTATAAAATATTAACTGTGCATGCATGTTAGCAAAAGTCCCCAAAGAAGGCAAAGAAACTGGAAGACAAATTGGGGAAAACTTCACAGTGAAAAGCGTAAGGAGGAGCCTACATAAAATTTATTACACAGGATTTCTTAGTCTTTTAATGGCTCAACACAAGACACAATAACTCTTGCTTACAAGTCGACAATTCCTATACAACAAGAGACTTTATTGAGTTTGGTCGATATTTCGATTAAATAAGTAACAACTGTGTTGTTTCTTTGTTCTACACGAGATGCCATGATGAAAGTTGAAACTGATTGTGTTTGTGGAGCAAAGGGAGGGAGGAAGGGGGGGAGGAGTTGTCTTATATTTAATGTGTCTTGAAAAGGAAATGGGAATTTGTTGTAACCGAATTGTCGAAAATTCTGAAGAAGTTAACTTAGAAAGACGAAATTGGGTCACCAAAGTCCATTTGCATTTTCTATTGAGAATGTTAAAAACTTTATAAGTAGAACTTTTAGGAACCATCTGTCTGATAGAATTTTTTAGTAATTTGAAAATGTTATTAGATATGAATGTTTGAGTTGATTACAAATTTTGATGAGTGAAATTTTCCATCTTCATTCTGTTTTTTCGCTGGTTGAATCTGAGAATTGAAAGGGTGAAAGCGAATTTGCAAAGTTAAAATACAGAATCGAGTACAGAGAATCATGTTATTAAATATATGATTTATAGCTTAGATAATTCGTAAAGGTACAATGCTTTGAATATTTACCTACGCCATTTTCTTCTACCTTAAAAGATAAAAGGGGTTAAGGGTTGGTCCAACAGCGTATACTAGGTGAAGGGCGGTGAGGGGGGGGGGGGGGGGGGCATGAGGTGACACACTTGCCCCACAAAGACCGAGAATTATGGAACATTGGTAGAAATTAAGATATTTTAATATATTATGCTATCGTGCTCCAAATGTTACGACATTTTTGTAGATAGTGTTTCCTAGAGCAGCAATTTTCCCGCGAATCATAATTCGCATGCTACACGAAGGCTCGCCTGTCAACGCGTTACACAGAGCATTTTTCTAGTTGTTTAGATGTCAGTAGATGTAACACTAATTGTTTCCGGCAAATGAGTACTTATAACCTCGTCTCAATTTCATGCACTCTCGAAGAACTTGAACAAAATTCTTTCCCATTTCGTGAGTGCAAAGTGATACTTTTACACCATGATATCGTGTTATCAGTAGACGTATTTCTCCCCATATATCTGCACCGATTGCACTCGGGTCCAGCTTTCAATCCAGCAGCTCACGGAAACCGGAAGTACGTGGCACTCCTCCTCACTTCCGGTTTGTATCAGTAGTCGCGGGACAAATGGAGGTAACTCACTGGAGCGGGAAAATACGAAACATGTGCTGCATTTTCCCGTTTATTGTGTACGAATGTTTTGAATCATGTTTGAATATTGATGATGTATGGATTTATAAAGTTAATAGGTACTAAACTTTTCTTTAAACTTGCAAATGTAAAAGGCATTTGTTTTAAGTTAATATCACTTATTTCAACTTTTAAAAGCCAATTAAACATTGCAATTACGAAGGTTTGTTCTTTTACAAATTTAACTTTAAATTACTTTTATAAAAAAGACGCCTCCTACTGCCTACAGATATTTTAAATAATTTGATGAATAATTCGATATGAAATAGTGCTGAAATCTACATATCTATATTCAACAATATTGGCTAATTATTTTGTTTTACATAAAACTGAACCTAAATGTGAAATAAAGTTGAGATTTCTGAAACATATTTTGGTTAACTTGCAGAACTTTGGCCAACCATTTTATGTCCTTAAATGTTTGTCTTTAGTCTCTGCATCATTTCATTAAATTCTTCCAAAACGAAATAAGATTCAACAAGCTGAAACTAAATGGAATGTGTGTGTATGAACAATTTAATAAAAGTCATCTTCAGGATTGTAATAATTTTCTATGACAACGTGATGAACACTAACGTTCTTGTTCCTTCGCCCGACAACAACATTTACTCTGGTTTGTCGCTCGAGCAAACAATTTCACGAACATTTTACCTCTCTTGTAATAAACTAGAAACTGTCACACCTTGTAAAGACATCGTTTGGTTTTATTGTAACCATGTAAGCATGAAGTACTTGCGCACTTCTTACTTCCACGGGAGCCTTATAGCGAAATATCATCGTTTGTCAAACCTAAAGTACTCTCCAGGACACTTGAAAATGTACGCTAGATAAATCGTTTCGGGTGGGTTTTAGCTCTGGTCTACTTCGGATGCAAAACTGTCCTCCACAAATCATTTGTCATGAAATGAAACCAGGTTTTAAGGGAAGGTAAATTCTGTTGAAAGTTTTGGGAAACATTTTTCACTTACATGTTGGGTCTGAGTTTTTTTTAGTAAGCATCAATGATTCAGTTAAAATTGAATTATTAGTTCGATTGAATTAAAATAAAATACGGCTAATTTTCAGCTAAAAAAATGAAGTTGTACTAGAAGGAAGGGTACGACAAGAATATTTATCGTCTCCTCGTATATTACTCATGGCATAAAATAAATAGCATGATTACTTGTTTTCTCTTCAGACAATCATGCTTAAAATTTTGAATAAAGTAACAACAATGCAAGGGACCAAAAATTCCCCTTTCACCTTTCGCATATTATTTTCCCCTTACTAAGTAAGCCCAAACATTCAAATAATGCACTTCTCTTACGATAGAAACTAATTGAAAAACTTTGTTTATCCTGAATACCAAATCGATTTAGTTATTATTTTGATCAAACTGTTATTACGCATTAGTAGTATTACAGTACACAATAATTATTGTAAATCAAGGATTTGTAAATACGACCGATCGCGGAGCAAGAACTACAAAACTGTGTTGTTAATATTTGTATTTATCATCAAACTAAATTGAGTATTCACTTCAAATATTTATTTAGATTAATTTGTTGCGATTTCCAGCTAGCCACACAATACATCAATCAACAACTCAACTAAGTCAATCAATGTGGCTGGGAAAGTATTTAATTCCACATAACAATACTGAAACATTCTAAAAGTTTAACGACCTCCGTATTTAAATTCGATTGTCCAGTGTTACACTGTCTTTTAAGTAGGTGATATGTTTGGCTCAATAAAACTCACTTTTATCTCTATTACACGTATTTGGCAAGATTTACTGTGGGGTTTTTATCAAGGAAATCCTATAACTAAATGTGAGAGAAAGAGAAGAGGCCCCAAGAAGACAAATTACGACCGTTCCATGTACGCAGAGGCTTAAGTTTCTCCTAGAATAAAAAATATAAGTCATATCTTGCCAAGTAAAGTATAGAGGAGACATAAATAAATCTTGGAAGAATAACTAATAAATCTCTATTAGTTGATTTATGGTGACGCAGTACGTTTGTGGGAGGTTAAGTGAGCAGGCGAGCTATCGACATATTTAGTTCCATTCGTTCGTCTGCATGTCTGAGTTTTACCACTAAATTACATTGACTTTCTGCAGTCAAATATGTGTGTTTGTTATTTATTAATAAGTCATAATTGACGTGTAAAAATTACATTTTGCCCGAGTGTTATTTGTGTTGGTTTCCTATTGAATTATAACAAACTGTATAATTCTTCATTGAAAGATTATTGTTATGGTTTATTTTAAAAATCAATATTCTGTCACCATTGTAAAATGTACCTATACAATATGATAATGTTTTCTGTGACTCAATTATTGATTATTTGAAACTAAATGTTATAAAAGAAATGTAAAATAATCCATAAATAGGCGATTAACTAAGTTATAAATTCACTGCAATTATAATGATCACAGAAACCATTATGTTTTTTTCCGAAGTTATTTCGAATATTAATTTAAACTTTAATTATAGTAGATTATTCCAATAAAGCATAAACGGAGTTTTTTTGCGTAATTATGTAAAAAGCAGTCATAATTCTTAACTTTAAAGTTGGTGAAAGCTTGGCATTGTAAATGTCCCTATAGAGAGAATCCGGATTTGTTTGGAATCATAAAAGTTCTAGAAAGGTTTTGAGAATATAATTTATTTTTAAAAAATCGAACTTTTTACACATTGAAATCGTGCTTTGATGGAAATTTACACAAGAGAGGTGACAGATGAAAAAGCGGATAGAGAGCAAACAGATTTTAATGAGCGTGTACTAGAATGTATGCTTCACTTGTCACGACAGCGGACAACATTCCAGAGCTTTCATGTTGTGCACTCTAAAACTTAGCAATAAGTAGTTGTCTAGAACAGTAATTATTATTATTAAGTATTTAAAACTTGCTAATAATAATTTCACGAATTTAAAAAAAACGCTTCAAAAAGAGAAAGCACGATGAGGCGTACTCGCAGTATTCCTAGAAATGCATGGAAATGCATTAGCTCTGGGTTGTACGTGACATTAGTGACATTTAATCGAGTGTTGCATGTTGCATATACTGCTGTGAGGTAAGTTATTTTAATTCAAATATTGAATACCACAAAAACCATAAAAAAGCGGCCCCTACTTTTTTCTTAACGGCTTGACCGATTGTTTTCAAAATTTAACAGCATAGAGATAAAGAGTAAATCAGTGTCTCTAGTAATCCAAAAAATAATAACAAATGTTCTTTCTCGTTTTGAGGAAGTGTTAACATGGGCAATATATGAGTCTTTTTGGCACCTCTGCTCTGAAATAACTAAACAAAAAATGAAACTTTGGAGCCACTAGAGACACAGATCTACTCTATCTTTAACTTGTGAAAATTTGAAGACAATCGGTAAAGACGTTTAGAAAAAAGTAGGGGCGCCTTTTTGTGCTCCATAAACCATGGATTTCATCAACTATTGTAGACTCTTAAATTAGCTGAAGTAAAAACCAGGGGGAAATATATAATAGAAATATTGTATCTCAGTGAAGCGGGACTAGGACGTAGACAGCTATCATCATAATTATTCATTATGTTTATGTATTTATATACGACTAAGACCTCGTTGTCCATGGATATTCTCGCGCTCGTGATATTTGTTAAGTGAGTTTTTTTGTCGAGTTTATGCTCAGGTTAGAAATTAAGGTTTTTGGTACCCATTTTCAAAAACATTGCCGTTTTCATCGAGAAGTACTTACCGTATTTAGGGCCAGTTTTTCAATACACTGCTAATTTTTAAACAGTTGATTAAATTTCTATAATGTCATGACAACACCCAATAGCATCCTTGAAATACAGTTTCAAACTAACTACTGGTTTGAACAGAGTCAAAGAAAAACTTGCCCTCAAGATATATTTTCCTATTCGTCATAAGATTGTAACTGCCACTATATTTTACGCTAGAATTAGTGAAAATATATTTTAAAAAATTATGTTGATCTAAGACCCATTGTAACCTTACGTTCAACCCAATATCAGAATATTATCTTGATCATTAAGGAATCTCATCATTCCATCATCCCGTTCTTATCTATAAAATACACAGGGAAGACATCTCTCCTATCCTCATTTCAACCTCTCATCCACACACAAAGAGACGTGTCTTGATTACCCCCCCCCCCCCCCCTACCCGCCCCAACCCCCACCATCTGTAAATAATACACTTAGAGAATTTAGACGACCCTTGCGTCGCCGTCGGTATTATTAATAAGGTTTGGGCGTCCTTTTGTAGACGCGCCGCCTAAAGCACAATGTCTTCAGTGTAGTTTATTTCAATTCACATTATTAGTATTATGACACGTCTATTATTTGTCGGGGGTGTGTGAGGAGAATGGAAGTGCGAAGGGGTTTTTGTGTGGCAATGATGATGATAGAAGAGAGAGAGGCTGTGGAGGAGGAGGGGTTTGTTTATTATATTAGTTCTTTTTCAAAGGAGAATTGAAATGTTATGTTATATTTTGACAAACGAAGCAACCCGTTTTTATTTTGAGGGCTCAGTGCCATTTTTGAGAACCTTGAGCCGTATACGACGCTTTGGCATCGCAATTTGTTTTGGTTACAATATTGTAGCCCTACCTGTTGCATTCGTCAACTGAATTTAGTGTGTAATCAGTGCCTTGGAGGTAGAACGCTGGCAGTCCACTTCCTAAAGGAAATTATAGTGAAATTATTGGCGATTACCAGCAAAGCTCAGTGACATCTGGCGGCGAAAAGCTGAACCCGCTAAGTGCGGATTGAAGAACCCAACATGGCTGCTATGCACGCTATTAGTCATTGACGCTGGCCACTGCTATCTATTTGATTTTTCTTAAATATAATTATGGAAATAGTGTCAAAGCACGGATATGCGTTAGGAACAAAGAGTACCTACCGTTAGTAATAGATACTTTTCAGTGCCACAATGTAAAATAGAGCGGGAATAAATTCCTTTCATACATTTCCAAATGAACCATTAATGCGGGCAAATTGGGCGAAACCAGTGGAAATTTCATACAATCTTGATGGTTCGGTTGCTTAAAACTTTTGTAGTTCTATAGTGAAATATAAAACCTTCATAATCTCTTCTTTAGCTGATGATTAATTAATTAATTGACACAAAAATCGAAATGAGAACAGAACTTATGATTGCAAAGCGAATTTGTAACACGGGTACAAAATCTATGTGAATTTGCCCCATTTCCTGTCTAGGTTTCCATCCATACATCATTACGCATTTAAATTGCTGCCACTCTATAATAGATTGCTGAAAATTTCCCACGTACTTCATGATTTTATATAATTAAATGTCCGAGGTATCCATATTAATTCGTAAATAAAATAAAACTCCCCCAAAACTCGCCGAAAAAATCCCGCTGTTTGCGAGTTCACTCCGACAGAACTACAAATGATAAGGAGCTGAAATTTGTACAGGTTATAGGACACATGATAATTTATTGCATGCGATTTGTAGAAATATTTGAGTTGTGAGAAAAAAGTTACATACATTTGAATTGAGCCTTTGATCAACAGTTTATACCTAGCGTTCGAAAAGCACACGTTAGAGATTAAACAATTTGGTAGCTTGTTATAAAGAATCAGCTCTCTTTTGCAAAGAAGTTTCCATTGTTGTCATAATTTGCCATAAAAGGTGTCTCCATTTAGTATAAAGTATCTTATTGATAATTGTGGTTTCAAGAATAGAAATTGAGAGGGAAGAAAATAATTGTGTATGTGTTTTCAGCGAAGATTTATAGACAATGTAGGTATTTAAACTCCCGTTAATGTCAGTGGACGAAAGTTAAATACATTCTCACACATAACTCAATAAACCAAGGATAAATTCACATAAATGTATTAAAAGTTATTTCATGTTCATTTATGAATTCATAAGTAAACATAAAATCACCTACTTCCTACAAAGTAACTGCAAACAAATCCTTCAAACACGTAATTTTGTATGGATTATTCTGTTTTTTCAAAAACAACTTCGGTAATTTTTTACATTTTTCCCATTCAATAAATATGTTTGAAACTTACATATATTATATACCAGTATGTTTTCTAAAATATGTTCAAGTTTCAAACCCCTATCTTTAATAGTGTTGATGTAGTGACCTCTCAAACAAGGGGATGTTTTGCGCCACCCGGTATAAGAATAGCACACAGCGCGTGAAATATCCACCTGCTTATCCGCACCCGGTCCGCCATTCGCAGGCGATCTCAGCGCTACTAGCGGAGGTGGTAACCGCGAATAGTGTATCAATTTAAAGTAAAATTAGAAGAACTGGAAATGACGTCATAAATGGTAAATAAAAATGTGACTTAAGCATGGCTATAAATGCATTTTTCATGCATATAAATTCGACAGTGAAAAGGATTTTTTACAGGGAAAGGTTTCATTACATCGAAAATGGCTGGACCGATTGTTTTTGAAACTATTGCTCTATTGGATTTGGAAACAAATTTAATGAGTAGAAACTAACTTACAATAGCCTGATTAGACTATAAAGCCGCCATGTTATGATGTTGTAACCGCCATGTTGTCTCATTTGTCTCAGGCGCCATGTTCACCGAGGAGCAGAAAGATAGCAGCACTGAGTTGGCCTTCAAGTACGCCATGTTGTAACCGCCATGTTGTCTCATTTGTCTCAGGCGCCATGTTCACCGAGGAGCAGAAAGATAGCAGCACTGAGTTGGCCTTCAAGTACGCCATGTTGTAACCGCCATGTTGTCTCATTTGTCTCAGGCGCCATGTTCACCGAGGAGCAGAAAGATAGCAGCACTGAGTTGGCCTAAGTACGCCATGTTGTAACCGCCATGTTGTCTCATTTGTCTCAGGTGCCATGTTCACCGAGGAGCAGAAAGATAGCAGCACTGAGTTGGCCTTCAAGTACGCCATGTTGTAACCGCCATGTTGTCTCAATTGTTTCAGGTGCCATGTTCACCGAGGAGCAGAAAGATAGCAGCACTGAGTTGGCCTTCAAGTACGCCATGTTGTAACCGCCATGTTGTCTCATTTGTCTCAGGTGCCATGTTCACCGAGGAGCAGAAAGATAGCAGCACTGAGTTGGCCTTCAAGTACGCCATGTTGTAACCGCCATGTTGTCTCATTTGTCTCAGGTGCCATGTTCACCGAGGAGCAGAAAGATAGCAGCACTGAGTTGGCCTTCAAGTACGCCGTGTTGTAACCGCCATGTTGTCTCATTTGTCTCAGGTGCCATGTTCACCGAGGAGCAGAAAGATAGCAGCACTGAGTTGGCCTTCAAGTACGCCATATTGTAACCGCCATGTTGTCTCATTTGTCTCAGGCGCCATGTTCACCGAGGAGCAGAAAGATAGCAGCACTGAGTTGGCCTTCAAGTACGCCATGTTGTAACCGCCATGTTGTCTCATTTGTCTCAGGCGCCATGTTCACCGAGGAGCAGAAAGATAGCAGCACTGAGTTGGCCTTCAAGTACGCCATGTTGTAACCGCCATGTTGTCTCATTTGTCTCAGGTGCCATGTTCACCGAGGAGCAGAAAGATAGCAGCACTGAGTTGGCCTTCAAGTACGCCATGTTGTAACCGCCATGTTGTCTCATTTGTCTCAGGCGCCATGTTCACCGAGGAGCAGAAAGATAGCAGCACTGAGTTGGCCTTCAAGTACGCCATGTTGTAACCGCCATGTTGTCTCATTTGTCTCAGGCGCCATGTTCACCGAGGAGCAGAAAGATAGCAGCACTGAGTTGGCCTTCAAGTACGCCATGTTGTAACCGCCATGTTGTCTCATTTGTCTCAGGCGCCATGTTCACCGAGGAGCAGAAAGATAGCAGCACTGAGTTGGCCTTCAAGTACGCCATGTTGTAACCGCCATGTTGTCTCATTTGTCCCAGGTGCCATGTTCACCGAGGAGCAGAAAGATAGCAGCACTGAGTTGGCCTTCAAGTACGCCATGTTGTAACCGCCATGTTGTCTCATTTGTCTCAGGCGCCATGTTCACCGAGGAGCAGAAAGATAGCAGCACTGAGTTGGCCTAAGTACGCCATGTTGTAACCGCCATGTTGTCTCATTTGTCTCAGGCGCCATGTTCACCGAGGAGCAGAAAGATAGCAGCACTGAGTTGGCCTTCAAGTACGCCATGTTGTAACCGCCATGTTGTCTCATTTGTCTCAGGCGCCATGTTCACCGAGGAGCAGAAAGATAGCAGCACTGAGTTGGCCTTCAAGTACGCCATGTTGTAACCGCCATGTTGTCTCATTTGTCTCAGGCGCCATGTTCACCGAGGAGCAGAAAGATAGCAGCACTGAGTTGGCCTAAGTACGCCATGTTGTAACCGCCATGTTGTCTCATTTGTCTCAGGCGCCATGTTCACCGAGGAGCAGAAAGATAGCAGCACTGAGTTGGCCTTCAAGTACGCCATGTTGTAACCGCCATGTTGTCTCATTTGTCTCAGGCGCCATGTTCACCGAGGAGCAGTGAGATAGCAGCACTGAGTTGGCCTTCAAGTACGCCATGTTGTAACCGCCATGTTGTCTCATTTGTCTCAGGTGCCATGTTCACCGAGGAGCAGAAAGATAGCAGCACTGAGTTGGCCTTCAAGTACGCCATGTTGTAACCGCCATGTTGTCTCATTTGTCTCAGGCGCCATGTTCACCGAGGAGCAGAAAGATAGCAGCACTGAGTTGGCCTTCAAGTACGCCATGTTGTAACCGCCATGTTGTCTCATTTGTCTCAGGCGCCATGTTCACCGAGGAGCAGTAAGATAGCAGCACTGAGTTGGCCTTCAAGTACGCCATGTTGTAACCGCCATGTTGTCTCATTTGTCTCAGGCGCCATGTTCACCGAGGAGCAGAAAGATAGCAGCACTGAGTTGGCCTTCAAGTACGCCATGTTGTAACCGCCATGTTGTCTCATTTGTCTCAGGCGCCATGTTCACCGAGGAGCAGAAAGATAGCAGCACTGAGTTGGCCTTCAAGTACGCCATGTTGTAACCGCCATGTTGTCTCAATTGTCTCAGGCGCCATGTTCACCGAGGAGCAGAAAGATAGCAGCACTGAGTTGGCCTAAGTACGCCATGTTGTAACCGCCATGTTGTCTCATTTGTCTCAGGCGCCATGTTCACCGAGGAGCAGAAAGATAGCAGCACTGAGTTGGCCTTCAAGTACGCCATGTTGTAACCGCCATGTTGTCTCATTTGTCTCAGGCGCCATGTTCACCGAGGAGCAGAAAGATAGCAGCACTGAGTTGGCCTTCAAGTACGCCATGTTGTAACCGCCATGTTGTCTCATTTGTCTCAGGTGCCATGTTCACCGAGGAGCAGAAAGATAGCAGCACTGAGTTGGCCTTCAAGTACGCCATGTTGTAACCGCCATGTTGTCTCATTTGTCTCAGGCGCCATGTTCACCGAGGAGCAGAAAGATAGCAGCACTGAGTTGGCCTTCAAGTACGCCATGTTGTAACCGCCATGTTGTCTCATTTGTCTCAGGCGCCATGTTCACCGAGGAGCAGAAAGATAGCAGCACTGAGTTGGCCTTCAAGTACGCCATGTTGTAACCGCCATGTTGTCTCATTTGTCTCAGGCGCCATGTTCACCGAGGAGCAGAAAGATAGCAGCACTGAGTTGGCCTTCAAGTACGCCGTGTTGTAACCGCCATGTTGTCTCATTTGTCTCAGGCGCCATGTTCACCGAGGAGCAGAAAGATAGCAGCACTGAGTTGGCCTTCAAGTACGCCATATTGTAACCGCCATGTTGTCTCATTTGTCTCAGGTGCCATGTTCACCGAGGAGCAGAAAGATAGCAGCACTGAGTTGGCCTTCAAGTACGCCATGTTGTAACCGCCATGTTGTCTCATTTGTCTCAGGTGCCATGTTCACCGAGGAGCAGAAAGATAGCAGCACTGAGTTGGCCTTCAAGTACGCCATGTTGTAACCGCCATGTTGTCTCATTTGTCTCAGGCGCCATGTTCACCGAGGAGCAGAAAGATAGCAGCACTGAGTTGGCCTTCAAGTACGCCATGTTGTAACCGCCATGTTGTCTCATTTGTCTCAGGCGCCATGTTCACCGAGGAGCAGAAAGATAGCAGCACTGAGTTGGCCTTCAAGTACGCCATGTTGTAACCGCCATGTTGTCTCATTTGTCTCAGGCGCCATGTTCACCGAGGAGCAGAAAGATAGCAGCACTGAGTTGGCCTTCAAGTACGCCATGTTGTAACCGCCATGTTGTCTTATTTGTCTCAGGCGCCATGTTCACCGAGGAGCAGAAAGATAGCAGCACTGAGTTGGCCTTCAAGTACGCCATGTTGTAACCGCCATGTTGTCTCATTTGTCTCAGGCGCCATGTTCACCGAGGAGCAGAAAGATAGTAGCACTGAGTTGGCCTTCAAGTACGCCATCTTGTAACCGCCATGTTGTCTCATTTGTCTCAGGCGCCATGTTCACCGAGGAGCAGAAAGATAGCAGCACTGAGTTGGCCTTCAAGTACGCCATGTTGTAACCGCCATGTTGTCTCATTTGTCTCAGGCGCCATGTTCACCGAGGAGCAGAAAGATAGCAGCACTGAGTTGGCCTTCAAGTACGCCATGTTGTAACCGCCATGTTGTCTCATTTGTCTCAGGCGCCATGTTCACCGAGGAGCAGAAAGATAGCAGCACTGAGTTGGCCTTCAAGTACGCCATGTTGTAACCGCCATGTTGTCTCATTTGTCTCAGGCGCCATGTTCACCGAGGAGCAGAAAGATAGCAGCACTGAGTTGGCCTTCAAGTACGCCATGTTGTAACCGCCATGTTGTCTTATTTGTCTCAGGCGCCATGTTCACCGAGGAGCAGAAAGATAGCAGCACTGAGTTGGCCTTCAAGTACGCCATGTTGTAACCGCCATGTTGTCTCATTTGTCTCAGGCGCCATGTTCACCGAGGAGCAGAAAGATAGTAGCACTGAGTTGGCCTTCAAGTACGCCATCTTGTAACCGCCATGTTGTCTCATTTGTCTCAGGCGCCATGTTCACCGAGGAGCAGAAAGATAGCAGCACTGAGTTGGCCTTCAAGTACGCCATGTTGTAACCGCCATGTTGTCTCATTTGTCTCAGGCGCCATGTTCACCGAGGAGCAGAAAGATAGCAGCACTGAGTTGGCCTTCAAGTACGCCGTGTATCGCATCAACAAAGACCGTCTGCTGCTTCCCAACTCAACACTTGTTTACGACATTCAACATGTGCCCAGAGACGACAGCTTCAGAGCGTCCAAGAAAGGTAAGATATGACACTCATCATCTTGTAGTGCCGTGGCCGCTCAGGGAACGTTGGCGTACATTTCAGTAATCTTGTCCACTGCTATATTGGCTCTGTTGTCCAAACCACTGCCTCAAGTTCTGCAGCTATTTCCTTCGCTTACCAGGTTCCCACTTTCCGATGATTTTCCCTCCCAAAAGATAGACTTCTAATCAAATTACGTAACACTAAAATTATTTATTTCAACAGGTATTATGTCCATAATATAAAGAATATTGTTTAAACTACGCTATGATAAGCGAGCATTCGAAATGCACGGAAGAGTTTACCACAGTTTATTTCAGATTGTCCATCAGTAAAGTCATATACAGGTCACAGTTTTTCTTCGATCGAGCTGAAATTTTGCACACGTGTACGGACCATTTCTGGCCGTTGCAGGCCCTTTTTTTTTTGAAATCCACTGATTGGTTCAAATTTAAAAAAAAATATCTTTCGATTGGTTGGTTCGATCAATTTGAGATTTTGACAAGTCATTACCACTAACAATGTTCCCAATCTTACGAAGTTTCAGCCAAATCCTCCCATTGGGTAAAATTGAAGAAAAAAATCATGTGATTTTTGAAATTTTAACTAGAACAGTTTGACCGATCAACTTAAAACTTTGCATGGTCATTGGGATCAACATTATTTGTATTTTTGACAATTTTCAGACTAATCTGTGTTTAAATCGAAAAGTTATTGACAGTTTTCGGACATTTTGCGTGTTGGCTGTTAAATTCTCGTAAATATTTTGATCACGGCAACATAGAGCCTCAGTTCCAAGGTAGTTAGAGCAGAAACTTTCAAACGCATAGAAACTGATATTCAGGTATATTTTTTAACGAGATCCTGTGATTTTTGAAAATTAACAAGGAACCGTTTGATCGATCAACTTAAAACTTTGCATGGTTATTGGGACCAATATTTTAGGAATTTTTAAAGATTTGCATACTAGTCTGTGACAAAATTCAAGAATTATTGGCTTTTAAGGAAATTTACGATAGACAGAATTTCGGTTCAAGGTGTTGCGCGTATCAGTGCTCGCTCATCAACGCGTTACTCAGAGCGTTTTCCTAGTATATTTGTAAACTATTTTATCTAAGATCTTAAAACCAATTTTGTACGTTCTTTCCTATTATTCATCATTTATGTTACGGTAATAACCTACCAGAAAAAACACTCCGTGTAAAAATACCAGCCAAGTCTCTTTAACTATAAAAAAAAATAGAAGAAATCTAAAAATTCAGCACTGAAAAGGAGTGATATCAAAAAAGGAGCCAAGTCAACGAATTTTCCAAATTTTAATCGTACCATTGAAATAAAAATATCAACCCCCGAGAAATACTTAAAAAAAGGACTTGGCGCATCGTTTTTTTAAAGACACTTTTCTATCCTAAAAGTATAGGAAGAACTCTACAAGTATATTTTCCTGGAAATAAGGAAATAAACGGATAAACGAATAACGAATAAACGGAAGCGGCCTAGTCTATTCGTTATTGCCACTATTTCTAGGGTCATATTAATCAATCATACTTCTCAATATCGTGACTGAGGGAAATAGCGAAAGCGCTCATTACAAGAAGGCCGTCAATGAGATTTGTATAAGTGACTAGTGCACTGAGCCATGCTGCTCAAATAATTACTGACTAGATTTTTATCTAAAGTAATACGTTATGTAATTTATGAATTTTTTGGTATAAAATGTTAATTAATAGCAATTAATTACACGGCGAGAAGGTTCCGAGTATAATGCTGTAGTAGGTATGTTGATGTACCCACAAAACTATAGGTACCTACCAATCACAAACACAACTGTTCTGTATTTATTGCTTGTAAGACAATGCTATGTTTCTTTGCGTACTTATATTTAAATTTAAAATATTTTACAGAATGTTCAATATTTAATTTGAAAGTTTTGTCCCAATTTTTCTAGGCATTTCTGAACTACGTAGTATGTGAGTGGCTTAAGCTTAAGAATAGAAAAATGTCTTTAAAAAAACGATGCGCCAAGTCCTTTTTTTAAGTATTTCTCGGGGGTTGATATTTTTATTTCAATGGTACGATTAAAATTTGGAAAATTCGTTGACTTGGCTCCTTTTTTGATATCACTCCTTTTCAGGGCTGAATTTTTAGATTTCTTCTATTTTTTTTTATAGTTAAAGAGACTTGGCTGGTATTTTTACACGGAGTGTTTTTTCTGGGATATCACTTCTTTTGTTAGTTTATACATACAGCTTGTAGCACATGTCCGAGCAGGGACTAATTTCTTTAAAAAAATACGCCTCAACCGATTTGGTTACTATGAAAAGTTGCGTTTGGTATAAGATGACAATGATTATCCAAGAAGAATAGCTTAAGTTTCGTTATAATCGATCCAGCCGTTTTCGATACATGACGTCACTTCCGGTTTTGAAATAGCGGCCGAATTCCGGTATAGGTAATAAGAAAACAATCTAGTTTTATCTAGTTGATACCTTCATGAACGACCATCTGAATTCCTAATCCCTATATTTCCGTAAAATCGGTCATGCCGTTTGTAATATATGACGTCACTTCCGGTTTCATTTAGTGGTTCCTGCCGCCATTTCCGGTACCATTAATTTATTTATTCATTTTTCACAATTGATTTTTCAAATAAATAGCAGAATGAATACGCAGGAGCAAGTTCAGTTGCAATCGGTACAGGCGTTTTAGATATATGACGTCACTTCCGGTTTCAGGAATGGCGGCCGAGAACACTGCTACCTTGAATATATAAATTGTATTGTCTATGTTACAATGTAAGTTAATTATGTACGTATTTTAAGTATAATTTGTTGAAATAAGTTAAATATTGCGTATTTATGACGTCACTTCCGGTTTAGAAAATAAGAAAATAATATTTTTTTTATTGATACTTCATATAGATGACCATCTAAATCGAATGGCGCTAATTTCGTTCTAATCGGTCCAGACGTTTTTGAGTTATGACGTCACTTCCGGTTTAAAAATGGCGGCACAAAAAATCACAAGAGGCAAGGTATCATCAGACGCCAAAAGTGCATATGTGGTAAAAGTTTCAGGTCGATCGGTTTAGCCGTTTAGGCTGTGGCGGTGATAGCAACGTTTCCTGATATCTTCAGAATCAGAAAGTGGTGTAATTTCACTGTTTTCTCGGCCCTCTAGCTCGCAAACGGCATAACATATTGTTCCCTAATTTGGTATATGTAGTGGGGTGGGCCATAGCTCGAAATTAAGATATATCGCAACAATGTGAGATTTTCCAATTTTAAGATCCAGTAGGCCGAAAATGCCATGTTGTTGCTTACAGTAAAAGTGGTTGGTCTGCTCCTCAGTTTATTAGTCATTTACGGTATGTTGAGTGAGTGTGAGTGTACGGTACGACTTGGCTGGGTGGAGCGACCGCTCCACTAGATCAATAATTAAGAAAAAATATTAAACAAGGCAAAATGACCCACATGAAAATTACTTTTTGAAGGGCCCTTTTTCTCCGACACCGTTCAAAATAATGGAAAAACAAAGAGCCCGTGTTTCTTTTGGGCTTATTTAGGAAAATATTGTACCAAATATGAACAAAATCGGAGTCGTTCATGGAAATAGATATGCTATTATGGCTTGGAATACCACATTATAAACTAATATGAAACCAAGTATATTGACCTGGTTTCTGTACAAGAGCAAGAAATGAGAATAAAACGTCGGTATGAATTACTAGGAAAACGCTCAGTGTAACGCGTTGATGAGCGAGCACAGAACATGCAACATCCCCGTAGTAACGATGCACGACACGGCACAAAATGTTTTTCTCTGCAACTTTTCAATCTCCATATAAATACTCTGGATGAATAACAGATCCATTGTGTCGTGACTTTCCTACATACTTTTTACAGAAATCTCTTGTGACAGCACATACTAAACTCGTAAAATTACAATTAATACTTGACTGATTGAGCTTACAATTGTATAAGATTTTAGATAACGTTGGTCTTGATCACCATGCAAAATTTGAACTTAATCGGAACATATTGATTGCCGACCAATCAGAAGATATTATTTAAACTTAAACCAATTGGAGTATTGAGCCTTCGTACTGCATCCGATTTGATATGCGCTAGCTCAAAAATAATTTCATTTTACTGTAAATTGTGGACTGCTTAGCTGCTCTACAGGCCTTGGAGCTAGGGATGGAAATTTAGTAAACATTTTTCAAATATTTCAAATTATGGAATAAAATGTCCTTAAAATGACAAAAACTTTTGAAAATAATGACAAATTAAACTGAAATTTACACACAAACAAAAAAAATCGGTCCCAACCACCATGGGAAGTTTTAAGTTGATCGGTCCGTCGGTTCTATTCGAGAAAATAAGGAACAGGACTGACCTCTGGTGGATTCTTTGGTACTATTCATAATGGAGGATGTAAAGGGTTTATTTATGTAAATAAATGATATAAAATTTGCTTTAGTTGTTTGTTATGTCTGAAAAAGTAAACTTGTAACTAAATCTAAAATTCATTTTGTTTCTCCTTTTTCACTGCCCTATGGAATCACGAACTCAAAATAAAAAAGTGCATCTAAAAAGTTTCCTGCCAGAAATGGCTCCATCACGTATCGCTTATTTGTACGAATAGTTTAAATTTTAAAAATCACAGGAAAGATGGTTTTAAATTTTAACCAAAATGAGGATTTGGCTGTAACTTTGTAAGATTGTGGAAAATGTAAGTCGTAATGACTGTGTCAAAATTTCAATTTGATCAGACCAACTAATCGAAAGATATTTTTCTTAAATTTGAACCAATCAGCGGATTTAAAAATTAGGGTCTGCAACGCCCAGAAATAGTCAATGAGCATAATTTTCGCTCGATTGAAGAAAAACTGTGACTTGTATAGCCTATAAGTAACAAAAAAAAGGTCCGTGCCAAAAGAGCCAAAAGGACGCTTCGCTCGCTCAATCACACTTTGCAAACTTCAAATAATGTTAGTGTACAGCTTTCTTAACCCTAGTTCGGCCAAAAAAAGGGGAAAATTTCACAAAACCACACAAAGTGTGTAAATTCCCAATTACTTATCTATACCTACTTTATCACAGCTTGTAATCTTTTGTTCTCGTACAAAGCTTTGAACCTCCCCTAAATGGTTAATCACCCCCTGGTACTCAATTAGACAGGGGGGTTGAACAGAATGCATCCTTACCGACCCAGCCAAGCCACGGCCGGGTAGATCTCAACACTGTAATTAAGAGGACCGTGAAAACAAACGAGGCGGGAAATTGGGAGTGAAAATCTTCTAATTAGATATGGTAATGGGATTTGTTACTCACAATGATAAAAGTTGTTTTCAACTTGTAATAATTATTTTGTTCGTATAAAACTATTTTGGTAGTGTTTTCTGTAGCAAATGGGATGTAAACTGTTGAACATTTAGGCGAAATTTACTGAAATAAAATGTGTTTATTATTTTCTTAACAAGGTTAGCTAAAGAAACAATTGTCATTGCCGTATGGGTCGTTAACGCAAGTTAAGAACACTCCTATGTGATTAAGCGGGAAAAAGCTCCAAATAAAGGTATTTCATAAAAATGTGAGATTTTCCCTAATTTTCTTCCGTAAAATGGACGACTGTACCCCACGACCTCGACTTCCTGACTGAGACTTTAATTGGTTTCCCTCAGTCGAGAGGCATCTCGAATGTTCCCAGGTAATATACCACGACCTCCTCTATCCCACCGTACCTATTCTTTATCGTCATCTCGCGATTATCAACCTAATAATGCATTCGTAGTCACTAGCCAAGTTTCAGAACAATAACCTAACGCTAACCTCACTAGAATCTCTTAAAATTTTATTCTAGTTAATTTGTAAATATCAAAACAAATAACAATGACAAACCAGCAAAATTTAAAATTTTCATTCATAAAAATCAAATTTAAATATCATTGGAGATTTTGGCGGGAAAAACGGCAGGCAACGAGAATCAAGATTGTGATGTCATTTCCAAGTCTTCAACAATGTGTAACCATGGTGATTCCATTGTTGCCATGGCAATATAGCGGATAGTGATGTCATTGTCAATTTTCCTGTTTTAAAATTGCAAGAAATATATCAATCTTTGTAAATTAATTCATTGAAAACAATTCATCTCACAACAAAAATAATACCATATTATATGTGATCAGCAACATCTCAGATTTCATAAAACAAATATTATTTTGAAATCTAATTTTAAGGAGACTTCCCTAAAATACCCAGTACCAAGTTGATACCTGAGTGAGGAGAGGTGTATGCAGTTTTAAAAATAGAAACGCTTCGTAAATCGTTTATTTGATATCATAAATCAAAAATATTTCACCCTTAAATTAAAACTACATTGTGTAACAATTATTTTACGTTCTACGATCCATGGATTTCCCTATTATTTCTCGTTGAAGTAGAGTTTCTTATAGTTGGTTTTTATGACCTGATATTTAATTTCTCACTTTTTAACTGCTGGTTTAAATGAGATAAGGCGCGACTTAATTTCCAGCTACTGTTTACCGACAACACGACGTCCATCTTTAATTTGCCAGCAACATTTTAATGCTTGTTTGAAGAAGTTTTATTGGACTCTAGAGTACTGGAGAATTTCAGGGGGTTGGTTTCTAGCAGACAAAAACAGCGGCCTGGGTTTAAGTTGATCAAACCAAGATTCCATTTTAATTTAGATTTTTGGTACGCTATAACTTTTTTATTTTTTAATATTTCTGTACCTCAGAGGTAGAAGGCCCGATGTCCATTTTCTTGATTTTGCTTCGATCACTTTTAGAATCAATTAATCAAGCTGTATCAACTGTAATTTTACTGAAGTGAAATACAGTTGTATTGAAGTATTATCTTACAAGTGTCAGGTGCAACTATTACAAAAACCGATTGGATGAAGGCAGAATTAAACTATAGCTGTTTAGACTCAAGAATCCTGGAAATGGACATCGGCCCTTCTACTACTGTGGTACAGATTTCTTTTCTTGTTTAAGTTACATGAATAAACAGACAGTCATGTGAGGATTCTTCTCTAAATAGTATAAGCATATAATATATTACCATAACCTAATTAGTAATTATACCAATTATAAAATATCAAAGAATATCATCATTATCTCCGTCAGAAGGAATGGTCTATTCCATTCATATACTGGTCAAGTTCTCTGTGGAAATAACGACCTGGAATTCCATTCCGGAACCCGGTTCGATTCCCGCGGCCGTCCTTCCTGACGAAGTTTTTCTGGTTGCCCTCAATCGAGAGTCAAATAATTATAGGGAATACCCCATCGACGATCCTTTAACCTGACTTCGTCAAAACTTTTATCATCAACCTTATTAGCCTTGTGGCAGAAAAATGCGCCGATATTTTTGCGCATCATTGGTCCTCCAGCAGCTCTTTCTTCCTCATCGCCTCCACCACCACTTCTCCACCCGACAGGACTCCAGTCTCACATTCTCTGAGGCCACCTGGCGGGATCCATGTCGCATGTCCATATCAACATATTCTTTTCAATAACACTGTCTTGTCATTTCTTGTATACATTTATTGTTCTTTTATTGTCTTGTGTTTGTCAAATTACTGCTAAAAGGAATTTGATGCAGCAAAAAAAGTTGCATTTTGAAATTATGATTAAATCTTATAGAATATCTTCGTTCACTATCTTTGGATTTTTGCAAGAAATTATAAATGTTGAATAGTACATTTTCGTCGTAATGTAAACACCTTTTTAACAGTTATCGTAATATATCGCCCAAATGCCGGAATGAATAGGTTTATCACCTATACCGAACACTCCAACATTCCACACACACTTTTCCAGAAGTGCCTCTTCACAAGTATCACTAATGAACATGCAAGTGTGATCGCCATTTTGCCTCGCCGATGAAACCGGAAGCTCGTTTGTATTCATTACCATCGGCCTCTGGAGCGCTAGTGTTCTCGTGAGACCGGAAGTGACGTACTGTTATCTTCCATCCCACCCACATCATCAAGGTCCTGATTCTTCACTAATGGCGGCAGGCACTCGCCCGTGATCTCGGATGGTTTTTACCTCGCATTTGCATTGTCTGTCCTGGGGGGGGGGGGGGGCTCGTCTTGGTATGGAGCTGAAGTACAATGGTCGAAGATAATGGTTGCATCAAAAGTGTAGTTAGGTTGACGACAGAAACATGAATCTGCTTTCATTGTGTCATCCAGTAATGAAGCAACATGGTGACTAAAGTAACAATGAGAATGTTCTTCCCAAGAAAATTTACGTTTTTTCTGTAAAAGCAGTAGTCACAATCTTGGAAGCTACAAAGAAACCTTGTTGTTATTTGTTTCGTAATTTTCCGTTCCTAACCCCGTATACATCTATCGATTTTTAAATAAACGTATTCAAAGTATAATTTAGAGGTTATTGAGAAAACCTTAAGCCCAAAGGCTCATCGGTAGAATAACAAAATGAAGAACTTTCCAATATAAAAAAGCTTATTTTCAATAAAAATACGTGATATAAAATGAAATATTCATATGGGCACAAAAGCCAAGGTGAACGTAAATCTTCGTCTCCCTACATTTATAATAATCACATTTTGATAATGATAGAAAATTTAGTGAATCTCTCACTAAGGGATGGTGTTTCAGAGGTAACCTGCGAAATAAAAACGCGCACCCCGACTGGGAATCGAACCCAGATCCTTCGGGTTACCGGCCCTATGCTTTTATTATGCTTTCTTTTATGCTTAATGGTAAAAGCATAGGGCCGGTAACCCGAAGGATCTGGGTTCGATTCCCAGTCGGGGTGCGCGTTTTTATTTCGCAGGTTACCTCTGAATCACATTTTGTATGAGTACACATGATGGTTCCATAATTGAGCGAGCGTTTTCCTAGTAAATTTATTAGTGATTCCAACTCTCCCACATATCATTCATTCATCAATTGAGATTGATTCTCTAAGATTCATCAACACATCTCGAGCCTCCTCAAAATCATCCATTAACTCTTTTCAGTTACCGATGTTAATCTTCCAAAAAAACACTACTTTCAGCGATCTACCGTTCACACGTAACGGTGGCTCAACATAGACATTACGGTAATTTCGTTCCATTCTTGTTCCGTCCCTTACGTCGCCGTTACGTCAATTCCAAAATTATTCCAGGAAAAATAAAGGTTTTCTTCACCACGAATTTAAATAATTCAAACGTGTGAAGTGAAACTTTGAAATCCATGAAAAATAATCACATCTATAGTAAAGCTGCACAGGTTCTTCTGATTGTAAGAGATTTATCAGTTTCAGAAATGTTTCGTCTCCTTGCTGATTGTTTGTTTCTTGCAGACATCTCACGAGCAATTACATCGGGTTTATTCGGTTAACTTCGTGTCCATCAATCATGGCCTCCTGTAATCAATCATTCCTTCATTTCGAACCATTTGTTACGATCTGTTCGCATTGCTGCTGCTTTCTTCTGACTATTCTTTACATCCGGTCATATTTTATTCATCCTTCACGATTTTATTTTAAATTAAATATTTATTGAATTATAGAAATGTTCTGTTTTCCCCACCTGTTGATACATTTTATTAAACGAACTTAGTAAATGTTTTTATAGGTCATATCAAAAGGTTTTTTTTTTTTTTTTTTAATTTTTATTTATTTAGAAAAGTACAAATTACATATTATTGTAGCCCCGCTAAACCAATAGGATGGCTTGTCTGCGGGGCTACACACTAATTATAAACACAAATAAAAACACTTAATACACTAAAAAAAAATAAAAATACATTTATAATACACTCAAGGGAAGAATGCACATATACAGTGACAAATATTCAAAAACTATATATACTAATTTCAGCAATCAAGGGAAATTATGCATTTGGAAGATTTGAAAGATTCTCGGAGACCCATTTTCTAATGATATTTTTAACATCTGATATTTTCTTCAAATTTCTTAATTCATGAGGGAGCATATTAAAATAATGAGGAATAAATGATTTTCTGTTTTGCAAACCATATGAATTATAATGTAAACTTGGGGCCACATATCTATCTTTATTTCTAGTACCATAATTATGTTGCTCAAAATACTACCAAATTATTGGTTGAAAATTGATGATAACTTATGCTTATCTGAAATATATTTTGCAGGGTTATTTATACCAACATTTCATAATAATTTGTAATAAGTGCCAAATCACTAATTAAGGTTACTAGTTTTAGCATATACTAAGGGCCAGTTTTTTCATTCTCTGCTAAAACTAGTATAACACAGTCATTCTAGCCAGTGTTTCAATACACTTCTAAATTTTAAACATTTGATTTGGACTATATTGTCATGGCAACAACCAAAGGCATTCGCTGAATGATCGTTTAAACTAGTTACTGGGTTTAGCAGATTATTGAAAAATTGTCCCTTAATATACTTTTTGAAACTTTTGAAAACATTTCTCAATTGATAAGTAAATACGTCGCACCTTTATTGCTTATTATGGGTTTGTTGTCGGTAGAGGGGGGGGGGGGGGGGGGGGTGCAGATACAATCAACACATTTGTAAAGAAAGGCAGCTGAGAAGAATACGTTGGTCTAAGCTTTTTCAAGGAACAGTACCATGCCTTTAAACACAAAGTAGAATGAAATTCCTGGAATACATCCACGAATAACAGGATAACAATGCATACCTACACAATATGTTCAATCGTCACCCAAGTCATTGTTGAAACTCAATTGTTAGGTATTGACAATGATTGACGCCATGTTATATTGAGACCTGCCTGAAAACGGCGCAGCAAAGGAGTTAGTTTTTTCCATGTCAAAGTTGAGTTTCCTGAACCCTATGAAGGATATATGTTCGTAGTTCCGCTAAAATCACCGCCTACTTTATCTTGTATGTCGTCGTCCTTTCGCGAATATCAACAAGGCAGTGACTTCAGAGAAGAAACTTCAAGGCTTTATCGAATGAATGATCAATTCGAAAAGTTTTAGACGAGTGTGCTTTTTGCCCCGGAAGTAGAGGATCATTTTGATTTCGAAATGAGCTGCTTTGCTTCAGTGAAACCTCTTTGACATTTTCTACGACATCCCTCAATGGTCTTGTATTTCGTTAAAAATATATTTTTTTAGTATTTAAATAAAATGTATGTAACAAACATATGGCCGAGCACGTTAGCTTTTGGAATAAATTTTCAATTCCTTTTTTACATACCTATTTTGCATTTTTTTAAATTTATTTTCGCCCTGTACAGGCAAAGAGTTTTTATGGTGAACAGAAAATTTGGAAACTCTTCATTGAATATTACACACACAAAATATAATATACGTACAAACAAGTTAATATATTAGTATCTATGATGAATTCGTATGATATTAACATACATTTATATAATATCACAAAGATATAATAACATAACAAGTAATAAGTATTAAGTAGGAACAAACATAACAATAGTATTCATAATTGAACTAAAATGATAGTAATTGATTCATCATTTTGTTATCACGCATGATATTACATTTTTCATTAGCATTTTAAAAGATCGTGAAAAAAGTTTATCCGAAGTAACTTTATATGACACTGAAACCCAACCCTACAAAATATACCTCACCGTTGACGCAAGGAAATTGACATAAAATGTCTACTCATGCCACACTTAATAAACATTTTCAACTCACTTAATATTTCGAAGCATGTGTAACCGTTTCATTAATATACTTACCACATCAAAAGCTCTCTTAAAGTTACCATTAAAAAGTTTTCTCATGTTGAAAACCTTCACGGACACAAAGTCAAAGAGTCCCCAGTTGTCAAAACTTTCTCGGAACTCGATTTCCTCCGCTCTAGAATATCGGTTGTCATCAGACCGTCTCTTCTCTCTGGTTTTCACCCCCGTGGGGCCCCAACCCAATGAATCGCCGGGCATTCACTATCAACTTAGCCGATACCAATAACACACTAGGAACATTTTTCTAGAGAATGGATATAAAATAAGAATCAAATCAAAACAATGCCAGACAATTTGATATCCGCGAGATCCAATTTAAGATTTTCGTTTTATCTGATTTCAAATATTTATTTTTATCGGTAGACGTCGATGTTTTTCTTATAGATACAGAATCGAATTACGAGATGGTTTTTCGATAACATACAATCTCAGTGTAGGTGCGACGATTCAATATACCAACACAGCTCACAATACTCAGGTGTGGGTTGATTATTGTTCATAATTGAAGCGAATGGAGTGAGTGACAATTCGAAACTTTTGCCTAGAATCTCTGTTTATTGAGTATGCTTTTTTCATTACCAGGAGTGTTGAGATTTGATAATTTTATTTGTATCTTGATAAAGATAAAGATAACCTGCAAAAAAATTATCTATATAAGTTAATACACTTCCAATAAATTATCTAGATAATTGAAATAGATAATTGATAATAGGTATTTTTTTTACAAAATACTACTGTTCCCTAATTATTTTCGAATCTTAAATTCGGAACTCGAGTTTTAAAAAAAAATGGGTTAAAACAAGCCAACAAATGCGACAAAACGGAGATGATTTTCCTTTGCATCACATTTGAGGTTTGTGCATGTTCATACGCTCAAATGCATTTGGATTTTTTTTTTATCTAGATAATTTCCAATAGATAACAATATTTTTCATCTAGATAAAGACGAAGATAATCAATTATTTAATTATCAAAATAAGATAATAGGTAAAAAATATTTATCTAGATAATCATCTAGATAATTTAATCTAGATAATAATCTACATCAGACCAATATTTTCACAAAACATTAATTACTATACTGTTGATTTACCAATTGATTTCTACCAATATCAGTCTCTTGGTTTCACCGGAAAAATGATTTATTGTTTAAACTCTGCTTTACTGATGGATAATTTGATAGAGTCAATGTATTTCATGCATTTCAGAGGCCAACATGTCACTGAGGCATTTTTCTCATATACGAAATAATGACGAAATTGGAGACTTTGATATTCGATGTCATCAATTCTAAGTGATGATTCGAAGAAGAACGCAACCTGCAAAGCGTCTATGTATTGCGGGCTGCGTTTAAACTCGGCTCATTCATCTTTATACATACTGTAATAACATAACGAAGAATGGTTTTGCCATGAAGAATAATAGAGGGGTTGAATGATTATGGACACAATTAAGCTGGGAAATGGTTGGTTGAAAGATAGTGGGATGATGCGATGAGAAATAACCAAGAAATCTTTGTCAACAAAATGGCCGGCACTGCTTGAATCCAAATGACAACTGCGTATTTTCTTACAATGCCTCGTTATCTTTTATCTGTTTTCTCCAGATCTGTGCGTTGAAAGAAATCGTATTCAATACGCATTCAGCTGCGTGAAACCTACTCAAAGTGAATGTAGTTGGATATTGTTTCAAGTACCTACCTTAAGAATGACCTATACCAGCAATCGTCCTAGTCTAGACTATACCAAAGCTATACGTACTTAATTTATATAAAAAATAACGAATTTTGAGTGATTTCGTTGTACACAAAGGATGGAGTTCAGATGAGTCTGATTAAAATTAAATTTCACATGTAACATAGTAACTATTTTGTTTTATTTTGCAGTTTTTTAAAAGAAAAAAAATAATACAATACGTTAAGATTTAATTAAAACATTAATTGTTTTAAGGATAGCAGTAATTATTTCTTTGAAACTTTGAATATAGGTATTTGTAAAATTTTCAAAACAAGCATAAAATGTGCGTAAAACGGCAATAACTCTGGAAGCTCTTGACAGATTTTTCATTAAATTGAAAAATAAACAATAAAATGTGGTCTCAAATATTATGCAAACTTGTTAATCGGTAAAGTGCGGTTCCATTTTAAATTTCAATCAAAGGGTCATGTCCAAAAACTATTAATGTAACGTTCATATGACATTAATGTACAATTTTATATCGATGGTTTGATCATTGCAAACAAAGAGAAAAAGAAAACTCCATAAGAGTTCCATAACGCATATCCTTCCTCATTCCAGCCTGCCACCAGATGAAGATGGGTGTCCAAGCGATCTTCGGCCCCTCCGAACCGCTGCTCGGCGCCCACATCCACTCGATCTGCGACGCTTTGGACATCCCTCACCTGGAGGCTCGCCTGGACCTGGACGTCGACTACAAGGAGTTCTCCATCAACTTGCATCCGACGCAGCCGCTCCTCAACAAGGCGATCCAAGACGTCATGGCCTTCTTGAACTGGACCAAAGTCGCCATCGTCTACGAGGAGGACTACGGTGAGAGATAGATAGATATTGTGGTTTATGGCGCTCAACAGCGAGGTTATCAGCGCCTAGTCAATTCGGTTAATATCAATAGAGGTTACGCTAGGTGAGTCAATCATGTCAAGAAGTCAGTCCAGATAAAATATGAGATAGTATTGCAGTGAAAACTGAGATCATTTGGAGCCAGGTGCCGTTTTTATAAATACTGACCCTGGCTTTTCTCGTCTTACGGTGAGAGACAATATGCGTCTTAGAGTGTAGTCGTTGCTATGGCAACGTACCTCAATCTTGTTATTTTTCCGGGGGTCAGACCATTTTTCAATAGTTTAATTGTACCTATTTAAATACAGTTGTTAACGAAAAATATTCAAATGAAAGACATAAATGGTACAAATAAAATCAGGAAATTAAATCAAGAAAGGTAATGATTACCTATTTAATGAAAGCACCTGGAGGTCTATTCTAGAACGATTTTCCAATTCCATTCTGACGAAATTCAGTCACGGCCATAAGGATTAACATTGTATGGAATTGAATTCTAGTGGAATTGGGAATGTTAAAGTTCTAGAATAGGGTCCCTGAACCCCAATTAGATCTTGGTCAGCTGTGACTTCAGTTGAGTTGGGCATCAAAACAAAAGAGGACCAAAAGACATCGCCCTGGAATTGCATTCAAGATATCATTCTTATTCTCTCATTTTATATTCTGAAGGAAGAATGAAGCCCGTCGATGTTGAAAAACATAAGATGTTTGTCCAAGATTCTGCCTTTTTAGAAATATCGTTTCACCATAATTTTATTCTTGATTCCGTCAAGACGGAAATATTATGCCGCCATATCTGTGATATGGGAAATGAAGAAAAATATCTACATGTTTTTTTCAAATTTATTGTGAAACGTAGACTTAAATAAATCCAAGGTACTTTTCAATTATTGGAATTCATTAACATATTATTCTTGTCAAAGTTAATTAGCATTTGAAATGAATATCCACCAACACTATAGGTAAACAAATTATACGAAGGTCCTGATAACGTTTCATATAATAATTATGTTAGTAACATTAATAAAATATAAGCACGCAATTTGGTACCTAATGGTTTAAAACAATTGTATTGTATTTGTATAGCTATAGGTATCGTTTTTGTCCATTACCAATACATAAGTAAACTACTTGTGGGTATAGGCGGCAAAACCAAACAGAATTTCCCGTAGTAACTTTGATGTTTATAGTATTTGGTATTTGGTGTTGGTGTGAATACAGTGGAATTACTTCCCTGGTCGTGTGGGTCGACTTGGCATCAGTGTTCTGGACATGTACGCGGTTTGGCAACAGTGTGGTTGATGTCTTCTTGCTGACGTGTCAATGATAACATCGGAGCTGTCAAATTCTTGGCCCCCCTCACGAACAAGGCTCCCCCCGCTCCCCCTTGGAACAGTGTTCCTGAGGCTTACGTGGGAAGAATGATAGGGGAGGCTTATTCTTCGTGCCAGCATGTAATGGGAAGTAATGAAAACTTCATGTAGTTCATGAAAAGCACGTTTCATTTAAACATTTTCTTGAGAAGATTAATTTACATTGGGAGACATTTTCTTGAGATTGTGAAGTCCACTATCTTTTCTGGCCAGAAACATTGTTGAAATTACTAAAATTTATTACAAGTATACTTGCCATTTTACTCTTAAAATTGCAGCTTATTTTTTTCAGAATGGTGTATTATTTTAAATAGTAGTGAATATAATTAGAATTTAATTAATTAATTGCAACGTTTCGTCAAATTATACAATTATTTCTCGGAGAAATATATTTGGCATCGAAGGATTCAAGTGGTCGATAGGTTATATTTTATAATCATTCTCACCTCACGAGAAATAAGTAAACACTGATCAAGGTATGTTTGAATACCTCCTGAGATTAATGGACGAATCCGTCAATAATTAGGTGACTATTGTTTTGGTTGTCCACACTAATAGGAAACACAAGTCAAAGATGTCTCTAAAATCAATCTGTATAAAACAAAAGCCACCACAGACCACTATTTAAACAAAACAAAACACGAAATCCTAAAAGTACTTATTAGTTATTATTATCGGCAACAAACCAACAATAAACTTAAGAATCTAAACATGATCGGTATAAAATAATTTTACACTGTCAAGTTTCTTATTTGATCTGAAATAAGAACCCATATGATTTCCCTTCGCTTCTTGTCTCTTCTTACATAACTATTTTCCACACATTCAACATCGAAGTCCAGAAACTAAGTTACACGTCGTCTCCCCTTTCTTCCCGATCTCTGAAGCCTTCATAATGTGGTCTGGAGTCGACGGCTGGACCACCTTCCAGCATCTTTATCACCTCATCTCCTCTGTCCAAGACTTCGCCCGGGTGTTCGTCTGAGTGATTCTTGATGCAGAGGGAGTGAAATGGTCACAAAAGGCTCACACGCTCGCGAGTGAATTCGAGCGGATTTTGAATAGTAACGAGGCTTGGACGTTGGGGGTTATTGTTGGAATATTTAAAGACAACGAACACTGGCTAAAAGTAAAAACTGTGCTCGAAAGAAACGGATTATCTGATATAGATTCTTGATGATGTCTTGATAATGCTTCATCTAACTCTAGTAGGTGAGTTCTCGTTTCATTGATAATAAGAATTGGATTGATTGTCAAGTCAGCCAGCAGCCAATCCATTTCTTTCGAATACTATTCTTACTTTGTAAAAGTGTATACATACAAAGGAATTGGATTTTAAACTATGTTTAAAAGTTAAAAAATGTGTATTGCATGTTATTATTGCAGTTCACAGGAATAGGCACCACTAAACAGACAAATTACTATTGAATACAAAATATAAATGGTATTATGATTCGATGGAAAAGCAAACTGTAGATTGTTTTAGGTATTCCATTGTCATATCTTTCTTTTGAATTTACTTCAATCGAGAGGCACATGCTGGGATGGTCACCGACCGCATTCTTCCGACCGTCCATCCACCCATTCTTCATCATTGTCTTCCAATAACTCATCCGTCGCCATTCGCCAGGTTGCAGAACAATGCGACGTTAAACACCATTAAAATCACATAGATTGTTAGAAAAGCTCCTATCAGCGTTGGGAACACCTAGCCACAAATAGTTTCAAGACAAAACGAGTTTTTGGCATTTGTTTTGGATGAAATAGATTCTAAAATATGAGCCAGAAAATCTATTTTCCTCTTGTAGTCATTTTAGTTGTCGGCTGCTCTTCATACTAACTGCTTTTCACACTTAATACTTCCACACCTTTCCTTTTTACAGTAATTTAGGAGAATAATTTGTATTTATAAATGATCATATTTTCGATGTTTCAGTTTTGACTTTGTTTTAAAATACGAATGATACTCAATAAAAAACCTATAGCATACCACATTTTTCAACAACTTGAAAAAAACAAGTTGTTATAATATTTTGCACTCAACCTCAGTTTTTCACCCAAGACAAACTGTTTCTCTTTACACTCGACTATATTCAATGGGGCACACGCGTTGATCTATCGAAAACTATATTTCACACAAGACCTTGTTTAACCCCATCCCACAGCCCCGGAAAAGCCCTGGTGGTCTAGTTTTGAAACTTCTAGTCACGTGTCACGCCCCCCCCCCCCCCCCCCCCCCCCCCTTCTTCTTCCAAAACTTCGTTCTTCCCATACTAACACAACCTTACACTGGTTAAGCCTACATGCCGCCATAGATCTCCCATTTGTAACAAGATTACTTGTTACTTTAATAAGATAATCTTGTTCATCTTGCTTTGTGGCTTGTTTTCAACGGAAAGGTTTTTTGTTAAGTTTTGTTCACTTATTTATTAGTTTGTTTTTAATCAATTCGGTGGTATTCTGTTAAGGGTTGTTTTTGAGTAGAGGGTTGATGTGGCTTGTTTACTGAGGGGTTGCATTCGTGGACAGTATGCTAATTTCAACGTGCAAAAGGATATTGGTATTCAATTATCTTATTGAGTTAGGAAGCTAAAGCTGGGTTCCCATACTTCGCATCGAATTCGCTTCCGGTTCGCTTCGCTTTCGCAAAATGGCTACCTTTTAACAAAGGAAATCGTCCATGTTTACATTCGCATGTTCACTTGTATCGGTTTCGTTTCGGTTTCGTCAAAGTTAAAATTGGCTCAACTTTAACGAAACCGAAACACGGGAACATGCGAATGTAAACATGGACGATTTCCTTTGTTAAAAGGTAGCCATTTTGCGAAAGCGAAGCGAACCGGAAGCGAATTCGATGTGAAGTATGGGAACCCAGCTTAACAGTTGTAAAGAAAAAAAATAAACAATCAAGTAAGTATAGTACCCAACTATTATAAACACAAAAATAAACCAAAATTACATTATTATTGCTAGGACGCAATGAATTTTTGCATGCAGATTAGTAACGATTGACAGTGATACTGATTGATATTCTAATCAAAAGTATCTAATATGTATATAAAAAGATAATCATGTAAAATATTATAATTATAATTTTCATTTAAAAATCCTTCGATATTACCAAATGCGAATCCAATAAAATACTATGCCCAACCATTTACATACATACACCTATGGAATTATCACTAACATAGACTATCTTCCACACATCAATTACTTTTATTCATTTAGTATTTGTTTCAAGATCATACTATAACACTATTACGTTGCTTCAATCCTGCCTTATAATAAGGGCCGGTAAAACCATTAGTTTAAGCTCTACTTGACAAATGTAAATAATTACCATTATATTCTGCATCTTTATTTCTGAGCTTATTTCCACAGTTTAAATTAACCTTCAGACTACTTTGCCTGAAGTTTAATAAAAAGCTTTGCCGCAATACAGTGTCTATGGCCGCAGTTAGGCTCTCTAGCCGCAGTAATGTCAATACAACACATTTTCCACAGATTAAAGTAATAAGGTCTTTAAGACCAGTAGGAACAATAAAGGAACTGGTGAAGCTGCGTGAGCTGGAGCGAGCCAACAGAGACGTGGAGGTCCATCTCAAGTGACATGACCTTGTGACTTCCAGGCCTGGTGAAGCTGCGTGAGCTGGTGCGAGCCAACAGGGACGTGGAGGTCCATCTCAAGTGACATGACCTTGTGACCTCCAGGCCTGGTGAAGCTGCGTGAGCTGGTGCGAGCCAACAGGGACATGGAGGTACATCTCAAGTAACATGACCTTGTGACCTCCAGGCCTGGTGAAGCTGCGTGAGCTGGTGCGAGCCAACAGGGACGTGGAGGTCCATCTCAAGTGACAAGACCTTGTGACCTCCAGGCCTGGTGAAGCTGCGTGAGCTGGTGCGTGCCAACAGGGACGTGGAGGTCCATCTCAAGTGGCATGACCATGTGACCTCCAGGCCTGGTGAAGCTGCGTGAGCTGGTGCGTGCCAACAGGGACGTGGAGGTCCATCTCAAGTGACATGACCTTGTGACCTCCAGGCCTGCGTGAAGCTGCGTGAGCTGGTGCGAGCCAACAGAGACGTGGAGGTCCATCTCAAGTGACATGACCTTGTGACCTCCAGGCCTGGTGAAGCTGCGTGAGCTGGTGAGGGCCAACAGGGACGTGGAGGTCCATCTCAAGTAACATGACCTTGTGACCTCCAGGCCTGGTGAAGCTGCGTGAGCTGATGAGGGCCAACAGGGACGTGGAGGTACATCTCAAGTGACATGACCTTGTGACCTCCAGGCCTGGTGAAGCTGCGTGAGCTGGTGCGAGCCAACAGGGACGTGGAGGTCTATCTCAAGTAACATGACCTTGTGACCTCCAGGCCTGGTGAAGCTGCGTGAGCTGGTGCGAGCCAACAGGGACGTGGAGGTCCATCTCAAGTGACATGACCTTGTGACCTCCAGGCCTGGTGAAGCTGCGTGAGCTGGTGAGGGCCAACAGGGACGTGGAGGTCCATCTCAAGTAACATGACCTTGTGACCTCCAGGCCTGGTGAAGCTGCGTGAGCTGGTGAGGGCCAACAGGGACGTGGAGGTACATCTCAAGTGACATGATCTTGTGACCTCCAGGCCTGGTGAAGCTGCGTGAGCTGGTGCGAGCCAACAGGGACGTGGAGGTCTATCTCAAGTAACATGACCTTGTGACCTCCAGGCCTGGTGAAGCTGCGTGAGCTGGTGCGAGCCAACAGGGACGTGGAGGTCCATCTCAAGTGACATGACTTTGTGACCTCCAGGCCTGGTGAAGCTGCGTGAGCTGGTGCGAGCCAACAGGGACGTGGAGGTCCATCTCCGCCAGGCAGATCCTGAGTCGTATCGCGGTGTCCTCAAGGAGATCAAGAACAAGGAGATACACAACCTTGTCATCGACACCAGGCCGCAGCACATGCATCTCTTTCTCAAGGCCGTGAGTAAACAGCCTAGAACAATTTAAGAAGGCTGAGTAGTGAGCGTGGCCTTGAAGAGTTTTTAATCGATTTTTATCAATATCTTTCACCAATTTAATTGCTAACAAAATAAGGCTTTGTTCGCGTCTTCAGAACAGTTCAATGAAAATGATTTTATAGCTTGGAATAAGTTATTAGTATTATTTTGTCCAACAGATGTTAAGTACTATATTATTACTAATTTTCGGGCACTAAACATCGGTAGGACATAGTAAATCTAATAATCCATTCCAAGCTATGAAATTATTTTCATTGAACTGTTCTGAATACTCTTACAAAGTCTTATTTTGTTTACAATTACATTGGTAAAAGATATTGATAAAAATCGATTAAAAAACTCTTCAAGGTCAAACTCAGTACCTAGCCGTCTTAAGGGCCAGTCTTTCAATACTCTGCTAACTTTTAAACTGTTGATTAGGACTGTATTGTCATGGCAACAACCAATGACATTCCTAGAACGACCACTAACTAACTGTTAAGAGCTAATTGAGACTTTAGCAGAGTATTGAAAGACCGGGCCTAAGAGAATCAATCATTTTCAAAATACTTTTTATCGGATTGACCTAAACTCAGGGACGAGCAAGATTTAGTTGTGAGTTTGGAAGCACGGAAGGGAAGAAGGAACCGCAATGAATATTTAACTTTGATATTTTTTATATCTGGAGCGGAATGATACAGAAATGTTGGCTTATTTGATAATTGAGGTGGTGCAGGCGCGAGCGATTATGCCGCTTGTTACAGGTACTATTTTGGATACGATTGGAGACAAAATGGGATGACGAAATGCTTAGAAATTTTAATCATGATTAGATCAAAGACAAACTTAGGGTCATCACTTGTTACATTTTTTATTTTTTGCTTTGTTAATTAGTAATAATAAGTTGATTTATGGTGCAAAATTTTTATTTTTTTTGTCTCGCTGGGGGCCGTATGAAATTTAATTTAAAAAATGTGCCAAGTAATAACCCTAAGTTTGCCTTTTATCTAATCATGTTTAAAATTTGAGTTCAATTGGTTAACGTACTGATAACAGGTGGAGGGGTGTCGTTACACTAACCCCAAACACCCCAGTCTCTCTGGCCCACCGGCAGCAACTATAGCAAGCCAGAGTTGAATGGTCACCCATCCAACCGCTGACCCCGCACAATGTTGCATGTCGAGAACCGTGGTATCCAATACCACCGCCATCTTGTTCACCAGATCCTCCAGCTGCAGATGAATGACTACATGTACCACTATCTGTTCACGACGTTCGACCTTGAGGACTTCAAGTACAACCCCGCTCAATGTTGCATGTCGAGAACCGTGGTATCCAATACACCCGCCATCTTGTTCACCAGATCCTCCAGCTGCAGATGAATGACTACAAGTACCACTATCTGTTCACGACGTTCGACCTTGAGGACTTCAAGTACAACCCCGCTCAATGTTGCATGTCGAGAACCGTGGTATCCAATACACCCGCCATCTTGTTCACCAGATCCTCCAGCTGCAGATGAATGACTACATGTACCACTATCTGTTCACGACGTTCGACCTTGAGGACTTCAAGTACAACCCCGCTCAATGTTGCATGTCGAGAACCGTGGTATCCAATACACCCGCCATCTTGTTCACCAGATCCTCCAGCTGCAGATGAATGACTACATGTACCACCATCTGTTCACGACATTCGACCTTGAGGACTTCAAGTACAACCCCGCTCAATGTTGCATGTCGAGAACCGTGGTATCCAATACACCCGCCATCTTGTTCACCAGATCCTCCAGCTGCAGATGAATGACTACAAGTACCACTATCTGTTCACGACATTCGACATCGAGACGTTCGACCTTGAGGACTTCAAGTACAACTTCGTCAACATGACGGCGTTCAGGATCGTGGACTCCGAGGACGCGTCTGTGAGGGAGATCCTTAAGGACATGGAGCGGTTCCAGCCGGTCGGGCACAACATCCTGAATCGATCCAGGATCATACAGGTAATAACATTACCGCTAATAACATATTACGTTCAGCTAGATAAACGTATCGTAGCTATTGAGAGATTTGGCTTTCAACTCAAATTTTAAATTCATATTGTAAATTATTTTGTAGACCGTATTGTCGCTAATTTCATTTATATTTTCGTTTTCAAGTTGTTTTTCTCCTTTAGAGAAAAATCAAAAATAATAATAATGAATATATATATTAATTAATATCAAGAAATTGATAATTAGAAAAAAACTTTCGAATTATTATAATTTCAAAGAACTGTGCGGGAATTGACTAGTTTGGTAAATTTTAAACAATAAAGTTAGTGAAAAAATATATGGAGTCATAATCTTGTTTAATGTTTATATAATTATCAGCGCAACAATAATAATATTACGGCATAGAGGTATGACAGTAAGTTAGAAACATTAACTCTCATCTCTGGTCAGATTGCATCTCTCGCCACTAACATAGATTTATTGTTATTCTGATGTCACGTTTATGATTCAGAATAGTTTTGATTTCAGATTGCGTTATTATTCATAAATAAAAAAATAATACTCACTAATGAGTCGTAATTGAATTATAGTAACAAAATTATTGAGCGAGCGTAGCGAGCGTCACCACGGTACTCTTATGGCACTTTCTCTGTGTGTTTTTTTGTTTTTTTGTTTTTTTGTTTTTTTGTTTGTTTTTTTTGTCCGCACAGCCCAGGTTAAACCGCAAATTCAATCGATCTGAAACTTTGCACATATGCTAACGTAATCTATGCGGTCCCTGGGATCGTTTTTGAACGGGCTCCTGTGATTGGTTCAAGTTTTAAAAAAAATATCTTTCGATTGGTTGCTCTGCTCAATTTGAAATTTAGCAAAGTCATTGCAACCAACATTTTACCCAATCATAAAAAGTTTCAGCAAAATTCTCCCATTGGTTTAAATTTGAAACCATTTTTCCTGTGATTTTTGAAATTTAAACTAGAACCGATTGACCGACCAACTAAAAACTTTGCATGGTCATTGGTACCAACATTTAAGATATTTTTGCCAATTTCCAGTCTAATCTGTCGTTATTTTCAAAAGTTTGTGTCATTTTAGGGACATTTTATTCCATAATCTTGAAATATTTGTAAAATGTATGCTATACATTTTCATCCCTGCCTTCTTTAAGCTTCTGCTCCAAGGCCTGTAGAGCAGCCAAGCGGTCCACAATTTACAGTAAAACCAAAGATACCTAATTAAAGCAAGGTAAAACTAGCGCATATCAAATCGGATGCAGTACAAAGGCCAAATCCTCTATCTTCTGATTGATCGACAATCAAAATGTTCCGATTAAGTTCAAATTTTGCATGGTGATCGAGACCAACATAATCTAAAATTTTAAACATGTTAAGCCCAATCAGTCAAGTATTCATAATTTGTAATTTTACGAGTTTAGTATGGGTTGTCAAAGCTGGAAAAAGTATGAAGGAAAGACACGACACAATGGATCTGATATTCATCCAAAGTATTTATATGGAGATTGGAAAGTTGCAGAGAAAATCGACTTTTCTGCAGTGTCGTGTATCGTGTCTGGGAATGTTGCATGTTCTGTGCTCGCTCATCAACGCGTTACACCGAGCGTTTTCCTAGTTAATTACAACTAACCCTTAGTTTGAAATCGCACTCGTGTAATTTCATCATTACTCGCTCACCAATTACTGCTATAACTAAGTTACTATTTCCTTGATGTCGACATCATTATTCAAAGTTTCCACTATATTTGGCGGAAAGGGGACTTGTAGTGGGGCTTGGCGGTGAGGGGGGGAACTATTCACCCTGAAGCATCCAAAAGTAAATAAAACAATCATGTTACTTTGGAAGCAACGTAGTAATTGCATGCTTATAGTTAGGCAACTATTTGTGAACAATTTGCAGACACTTGATTATTAGTGTTTTGTTTGAATTCTGATGGTCATTATTGACCTAATAGTTTAGTCGGAGTATGCAAAGGTTTGGGAAGATAATCTTGCATTATCTTAATGGAATGTACCAATACACATTCTTAATGCTCAGCGAACAGTGTATAGCTATTTTAAAACCAACATTAGAAAGCGTTCGTGATAGAAAATTGCGGAAAGAAACAGTGAAAATATTTCAATTACATTTGAGTAATTTAGCATCGAGGTTGGGAAAATAGAATTCGTATAAAACGTTTATTATACGGGGATAGAAATATCCTGGTAATATTGTGTGGTAATAATGTAAATTGGGTGAAGGATCTTTCGAAAACATCAGGTACGCTTGGTAAAAGATAAAATGATCATTGAACGAATTTGAATGGGTGCTTGTTAGGTTCCGTAACCGGGGTCCCGGGTTCGAGCCCCGGTTCGGTCGGATATTTTTCACAACGCACATCCCTTCCTATCATCCTGACTCCATGGACGTTTTCCACAGAAACTAACACTCTATAATCAATTCTTGCTATTATCATTGAAATGAAAGGTCACCTAGATTGAGACAAGGAGATCGCTTGGACTGACTTCTGACAGTGCGATCTAGAATTTGTCAATAAGATTATTTGAATGATCATTTTTTGTATTGCCAATAATCCTACACAAATATTACAAATTAAATCTATTCATGATTAATGACTCTTATTCGAAAGTTTAACGAATCTACCCACCCCACTTTCAGCATTATATTCACGCTAACGCGACTGATTGCTGCGCCGCCAAGCGGTAAATTTCTCAAACTCTCATAGTCATTACTATTCCCTCATCAAGTCACGCCGAGTCATCACTAAATCCGAAGAAATGTAATTTAGTTTTAAAAATTAATGAGTTAGGATTTCTGGTGGCGTAATTTCAGCTTTCCGCGGGACAATTATTTTAATAAGGTTACTCACTCGGGCCGTGTTGGCATTCCAGCGACTATTCACTTTGTCACGTACAAATGAGCAGACATTCGCGTCACAACTTCTCTTACAGCCCAGTAATTTAAAGCAAAAAAAGAGCTGAACCCACCACTAATTGCAACAAAAGGTTTCAATATATGAATCGATTCAGAAAAAATGCCCTCTACAACATATCCAAAATCTTCCCGAATCCGAGTGCCGCAAGTACTTTTTAATCACTTTTTAAGTTAATTTCCCATGTTAATTCCGTCTTCCAAAAAAATTTAAAAAAATCATGTAACTCCGATTTTGACAAAACTTGGCAGAATTGTTCACCATCCTCAATGAACACAAATAGATTTCATGGCGTTTTCCTCTAAATCTCATCGTTTGGGAAATATGGACCTCGCAAAACGTCAAATTACACTCAAAGTGACCTAATTCGTCGAAAACTGACTAAAATATCACTTTTCAATGGGCCATATTTCCCAAACGATGAGATTTAGAGGAAAACGCTAAGAGAGCTATTTGTGTTCATATATTATAATAGTGAACAATTCTGCCAAATTTCGTCAAAATCGGAGTAACATGTTTTTTTTTTGAAGATGGTATTAACATGGGAAATTAACTTAAAAATTAATTAAAAAGTACTTCCGGCACTCGGATTCGGGAGGATTTTGGATATGTTGTAGAGGGCATTTTTCTGAATCGATTCATGTATTGAAACCTTCTGTTGCAATTAGTGGTGGGTATAATCACAAAATTACTGGACTATTATTTTAGAACAAGCTAGGATGACGTGATGGAACCCTCGCTCGTGGCATGTAGTAACAGTGACGGTCGGATGTTCGCAGGCTGAACCTGCGCTCATGTACGACTCGGTCCATGTGTTTGCGATTGGACTGCAGACACTTGAACAGAGTCATGCTCTGCGACTCTCCAATGTATCATGTGACGCGGAACAACCCTGGGATGGTGGACTCTCTCTCATTAACTACATCAACGCGGTAAGTTCACATCAGACATTTTTACATCAGTCATGTTCACATCAGTCATGTTCACATCAGACATGTTCACATCAGTCATGTTCACAGCAGACTATGTTCACATTAGTCATGTTCACATCAGTCATGTTCACATCAGACATGTTCACATCAGTCATGTTTACATCATTCATGTTCACATCAGACATGTTTACATCAGACATGTACACATTATTCATGTTCACATCAGTCTTGTTCAAATCAGTCATGTTCACATCAGATATGTTCACACCAGATGTGTTCACATCAGACATGTTCACAGCAGACATGTTTACATCAGTTATGTTCACATCAGACATGTACACATTATTCATGTTCACATCAGTCTTGTTCACATCAGTCATGTTCACATCAGATATGTTCACATCAGATATGTTCACATCAGACATGTTCACATCAGACATGTTCAAATCAGACATGTTCACACCAGACATGTTCATATCAGACATGTTCACATCAGACATGTTCACACCAGACATGTTCACAGCAGACATGTTTACATCAGTTATGTTCACATCAGATATGTTCACATCAGATATGTTCACATCAGACATGTACACATTATTCATGTTCACATCAGTCTTGTTCACATCAGATATGTTCACATCAGACATGTTTACATCAGACATGTTCACATCAGACATGTTTACATCAGTTACGTTCACATCAGCTATATTCACATCAGATATGTTCACATAATACTTTTTTTACTTGTTCAAATAAGTACAGTATTTTTTAGAACCTTCTAATTTATTGAAATGTTTCCTAACTTGAGTTGTTTAAAAGTTATGACTATAGGCAGCGTGTTTAGACTACAGATAGCGCTGTAAAAAGTACAGACAGAGCCACCTAATCTGTGGGAAGGAAGCTTACCTTTTGGCAAGGCGTCCAAGTCGCTGCAGTTATACGTTATGTTGCTGCACATATTACGCATTATCACTTCTTAAAATTTAAACAAATTTATCTAATGTTTATTCGCCTACAAAATATTGATAATAAAGTGTTCACAATTTCACTGAATCTGATCACAATATTAATTTTGCGCGACTTAGTTCTGATTCCGAAATATTTTTAGTACATTTGTTGACATCTGATCGGTTGCTAGGTCACGGCCAATGAGAAATGAGACTGTTGAAGATCATTCCCACAAATGTTGCTAATTTCTCTCACTCGTGGCAAACACTCAGTGCCTTTATTCGGAAATAATTACTCTGATATTTATGGAAACATTTAGGACAAGTTTTACCAGTTTTGATTTAGATATAACCATCAATTAAAATTGATCAAATTGGTCATATTGACCATCAAAAGTTAAACATGTGTAACTCTGGGAAACCAATGATATACCTGGATTTAATAAGCTATGACGTAAATTAACACTGCAGAAAGTAGTACGTCCGAGAAAAAATGAAATTAATATGCCAGAACTCGACTTATTTTAATCCAATTTATCATGAAAATTACTTTTAAAACTTCTGAAACAAACGGAAGATTCTTTATTTTTATGAAAACTACGACTTTACGCCAGCAGTTCAATCTAAATAAAACTTTATCTCTTCCCAGTTCTGAGCCCCTGATACTGCTGTCTGCTATAACATATGCACACTGAGCGATGGAAAAGAGGTGAATTCCCTCCCAACGAATCCGCCCACAGATAGATGATCTCTTCCCAGTTCTGAACCCCTGATACTGCTGTCTGCTATAACATATGCACACTGAGCGATGGGAAAGAGGTGAATTCCCTCCCAACAAATCCGCCCACAGATAGATGATCTCTTCCCAGTTCTGAACCCCTGATACTGCTGTCTGCTATAACATGCACACTGAGCGATGGAAAAGAGGTGAATTCTCCCAACAAACCCGCCCACAGATAGATTATCTCTTCCCAGTTCTGAACCCCTGATACTGCTGTCTGCTATAACATATGCACACTGAGCGATGGAAAAGAGGTGAATTCCCTCCCAACAAACCCGCCCACAGATAGATGATCTCTTCCCAGTTCTGAACCCCTGATACTGCTGTCTGCTATAACATATGCACACTGAGCGATGGGAAAGAGGTGAATTCTCCCAGCAAACCCGCCCACAGATAGATGGATTCAATCGCCACACAAAAGCGGTCAAGAAACGATCACGACCCCGCCAATGACCTCACAATGAATTTTCTTTGGCGAGCAACGGAGCGAAAACGACGTCCATGCGAGGGGGAGGGTGGGGGGAGGGACGTTGACAGATTGCGGGGTGTGACGTCGATAATTTCCTTATTTCTCTTCTTCGACCAACTTTTTTCGTTGTTGGGTTTGTCAAAATTTTTAGTTGCGCTAACTTGAAAGAAATATTTATGGCAATTGGTAGTTAGTGTTTAGTTTAAGTATTTTCGACCAACAATACCGACTAGCATATCAAAAGACGCCATGACACTTTTATAATATGTATATTTGAATGGTTAGTCTGGCTAATTATACCTGGCTAGAACCATGATAAAAACAAAAACTAAATTAAATAAACAAACATAGGAAATACAAACAATCATATAATGATTGTTTTTATTTAAACATTCGCTGGTTGCGAGAATGGAAACGACAAAGAGTTGCTTATGGGAGAATCGGCTATACCACTGAGATGCTCCGCTGCGATGTTGAATGCGCGTAAGCTTTGCATATTATGAACCATTCAGACACCGCAGACCCAATAGCTCAGTTGGTAAAGCATTGGCCTGTGGTGCAAAAGAACGTTGTTTCGAATCCTGCCGCGGTCTCACTTTTTATATTGAATTTTTCACCAAGTTTTAATTCTGCCTATCCATAGAGTTATTTTTTATTTAAAGTTGCCCAGCTTAAATTTTCTCAAGTTAGAATTTGTCTACCCATAGAGAGTTTTATTCCTGAGGCTGCCCAGTAAAACGTATGCGCATCCGACTGCACAGCAAAGCAATTCAGCTCAATCAGCTGCTTCTCCCATAAGCAACTCTTTGTCGTTTCCGTTCTCGCATCCTGCGACAAACAATTTGGGCCAGGATGGAGACAAATTTGTTTTGAGTCCAGGCATAACTAGGTCTACAACTAGAAACAAACGTTGGTCTCACAGAACAAAGTATTTATTTGTTCGATTATATTTTCGTGGAGAGTCAAACCCCAAATTGATGTTTCCTATTTTTAAAGTCCTGAACTACTAGATCTCCTTCCATAACTGTCTAAAATTTCAGTGTGGTCTGATAAACGGTGCGAACTATTAGCCACTTTGATTTAAAAACTAATCAAATAATATTTTAAAAAAATAGTAAATATCAATTTTGCTATTAAGAGTGTGATATGCCTAATTTACACGGTAAAATTTCTTGAACAACTTCTGTGTTCAAGACTTCGCACTTTTCACAATTATGCGTTTACACGAAGCAACTTCTTGTCACAGAACTTGAGCTCAACTTTTATATCATTTAGGCTGCGTTTCACCAAGATTCTAAACCCTGGTTAGAGCCGGTAAACCTGGTTTAAAGGCCTCTAAACCAGGTTTACCGCCTCTAACCCGGGTTTAGAATCTTGGTGAAACGCAGCCTTAGAACGTGTTCTAATTTCTATCAAGAAATGTGACACAGAAGTGTGGCACAGAAGTTGAACGATAAGTTGCTCCGTGTAAATTTGGCTTTACAATATTGAATATTGCTCTATAGTTTTGGTTTTTCGCTTTATTTTAAGTACGGCTATATTACAGCCAGCTTATTATATCGAGTTTTGTAGAACCTTCTGTAGGTATTGGAATCAGGTTGGCTCCAGGAGCCGTCTTTGCTGAAAGACGAGGGAATATCAAGAGATATTATCCTGATCCAAGGTAATCCACTCTCATCCCCAGTCTCTTACAACTTTCAATGAATATCATATCGAAACTCCTTGTGGATATTTTAAAATTTCATCCCTCTCGTCAAAATCCAGCCAATAACATGCTCCTTTTCTATGATGAATCGATTTCGATTGATCCATTGTGATTGATTGTGGAATCAATATCTAAAGAATGGATTCTTTTGTGTTGTTTTACGTCGTACAGTTCTACTACTAGGCTAATGTCAGCAGATGAATGATTATGATGAGGATATGGAGGTGAATAGGTATGGATGGAAGGTGGGAAGGAGGCTGCTGTGGCCTGTGTAAACCCTTACATCCATGCCTTAAGACTGAAGGAACAACGAAAAGGACAAAATGACAGTCGCGAGTATCGAATTTCGGACATCAGGATTGCAAGTCAAAATGCACATCTATGATTTGGAAATTGGTTCCATAGTTATACTTTTGTAAACAAAACATAAGAAGTTCTACAATATATACTTGTCTGTGGATTGAACTAATATAGGACATCATTCGGAGTAAATTCTTAAATTAAAGCTGAGACAACGCACACGGCTAAATCGTGTTTTGGTTGACATTGGCTGAATCAGATCCGTGCAAAAACATTTATTTTTGTATGGAATTGCATTGGATTGCATCTAGTTGTTCTTAATGAATGCTGTATCTGCTGGTAGTTTTACTGCGTAATTTTATTAAAATATTACATTTGGTGGCAGATGTTGGATTTTCGTTTATTTTTTTAAAAATAATGTCAAGACGAAACTGAAATAATTTCAACATCCCCAATAGACGCTATTTTAACTTTTCGTTAATATTTCGTATCCTCCATTAAATAAATTTATGGATAAAGTTTTTGAGTAAAGAAAAATGCATATGTTCGTACACAAATAAATACACGACTTCTTGTGACTTCACGACGATTTTGCAAGCTTAAAACTGCAAATTTTCTAAATAAGAATGATAAAAAATTGGCCTCCAGAAGAAGTAAGCCCCTTTTCCATATCTTGTTCGATTACCTGTATTCTCCGTTCTTCGTTGATTTGATGGGATTTGACAGCTCCTGCGTTCTTCTCTATTGCCGATCAAATCATATCAATGCTGAGCGCCAAAACTGTTCTGACATCTCAATCTCCCCCCCCCCCCCCACTCCCCTACGGCGTCATCATATCTCCGTCAGTATTGATAGATGTTCGTGAGAGGGGGAGGGGGGGGGATTCACACTGGTATTATTTATTCTGTTTGAAACATATGACGGTTTTGTTTGTTTACTCAGGAAACTTTCCCAATTTTTTTCCTTCGATTTTAAAATAGTCTTTTCCATGTGTTTTTATTAGGAGGCCTGGGGAAGCGAACGGGAATCGAACGGTTCGTCGGATTTTTTTTTGAAATTTTCTTCACACTAACATAATGTTATAAAATGAGATAGTAGCAACCCATTACAGCGTAAAATAATAATTAATGCCACACACTGGAGAACTTCATGGCCTCTGGTACGACCTCAAAGTGTTAAATACTGTATTTATCAAAAAATAATCATATAAATAATAAAAAAATAAAAAAATAAAAAAAATTGAGGTCATATCAGAGGTAATAAAGTAGTCCAGTGTGTGGCATTATTTAGTCTATTCTAATGGGTCTCTACGATCTGATTTTTTAAAATTATGTTGTGGGAAGACAAAATTTTTAAAAAAGTCGCTTTAAGGAACCCGTTTTGAGTTTCCCGTTCGCTTACCCAGCCTCTTTACAAGATAAAGCATAAACTCCCAACCAGGATTTGAAGAAAAATTGTAAGATATAAAATGTATTTCAACGTGTAATAAATGGTAATTTACAATAAAATCAACATCTATGGAATAATGATTACAATGTGTATAAATATAATCTACATACATTCTTGATACAATTACACAAAATCCGTCGAAAAATTACTTGTAGCTACTTAAAGTCCATCTATGGGTATCTGATCAAAAACTTCCTTTAATGAATATGTCTCATTAAGGTTATTGACAAAAGTTCGTTCCACTTCCACTGAAACCGAAAGTTTCATCGGTCACGAACAACTCTTCATTTCCTGGTTCTCCGGTTCACGTTCTGCTCTAACTGCTCGGGGTAATTCGGCTGTTAACGAGCAAATGGATAACGTATTGCTCCAGCAGTAATTAACGCTTTTGCGATTGAAAATTAGATTAATTACAGAAGCGGAAGAACAGGATAATTACGAGCTTGCTACGCTACGTTCGAGAAACAGAGAGAAAAGGATCATATAAAATGTTTAATGATTATTAATGATTGTTGCAGAAAGTTAGCAGAGAAACGAAATAATAAAGGTTTTTGGATATTCGTCTTCATGATATTGTAAGATGCGCATAATTAATTATGTTTAGATAGTTGCGGTCGGTGGCGAATATTTTCTGGCAAAGATTTCGTGAATGGGAAAAATATTAATTTATTGAAATTTCAGTTTATACATTTCATATGCTTGATAGAACTACATTATATTTACAAATGTCTTTCACAATACTCTTGCGTAGAGTCGTGAAACCTCTTTAGAGTAAAAAATGTTCGGTTTATTAATTCGAAATGAAGCATAATTTACTGTTAATATATACTTCATTTAACCGATGTAATAGCTGTCAAAACACAACATCCAACACTTCTAACCTGAATTTTAATTGTTTGAAAAAGAAAGTTATACGGGTTTTTGTCACAGTCAATTTGTCTCCTACTGAAGAAATCTTTGCCAGAGAAATGCTCTTCAAGTAAGTAGATATGTTAGGGCGCACACCCCCGTGCTAATATGCAACCGCCACTCGTACTTGTTTTTAAACTAAAAAATTGCATTATTTTGTCAATCTTGATTATTATTCAGAAATTCGATATTTTGACATTTTTAGTTTCAGTTTCAGTTGTTTCATTTGATAAATCTTATTTTCTGATGACATAATTTTATACCAAATAAGTAGGTAATTCAGTTTCCTGGTAATAATTTTAATATAATGTCTGAACATGTCTGAACATGCCTGAACATGTCTGAACATGTCAGAACTTGTCAGAACATGTCTGACATGCCTGAACATGTCTGAACATGTCTGAACATGTCTGAACATATCTGAACATGCCTGAACATATCTGAACATGCCTGAACATGTCTGAACATGCCTGAACATGCCTGAACATGTCAGAACTTGTCTGACATGTCTGAACATGCCTGAACATGCCTGAACATGTCTGAACATGTCTGAACATGCCTGAACATGTCTGAACATGTCTGAACATGCCTGGACATGCCTAAACATGTCTGAACATGTCAGAACTTGTCTGACATGTCTGAACATGCCTGAACATGTCTGAACATGTCTGAACATGCTTGAACATGCACATGTCTAGGTGGAGCTGAAGGGACTGAGCGGGCCGATCGAGTTCAAGGAAGGTCGTCGCATCCGGTTCAAGTTGGACTTGTTGAAGTTGAAGCAGCACTCCCTGGTGAAGGTGGGGGAGTGGAGTCCGAGTGGAGGTGTCAATGTCACTGACAGAGCCGCCTTCTTCGACCCGGGCACCATGAATGTCACGCTTGTCGTCATCACCATCCTGGTAAGTCTCAAGACATTGGAAGAAGAACTTGAAAATATAACATTTGAGTTGAGCGTGAATGTGCCAACGTTATTATATCCAAGATAGTATTTCTTAAAAATAACTTTCGAAACTTTTGAACGCCGTAAATCAACGGTATATCTATACTTGGCCAGATTAAAAACGTGTTTTGAACTAATCGGAATTGGCTGCTGGTCAGTTTTCTTGACAATCAATCCTTGTAATTATCCGTGAAATTAGGCTCAACTTCTAGAATAAGATGAGGAGTAGCATCTACAGATGATGCCATCTTTAGAATACTGTTTTTACTTTGGCCAAGTGTACAATCATTATTACACAATCTATTTTAATTGTATTTTGTTAAAATAACAGTATAAAATCGTCAAGATTCCCTACAGCACAAAATTTACATTCAATATATTAAATCTGAGAGATGAGAGAGTATTGTGGAAGAAATAAATAATAATTTCTACAAATGTGGTTGGAATACATGTAATGATTTTTGCACTTCTTCAAGATTTCTTTTACAACTACCCGATTTTCTTAAGTACGTAGACATAACGTTTGCTATTATTTTCACTAGTGAACTGCATGTGTTGGTTTGTCTGCATGCTTGACCCAGGAGATGCCCTATGTAATGATGCACTACAGTAAGAACTACACAGGCAACGCGCGCTTCTACGGGTTTTGCATAGACCTTCTCGAACGAGTCTCGCACGAGGTCGGGTTTGACTACATCCTTGACCTCGTGCCCGACAAGAAGTACGGGGCGCAACACCCCGACACGGGCGAGTGGAACGGAATGGTTTTACAACTCATGAAGCATGTGAGATTATTGCTTTTTGGCTATTTTGTTTAGTAAGTAGAGTTTTGTGGAAAGATATGAAAGCGGAATATGAAAGTAAGTTTTACATAATTTTGTTTTTTATGACTTCAAAATTTTTGTTTTGCTAATCACCTGAATATTACAATTTCGAATTGTAGTTGACTTAAACGCACTGTAGAATTACAGTGTTGCGTATTGCACTTAATTAATATGCAAGTACCTCCTAACTCTGCTCCTGATCACTGCTAGGAAAACCTCTATGTCATGCTACGGACCAAGGGACACCTGCATCAGGAACTCAGCAATAATCTCCTAACTCTGCTCCTGATCACTGCTAGGTATTGTTTGCTTCGGACCAAGATAAACCACATGTATCAGGAACTCAGCAATAACCTCTTAACTCTGCTCCTGATCACTGCTAGGAAAACCCATTGTTTGCTTCGGACCAAGATAAACCACATATATCAGGAACTCAGCAATAATTTCTTAACTCTGCTCCTGATCACTGCTAGGAAAACCCCTATGTCATGCTGCGGACCAAGATAACCATCATGTGTCAGGAACTCAGCAATAACCTCTTAACTCTGCTCCTGATCACTGATAGGAAAACCCATTGTCTGCTTCGGACCAAAATAACCATCATATTCATGTATCAGGAACTCAGCAATAACCTCTTTACTCTGCTCCTGATCACTGCTAGGAAAACCCCTATGTCATGCTGCGGACCAAGATAACCATCATGTATCAGGAACTCAGCAATATCCTCTTAATTCTGCTCCTGATCACTGCTAGGAAAACCCATTGTCTGCTTCGGACCAAAATAACCATCATATTCATGTATCAGGAACTCAGCAATAACCTCTTAACTCTGCTCCTGATCACTGCTAGGAAAACCCCTATGTCATGCTGCGGACCAAGATAACCATCATGTATCAGGAACTCAGCAATAACCTCTTAACTCTGCTCCTGATCACTGCTAGGAAAACCCATTGTCTGCTTCGGACCAAAATAACCATCATATTCATGTATCAGGAACTCAGCAATAACCTCTTAACTCTGCTCCTGATCACTGCTAGGAAAACCCCTATGTCATGCTGCGGACCAAGATAACCATCATGTATCAGGAACTCAGCAATATCCTCTTAACTCTGCTCCTGATCACTGCTAGGAAAACCCATTGTCTGCTTCGGACCAAAATAACCATCATATTCATGTATCAGGAACTCAGCAATAACCTCTTAACTCTGCTCCTGATCACTGCTAGGAAACCCCCTATGTCATGCTGCGGACCAAGATAACCATAATGTATCAGGAACTCAGCAATAGCCTCTTAACTCTGCTCCTGATCACTGCTAGGAAACCCCCTATGTCATGCTGCGGACCAAGATAACCATCATGTATCAGGAACTCAGCAATAACCTCTTAACTCTGCTCCTGATCACTGCTAGGAAAACCCCTATGTCATGCTGCGGACCAAGATAACCATCATGTATCAGGAACTCAGCAATAACCTCTTAACTCTGCTCCTGATCCCTGCTAGGAAAACCCCTATGTCATGCTGCGGACCAAGATAACCATCATGTATCAGGAACTCATCAATAACCTCTTAACTTTGCTCCTGATCCCTGCTAGGTAAACCCCTATGTCATGCTGCGGACCAAGATAACCATCATGTATCAGGAACTCAGCAATAACCTCTTAACTCTGCTCCTGATCCCTGCTAGGAAAACCCCTATGTCATGCTGCGGACCAAGGGCAACCTCACCGGCAACCTCAGGTATCAGGGGTTCTGCATCGACCTCCTCAAGGAGATCGCGGCGATGGTCGGGTTCGAGTACAGGATTGATCTCGTACCAGATGGCAAGTACGGGGTGTACGATCTGGAGACCGGAGAGTGGAACGGGATCGTCAGGCAACTTATGGACAAGGTACGAAAAGTTCCAGGCTTTCTTAGCTTAGGATCTGGAATTATCTGTAAAGTAAAATGATTGGTATAATAAAGCTCGAATTATTGAATACGGGACTACAAATGGTGGCACGAGTGGGATTTTAACCTTTAAAATCCATGAACTTCTAATTTTGATATGGATTCACTTTAGACGCGAGTATTGTATACCTACGGACACATTTAATTGTGCTTGTCCGTGGGTAAACCCGGATACTGATGACCAATGGAAGCCCAAGTTTAAAATAATACGGATCCATTCCATTTGTAATTGTGCGTTACAATAATTAGAGCTGCACATTCAAATGTTTTAATGGTTGCAAATATATGAAAAGCTTCAAGGCTCAAGCTGCGTTCCCATACTTCGCTTTCGCTTTGCATTCGGCTCGCTTTCGCAAAATGGCTACCTTTTAACACAGAAAATCGTCCATGTTTAATTTCGTCACCGAAATGCAAAAATGTTGGACCAACTTCAACTTCGACGAAACTGAAACGCGCGAAATCCGGAAGTGAAGCGATATATCGAATCTCCATTTCCGGTCGACCTCGAGCTTGTATTCGATACTCGATTAATGAACATATTATGTTTTGACGTTTTGACGTTTCAACTTTCAAGTTTCACTATTTCCGCATTTTCTTGCCGTTCTTGCTTATTATCTGATTATTATCCGTCATTTTGTTTTTAACTATTGGCAGAATACTATTTATGTTTCGCGTATCCATGAATACGCGAAACGCGCGAAACTTAAATTATGGAAACGACTACAAACTTCGCGTCGCGAAAGCGAACCGAATGTACGACAATACATGTCATAACGACAATGTAAAATTACTCATAAAAACAGAAATCACAGCTCAATAAAAAGTAAAAACGATTTGAAATGCGAATCGTTCATGCCATAAAGTTATGAGAAAAATAAATTAATTGAATATGAAAGACATTGTGAAAGAACTTGTACTTTAACGACCCCCCCCCCCCCCCCAACAGCAATGGGCGCCGTTATTGGGGGGGGGGGGGGGGGGGATGAGTGGGCAGCCCGGCCCGACTGGGTAATAACAGGGTAACTTCTTCCCGGATTGATTGTCAAATGGAATGATTTTGAATGTGTACTTGACGGATCGTTAAACTTAAGAGATGATTGAAAAAAGGTAATTTGAGATCATTTATAGCTGTCTAACGATAAAGTTCAATAACGATGTTTTCATTGATTCTGAGCTCTCTTTGTCTATCGTTGCTTGTTTTAGTAGCGATTGGTTCAAGGAACTCTTCAGAAGGGGGGAGGGGGATTGTTAGTAGACAGTTTCAGTGTTTGTTTGGATGCGTAACAACATAATTCAAAGCAAACAACTGTAAACAATCAAACAACTTGAAACACAAAGAGATAGTTATCCATGCCAATCGAGATTATCTATAGTCATCAAAATCTGCACGAACAAACAAAAATGTGTAATAATTTATTGTCTCACATTCAGACAAGTTTGATAATACACCTAATATTTTAGATTTTGAGAAGAGTGTTGAAGTTCTAATGTTGTCCTAAGATTTAGCATATTAAAAGGCTCGTAAGCTATTACGAAAATTACAAAAATCGTATTTCTCTCCAATATTCAGCTGGTAGAGCATCTGACTGGATATCGGAAGGTCGTGGGTTCGAGTCCCACTCCAGGAAAATCTTATAATATTGCAGTTGGTATTTATTAACATTCACCTGAGGGAATCAGTAAAAACCATATTTCACAAAAAACTATGAAATGGTTTAAATTTACCTCTGCGTACAGCCGACGTTCAAATTGCAAATTTGGAATATTATCTTGAATAAAAGTATTCAAAAATATAGTATTAATAATAGTATTATTATACTCTCATTCAGAATACATTGTTATCATAGTTCTTCTGATTGTATATGCAAAACAAAGCGAAAGTAGTGACATCGCAAGAGTGATTGAAAGAATTCAACTTCCGTTTGAAAGCTAAGTAGGCGATGACAAAGAGACATGTCCAGATCTAGGGTTTAGTTCTTGTTGAAAGCTATTGTTGACACCAACAAAAGTAGCGTTCAAAGTTACAAAGTGTACAAGACGCAACTAAATACCTTCATTCACTTTCAACTAAATACCTTATTCACTTTCAACTAAATACCTTATTCACTTTCAACTAAACACCTTATTTACTTGCGTCTTGTACACTTTGTAACTTTGAACGCTACTTTTGTTGGTGTCAACAATAGCTTTCAACAAGAACTAAACCCTAGATCTGAACATGTCTCTTTGTCATCGCCTACTTAGCTTTCAAACGGAATTCTTTCAATCACTCTTGCGATGTCACTTTTCCATTAGCTAATCAGAGCTTTAGTTTAATTAATGTTACTTTAGCATGAGGGAACGGAATCGCCATTATAATCAAGACATCCTTTAGTCGCCACATAAAGTGGTGCAAAATCAATACAAACGATTCGTCAAACGAATCGCGAGTTCTATTCAGTAATTTTCTTCGTTCGAGATTCCTTTTCGCAATCAGAACGTATAGCCACTGATTCGTAAAATTGAAAAAAAAAGAAATCATAATTGCTATCGAAACTGGCGGAGGATTGGAAATGCCTTCATAAGGGAGTAAGAGTTTGTTGGAAAATTCGTGCAAAATGCAAGTTTGATAAATTAATAAGGAAATAGATTTTTTAAATTTCCTTCGAAGTAAATTGCTCGGTGGATTTTTAATTTTTCACTGGAGGCTTTATAGTCTACTTTGAGAAAACTTTTTAATTTCTTCTCATGCAGTCCCGTTAAAGAGCATCCATTTTCTTCAGATGCTCAAAGAGAAGAAAATATAATTGCATTTGGAAGTGAAAATTTGTCAGATTTTAAATTCAAACTTCAATATCTTGTTCATAATGATGATGACAGTACCTTGAAGCTGCTTAAAGTTACGTCAAACACTGATCTATTAACAATAACAAAATTTACTCTGTGTTAAATGGACACGCAAACACACATTTAAAATACAATTTGTTTACAATTTTTTTACATACTATCCTTCATCAATCAGTATGCTACAAAAATGAAATAATAAAACTAACTAACTATAAACCAAACAACTTCATATTTTGAAGTTCTAAAATCACAAAACTATTAAAAAATCATATCAATTTGTACATTTTATGATAGAATGAGAAAATATATTTAATCACAATCATGTTTTTCCTATTAATATTTTTAATCTTTAGCTGCCTCATTTCTACACTCCATTCAATTTATATGGACAATGTTACAATTACTTACCACGAGGCAAGACCCATTTGCACAATTAAAAGTATTGACTTTTGAATAATTAAAGAAATCATCAATGATGTTTCAGAAAGCAGACCTGGCTGTCGGCTCAATGACGATCAACTACGCGCGCGAAAGCGTCATCGATTTCACCAAACCCTTCATGAATCTGGGCATCAGCATTCTGTTCAAGGTAAGTCTGTGACGTCACCTCGCTGTTTCGCACAGATTGGCGCGCGGCCAGGGGGTGACGTATTGTTGTGCATTTGAAGAAGAAGCGCAATCTAGAGCAACTTCTTAGTGACGCTGCATCGTCGATAGCGCTATAGATTGATTAGCAGATATGGTTGTTATGGTTGGGGATAGAGCTGGAGATTTTGTCTAGATCTCGCTCAAGTGAGATAAGAATGATCTCTAGAATGAGATCAAGGGCTGGTACTTCAGTGCTCTGTTAATAATCAATTGATAAGTTTAACAGTTACTTAACAGTTGTTTAACAGTTCATTCTAGGAATGACATTTGCTATTGCTATGGCAATCGAGTTCTAATTAACCGTTAAAGTTACTTTTTTTTATTATTTAATAGATTCTACTTTTAGGACTGATATCTGATTAGAAGTGTTGCTTTTGGTGGACTTTGGAGCCATTTTATGTAGACTCATTCAAGGTTGACGAAAGAAAAAGGAAAGTATTCTATGATTTCAAATGCCTACACCTATATATACATTTGCTGATTTTGTACTTGATCTACCTCTCTTGCAAATGGAATTCATTTTGTTTGAGTCACATTTTCAGAATATAATGAGTGCATTACGTTGAGTTATATATTTAATTATGGAAGTGGATTTAGCACTTCACTTCTCAGAGAAACACTATACACAATTCACAAACCAAAGTTTTAGAGTTAAGCTTAACATTAACACACATTTTGAAATGAAAATAACGTTTCGTCTGTCCGTCAAATATAATTTTGGTTTGAGTTTATTTTTGTGGAAAGAACAATATATGAGCATAAGATCAGCACATGTTTTCACTTAGTTAAAGTGCTGTTCTCATTTAGAGACTATGCATTTACAGAAAGAAACAATGTAAAGCTGCATTAATTCTACCATTCATTAGCACATTCTACTCTTCATTAAGAAAGTAATTCTATGCTGAAACCGTAACAGAACACAAATCCAACTTTTCTGTGGTAATCACGATCACACGAATTCTACATCTTCTTGATGTTCCATTTACTATCAACATATTAATTTCTACTCTCTTTCACCAAGATTTTCCATAAATACAAATTTTACATCGTAGGTACCTAGATTCTTCATCTTCTAGAAATGGTGACAAATCTCTTTGCAAAAAAGTAACAATTGTGTTGCTTAACTATTAAAAACAAACGATTACTGTAACACATTTACAGAACAATTAACAGAGAAGGTTTTGGGCTCCTTCGTGCGTGGAAAATCACAGCCTTCGAAAGATGCGGCTAGAAGTTGCTTGAACTCTCCTTCCACCTTGTCGATCTTCTCGACGTTCGTTTTGTTGCCCTGTTCATCAGAGAGAAATCATAAGGTGAAGAAACTCGGTGACTGGAGATCGTGTGTGCTGTTTTACACAAACAACTATGTCGATACCTATTATCTTTCAAAACGCAACAAAATTATATTAATCTGTGATATACAGTTCGTTTTTCCTATGTTTGAACTCTCACCAGATAGAGCCACAGTCAGTTGTTCTGCTAGGCCGAGAAAGACTTCATTGCGCGCTCACCTTGCAATGTTGTCTTTCTCGGCCTTACAGAACAACTGACGGTGTATCAGACTGTAGAGAGTTCAAACATAGGAAACACGAACTGTATATCCAAATGATTGCTTTTAAGAATAAAATACGATGAAAATAAATTCAATAAATTCAATAAATTCAATGAATGAAAAGAAAATGAAAATGAATTCTTCAACTATGTTTTACACAGTCAATTTGAACAATTACCGACCAAATTACAAACGGCTCCCAAATTTACATCGAACTTTTAAAAAGTTCGATTTCGTGGGTTGGATAACTATCTATTCACAAAGAAATGTAACTTTATGACTATGAAAGCTGATATGAAATTAGATGTGTTGATAATTATAGTGCCATAACGGATTAGAGTTATGCCGGTATAGGGCTACCTTTTGTGAATCTCCCCCCTGTAATTTTGTTCTGGTGTCTGATTTCGAGACAAAGTTGAACTCACGTAGTTGCCAATGCGGCAGTCGCCGAATAGTTGTCGGAAGTCTTCCACGAAGTGTTCGACGAAACGATAGAGATCGTCGGCGAGTTTCTTCCCGATTATCTCCAAACACATCGTCTCCTCGAGAGGACAGAAGTTCCGTTCCTTGAACAAACCAAGTTGTTCTTCAGTACAATACATTGCTAGGGGCAAGTTTGGTTCACTTTGACCTCTTAACTCTCTTTAAACAAATCTTTCGATGCCTGTCAAGAAAACAAATGATTTCGATAATAGTTCAGGGTTGGAATTTTAAAACAAAATATTATAAATCATGGAGTCTTGAAAAGAAATAATGCTGAAATATTACGACTTAGGTACCTATAATTAAATATCCAAATGGGGAAATTACTCAGTTAGCGTATTTACAATAATTAATGTATAAAGGCGCACTCATTAAAAGTACCTATTTTTAAAATTAATGTACGTTTACAGTTCGGCGTTCGTTTGACATTCGGCGCTCAGCGCTCGGCGTTGGCCAATCAGGAGGCTCAACGTCGAGCGCTGAGCGCCGAACGTCGATCGAACGCCGAGCTGTAAACGTACCATTAGGCTTCGAGAAATTATAAAGTATAGTAGAGAAATGAATCAAAAGTGTGTAAATAGTATTCCAACTAATAATGTTAACTTTCTTTCAATCTTGGCCCTGATTCACTAAACTTTTCCCGGATGAATTGATGATTTACTCTACTTCGGTGTATTTAATAAGCAGTCAAAGAAGGAGTTTTATTAACCACCGGGGTGGGGGGGGGGCTTTGTTAATCCGGACCTTAAGAAATTATCTTACCGCATTATACGTCAACAATTCAGATTCCTTCATCTTGGTAATCTCCTCATAAATCTTCTCAATCAGCATGAAAGTCGACCCCGCATCGGCGTCGTACTGTTCTTGTTCCGGCGACTTCGCCTCCTTCGCCTCCTCCACGACCTCCTCGTCGCCGTCCTCGACGTCCTTCGCGTCGACAAACCGCCGGCAGTCGACGGAGAGGGACTGGAACAATCCCGGCGCGATCGCCTGCCACTGCTGACCCTCCATCGGCCTCCCCGCAGCCGCCGTCGTCTTCCTCTCCTCGCTGTACTTGGACGCACGTCTCGACGCTCGCCGACTGTCCCCGGCGCCGCGGCGTCTCCCGTGACGCTTCGGCGTCGAGCGCGCCATGGGCGTCGTCGACGTCCACGCCGCCTTCGGCATGGGGAGTGACGGTATGTCGCTGTCGACCTCCAGCTGTTTCAGACTGAACGGCGCTGTCTCAATGACCTTGGAGCGTTTCATCAGCTCGAGGAGCGACTTCGGGTTGGCGCTAGCTCGCAAGTAGGCCGCTTTGTCGACGGGACCCTCCACCACGACGCTCTCCTCGGGAAGTTTCGTGAACGAGCACGGCGCCGACGCCGTCCCACGAGGGTTACAGACGTCGACCGCGCTGCCGAACGTCGGCAGACTGATGCTGGACAAGTCCGGGACAGGGTAGAGGCCTGGCTTGATGTAGTCGTCGGCCTCCACGACCTCCTCGACGGCGTCGTCGTCGTCGGACAGGAAGCGCTGCGAGGTGACGGCGATGGGACGACGCCGCGATGCTCGGGACGTGCGCAGACCGGGGAAGTCGGCGTCGTAGTTGCGCGACGCCTGTTCGGTCCACGCCGTTGCGCAGCCGCAGCTCAGGGCGTCGTGGGAGGCGTCGAAGCCGAAGCCCAGCTCGTCGGCCACTAAAAACACAATGGAAGATCAGCAAGTGATTTTCTCTATCAATTATTATCGCTCTTCAGGGACTAATGGAAAACAGAACTAATAAAATGTCCGACCTCTTCTTCTTTCGAATGTCATGCGACCTCTTCAATCTATTTTTAAAACGTTGCACAGGTAGATTGTCAGCGCTGTATTAACGAAACTATATTTCCAGATGATGAGATTTATTGTCTGATAAACAATTCTATTTTATTTGATGCATTAAATTTTAACCTTAATGAAATTGACCTTCTTTCTTGCAATATATAAATATGATAAACCCTCATCAGTGTGTTGTGTCTAATGTCCGTCCGTCCGATCGGGTAGCTCAGTTGGTAGAGCTCTCGCCCGGCAAGTGCGAGGTCCCGGGTTCGAGCCCCGGTTCGGTCAGATATTTTTCACAACACACATCCCTTCATATCATAAAAATATTTCTAACGCTCTGATTTTGAAACGTTTAAAACTTGAAAGTATGTGCTCACATCCCAACCAACTTACATGGAGCAACAGGTGGGACGAGTTGTTCGTCGGGAATGTACTGAATTCACGCGACCTGCGTTCGAGGTAAACTATACTCTTGTTTGAACGCAGAGACGTGCTCTGTTCTAACTTGAAATGTCACGATTCGGACAGAAATGATTCACATTCATATGGTATGTAAGTAATAACATTGCAACGAATTGGGAATTTTAGATGCTTTGATGAGACATTTTCAGTTTTACGATAATCTGCTTATTGTGATGCGAACAGAATTGTAGTCGTACTTGTCAAAGTTAAATGTTGTGTTGGGGGGGGACGCTTCAAAGATGTTTTACCAAAAGTTTTTAAACTTTCTATTTACCTTCGTCAAAGTTGTCATCAGGCCCATCGCCTTCCCCAGCAAAATCGCACAACGCCGGCCGGTTGAATTCCGGATACGCCTGGACAATCTGTTTCCCTTTCATCTCTCGATAGCCGAACTCCCTCCTCCTCGACCTCCTGACGGCGACGCTCAACTCGCCGAGCGCCGCCTCGATCCGCGAGAACGACGTCCTCGCCTCGACGCCGATCCCCACGACGCGCCCCTTTACGGTGGCGAGACACGTCGCTATGATGTCGACGGCGTCGACGGCGCTGGGGACGACGTCGAGCGCGAGGTCCTCGCTGGAGGACGTGCTCGAGGAGTTGCAGATGTTGTAGACCATGCGCTCGAAGTCGAGGTCGTACACGAAACTCTCCGGGGTGTTGCGATCCTCGTTGATCAGAGCGACCTCGGTGACCGGGACGACCTCCGCTTTATCGGACTCCTCGTGGACCGAGCTCGGAGCCGCATCGTCTTCCGCAGCTTTCAAGTGACTCTTCTCCAACCAACCCGTCACGTCTTTCTTCACCTCCACGGAAACACGTCTACGAGTTTTGTCACTCTTTTTTATATTCCACTTGTTCCTGATCTCCTTCATGCGTGGCTCGCGCGCCTTCGTCATCGTCTTCGTCTCGTCGTCCGTCTTGCCCGGCGTGAACTTCGGGATGGCGTCGAGGACCGACGTCTCCACTGTCGGGAGGAACGTCGGCCACGTCGGCTTGGCCTCGGCGACCTCCGAGTAGGTGCGGCGGGAGAGGCGCCGCGGCGTCGGACGACGGCGTTGGGTCTCGGGGGGACGCGTCAACCACGTGGGACGCTTGACGACGGGCGGAGTGGAGGAGGTGAAGAGCGATCTCTGGAAGCCCGAAGAGCTCGGCTGGAAGATTGAACAGAAGAGTCAATGATTGCCGAGATGATTGGAAAAGTGATAGGTGATGATAATCTCTAGGTACGCTGTTTTTTTAATCGTTCAAGCTGTATACTTTAGTATGTTTCTTAATTATTTGATTTTCAAAATATTGCGCTTTCTGCCCCGCTTTCTGCCCTGATCACCATGGATCTCGAAATGTTGGTTTGGAATATTGTTTTGAATCTCAATTATATACCATCTTCAATATATTTTATACATCTGCATCTTCTTCTTATTTCTTTCGAATTACCTATGCGAACACAAATTGAGTATACTGTTGAAGAAAATGTTGGTATGTTTATTTCTATAAAGAAACAGTGTGTAAGTATTTTACTCCTTCTTATAAGTAATTCAACAATATCTAGTTGTGAAACTTTTCTCACTTACTTCGAGAACCTAACCTGGGAGAGTGTCAGCGACGAACCTGCGCGGCTGGGGCGGCGACGTCCTGATACTCGTACATCCTCCCGGCGTCGCCGTACTCCCTCCCTCCAGACGACGCGGCGATGCTCGACAACGGCGTCGTCGGTCTGCCGTAATACCCGCTGCTTGCCATCCACGGCGGCGTCTGCATAGCCACCCTCTGCTGCTGGGACGGCGGCGGAGGCGTCGGCGGCGGCGGTGGAGGGTGATAGGTGTTGAGGAGGGGTTGAGGGTAGGCGTTGTACATGAGGGGCGGCGGCTGAGGGCTGTACATGTAGCCGGTGGAGCCGGGGGACTGAGGAGGTGGTGTTTGTGGATGATAACTCTGCCAGCCGGTGTTGGATCTTCTTACTGTGGAATATAATGGAGAGTTCTACATCTCAGTTGCGGAACAGTGCGATGCACTCGAAGTATTTAGGAAAGCTTTCAGATTCAGTACTAGTATTAATTGAAATATCGGTTCGTTAAATGTGCAAATTATGTAATAATCAACGTTTCGTCTCACTTCAATAAACCCAGGGTAGTCGAAAACAAAACTAAACTAACTGAAAACCTCTAAAACAAAATGCAGTATATAAAACTAAATAAGAAACTGTTAGAGGAAAATTCAATTGAAACCAAAGATTATATGTCTGATGGTTGCTAAGAGTCAGTCCACACGTTGCTTATGAAGTAATTTGCACATAGTACGAACCGTTTATTGGAATAATTCATAGCTAATTTGGTTCCTTTGTCATTTTGAACCTCCTACCGTCGAGTCCATGGTGCCCGTCGTACTCGGCCATCTGACAGTGCGCGTAGAGGGGCATCTGCTGTTGCTGTTGATACTGCCCGCCCGAATTGCGACAGCATGACTGTTGCTGTTGAGGCGGTTGCATGCCGCACATGGACTGTCGCGACATCGACGTCGACCCGGCGAACCCCGGGGGGATCGTCCCGATAGCACCCAGACGAGACGGCATGTGGAGGCGTCTGTCCGGCCAGTAGTTCACTGCAATAGAGGATGTAGTCAAGAGGGTGACGCCAGGACATCGGCGAGGAAGTGGCGAACCCCGAGGGGATCGTCCCGATAGCGCCCAGACGAGACGGCATGTGGAGGCGTCTGTCCGGCCAGTAGTTCACTGCAATAGAGGATGTAGTCAAGAGGGTGACGCCAGGACATCGGCGAGGAGGTGACGAACCCCAGGGGGATAGCGCCCAGACGAGACGGCATGTGGAGGCGTCTGTCCGGCCAGTAGTTCACTGTAATAGAGGATGTAGTCAAGAGGGTGACGCCAGGACATCGGCGAGGAAGTTGCGAACCCCGGGGGGATCGTCCCGATAGCGCCCAGACGAGACGGCATGTGGAGGCGTCTGTCCGGCCAGTAGTTCACTGCAATAGAGGATGTAGTCAAGAGGGTGACGCCAGGACATCGGCGAGGAGGTGACGAACCCCGGGGGGATCGTCCCGATAGCGCCCAGACGAGACGGCATGTGGAGGCGTCTGTCCGGCCAGTATTTCACTGTAATAGAGGATGTAGTCAAGAGGGTGACGCCAGGACATCGGCGAGGAGGTGACGAACCCCAGGGGGATAGCGCCCAGACGAGACGGCATGTGGAGGCGTCTGTCCGGCCAGTAGTTCACTGTAATAGAGGATGTAGTCAAGAGGGTGACGCCAGGACATCGGCGAGGAAGTTGCGAACCCCGGGGGGATCGTCCCGATAGCGCCCAGACGAGACGGCATGTGGAGGCGTCTGTCCGGCCAGTAGTTCACTGCAATAGAGGATGTAGTCAAGAGGGTGACGCCAGGACATCGGCGAGGAGGTGACGAACCCCGGGGGGATCGTCCCGATAGCGCCCAGACGAGACGGCATGTGGAGGCGTCTGTCCGGCCAGTATTTCACTGTAATAGAGGATGTAGTCAAGAGGGTGACGCCAGGACATCGGCGAGGAGGTGACGAACCCCGGGGGGATCGTCCCGATAGCGCCCAGACGAGACGGCATGTGGAGGCGTCTGTCCGGCCGGTAGTTCACTGTAATAGAGGATGTAGTCAAGAGGGTGACGCCAGGACATCGGCGAGGAGGTGGCGATACTTTGGGGGTCAATCGGAGAAACTTGCTCTAAAAATCCTTTCATTCCTAAAAATGTCGCCAAAATTGTGTAACTTACTATCCATTTGCTGTGCAGCCGGCGACCGTGGAGCCATGTTAGAATTGTGGGAGGGCCTGTACGCGCCCATGTCGTTGATACTCATGTTCGACCGGGCCTGTCCCGGGCCCATGATCTGTCCGTAACCAGGGGCTGTCATCATCAGAGGTTTAGTGGGCGTGGTTCCAGTTGCTATCTGGTAGCAAGACATTATTGGATAGCCTGAGAACAAAGAGGACTTCAAATATCTTCAAACATTGTTGGAAGATTCCAGATTGTTGGGAGATTTCTGGTTTATTTGTAGGTATTGCGAAAATTTTAACCTAAATTTAGTTTGAAAGGTTGACCTATTAAGTTTGTTTCATTGCATATATACCGAGGTGTCTTGTATCTTTTGCTATTCCTTTGAAATCTGTTCAATGTAACGTGAACATTGATAACTTGTCAAGCGTCTTGCTTTTGGCGTGGGAAGTCAATGTTTGACGTTTCGACACTTGGAAATTGGATTTCAAATTGACCAGTGAAGAGTCTGACCCACTTTCCACGTTGCTTCCTCCTTCATACAAGATGAAATGTGAAGCGAATGTAATGGAATTATTGAGTAATAGAGCGAGATATAATGGCTCTCACACAATCGATACTTGTGCAACTTACTAGATAGTGTGAGTATTGTACTTACGTATCAATTACCTTTATTGTGCTTTGATGCATTTTCGGTTGACTTTCAATCAAAATTCTTTATGGTATCTCTTATAACTGTTTCATTTGGAATTTAATACCCTTTTCAACGCTATACATATAATTTTATCTTTTATTTACTTAGTTCTATTCTATTCTAATCACTAGCTTTACCGCACAAGTACTTTTTAATTTATTCAACAAAAAAGAAATGTGAATTGTGTGTTATCAGTCCTATAGGCCGTGATGCTTTCAGACATGACCAAGGAATGAAAAGCCATATAGTGGCCGTGAATTGAGACCATGATTTCAACACTTTCTGTGCTTTCTGCTCCATTGTGAGCTTTTATAAGTACATATCATGAATCCAGACACGAATTACGTTGTCTCAGTTTTGGGAATTTGCAGAGCCAAGAACAATTGTTTAATTAAATTAACATTTAAGCTTAGCTTTACTATTTGTTCTATAAAAGAAAGAGAGTTGAATCCTTCAAAACTGATCTTTTGAAAGCTGCGATCCTCCCAAAATGTAGATCATTTGTGTAGATTTCCCTTCGCTTGTGGAACATTTAGTACTACCTAAATTGCTATAGGAAATGTAAGAAAATACATCTCTTCGAGGTATTCAATTTATGAATTGTTTTGGCATGTTGCAGACTTCATTATAAAAGGTGTGTATAAAATCTGAGCATATAAATTACCACGTCGTCAAGTTACCAATATAATTATTTTTAATGAAAGGCCACAACACAAACATTTTATCTACTAATTATTTTGATTAATTACGTACGTATCTTACATTCATACGAAGCAGAGTAGGTACGTAAAAACTCTGGAATCATCATTAACGTACTTCATTAACGCTCCACTACACCCCACGTTCATTACTGAAGGGATTATTGATTCAAGAGGATTATCAATTTCCTTATTCAACGCGACTTAGCAGTAATCCCATCCAAAGATGAAGAACTTTATAATTAACTAAACTCACTCGTAATATTGCCAATGATTGGATGTTGAGATGAGAGTGTTTGCTCAAGGATGAAAATCGTTAATCGAGTGAGATGGTATTCCCAGGAATGCTTAACTAAGTCTAAAGAGATTACAACGTTATCTTGGGTATATTGGCAAAGGGTTAATTACATTCAATTAGGTATCATTTTACGGAATCAATTGCAGTTTTATAAAAATATGGGTTAGTTTTGATGATGAGATTATGAAAAGCCAAAAAATACACACTTAGTTTTCATCATGATTCTAAATCTCAATCGTAATCGAACATGTGTGCATACAACTCAATTGAACTCGATAATGATTCAAGGTCAAACAAATGAAATTATGTATTTTAAAACAAAAAACTTTCTATAGTGAACTTTAAAGTCATATTTCCCCAAAAATCCGTTTTTTATTTGTCCGTCAACAACATTCAAAGTAAACATCAAAAAGGATGTTCAATTTCAAAACGTGGGTTGAAATCCCATCTGCCCTGCTATGAATATAGGACTTATATGCACATTTGCTTTTTTTGTTGTATGCAAAGCAGATGGCTAGTTAAAACAAAATATTTTAATTGCATATTTTTACAGATATCATATCTATTTTCTACTTATCTGCGTTTTCTCTTCCATGTTTCTAAATAACCTCAACTGGACACTTTTGGGTATGACAGTATCTATTAGAATAAACCTCCCGACCGCCTCTAGGTCCCAACCGACAGGATGTCGACCTTCTTCACCTTCATGGACCCTCTTGGCATCGACCTCCGCCTCCTGGTCGGCGTCGCTTTCATAGCGGCGTCGTGCTTGCTGTTCGGTCTGGCGCACATCTCGCCGTACGAGTGGCGTCCTCGGCGTCCCTGGCGCCGCGACGCTCCCACCAACCGGTTCGACGTCTCCAACAGCGTCTGGTTCATCACGGGGACGTTGTTGAAGCAGAGTTCGGGAGTTAACCCTCAGGTTGTGACTGACGAGATGGTGTCAAGTAAACCTTGGAGGAGGCACATGAGATATTCGTATTCTTTTATTCTGAAAAAGAGATTTTATTATGATAAATAAGTGCGCGTCGCTTTTATCTTCTAAATAATAATAAGTACTTCTTGAAAATTATTTTTGGAAGTTCTCAAATTGTATCAATCTATATTTCTGTACCTACCTCGAAGATAGAAGGGCGGAAGTCAATTTCAATTACTCTTGAGGTAACAAACCAGAAATTCTGCCTTCATCGAGTCATATAATATGTAATGGTGGCATTAGTCATTGAGTAACAGATAAATTTTCTTTCGGCACTGTTTCGTGATACGTACATGCAACTAATTAAACAGAGAAAATCTTATATTCGGAAGTTCGTTTTACTTCAATTTGGAAAAATTACTTAAAAGTTTGAACTATACAAACTCACATTAAATAGCCTGAAGAAGAAAACGAATATATTAGCGTATACCTTTTGAAGCAAGCAGTTATAGTGTAAGTAAATGCATAACCATAACGTAACGTATAAACATGAAAACTCGCATCTCCTCCAAGGTATACTTTACATTATAGTCTGTTGGTTGGACCTCATGCAAATATGTTCTAACTAACAGAATCGTGGCTTCTGATGACAAGTATACTTGCTGGGATCTAAAGATATGTTGTCAAATACAGAAATCAGCAATTCTGCAATTGAACATCGTACCTCGTTCGCAGGGAATAATCTTCGACGAATCGGACTACACAAAATAATTTTGTCAGCTGCAAAAAACAGTTTTCTGTTTGTCGTTGAAATTCTTTCGGTAACAAAAAACCAGGATCACGAAGAATATTCCCCAAGACAAGAGTGATTTTCTCTAGGGCACGAGATATCACCTGTAAATCCTCCAATCTATCCCCAATCTCTCTCATACATTCACCTCCTCGATCCTGCTTGTGATTGCAGGTGCCTACCAGCGCCCCCACTCGTCTCTTCTCCTTCATGAACCCCCTCGCCGTCGAGATCTGGCTGTACGTCTTCGCCGCGTACGTCCTCGTCTCGATCACGATGTTCATTGTCGCGCGGTTCTCGCCGTACGAGTGGCAAAACCCGCACCCGTGCGAGATCGATAACGATCTCATTGAGAACCAGTTCTCGCTCGCAAACAGTTTCTGGTTTGCAATCGGTACTCTCATGCAACAGGGCTCGGATTTGAACCCAAAGGTAGCGAATGGTCAAGTTTGAATTCAGTTCTCAAGAGTGCATTAATACTAGTTTCGGGTTGTGTTTAGAATTACATGACGTAATTTATATCAATGATAATAAAACCATGTGTTTTCAACTACCATAAAGAAAATTATTCCTTACCACGTACAAAAATAATAATTCTTGATTTAAGTACCATTTTTATCCCGACAAATTTGCTAATATTTGCAGTGCAGTGTTGCAATATTTACAGTAAATCCTCACTTTTTCCTTCTTTCGTTCTAGTTTGAAATAATTTAGAATGGCAGTCTATTTCTTAAAACTTTTAAAATTGAACTATTTCAATATTTTGCATTCCCTTTTCGGTTTTTAGACTGCTATCAAATGGGGTACTACAGTTGAACTATAATCAAGTATAATTTTTTTATCATCATGTATGGTAAATATTATGAATCACACATTTTCACTTCAATGACGAATCCCTGGAAACCCCTTAAAATTGAAAATTTTAAGTTATATAACTCGACCTCACATGAAAAGACATTATTAAACCGTTTTACGTTAACTCAAAAATGTTTGATCATATTTGGTGCAATCTTGAGAATCTGAATTTTATATGTCAAGGTTTGTCGATTGCAAATTAACATTGTTTCGATATACCTTGGCGAGAAGTTGGCATCAGATACAAAATAATTAAACTCGCGCGTTTTACTTTTGAATATTAATAAAATACTGAAATGCTAACTCATCCTTAAATTGTAATTATCTTACTTTGACCGTTGTTGCAAACTAATAGCTTGAAAGCTGTACATTTGTATCACAAAAGTACAAACATTGAGTAGTTATTGCAAATATATCTACACTGACACATGTAACGTTATTTGTTTTCGAAGCGGTCAAATTATTGCAAAATATACTTTCATTTCAATTCATCTAAGTCAGGGCTGTATTACAAAGTTTTAAGCGTATTTTTATTCTGATGCCAATTATCTCAAACTTATTAAAATAAGCACTCATTGAAATGTATCTGTCTGTGCATATCTCAAATGTTGATTATTTGGAACTGAACCTAGGTAATGCTTGTAGTATGCAGGCATATGCTCTTACATAACATAATATGCTGTAATATAACATGTGTGTTTCTATGTTTTCTGTATTGAAATGCAGTATTTTAATTTTTTTAATTGCCAATAATGTCTAAGAGGCAACATTTAAAATTATTAATTATCCTGTGAAAGTATACACCATTCTTTTGCAGATTGTCTTAGCTTAGTTTCAAACAAAAGTATTTAACATTAAGGTACACTTGGCCAAACAAAACTTGAACGTTCAATAAATCTGATAGGCTGATAAATGTAAGATCGCACCATCAGAAGTCAGTCTAAGCGATCTCATTGTCTCACTCTAGTAGGTGACCTCACATTTCAATGATAATAACAAGCTTTGATTGGTTATGGAACATGACCAGCAGTCATTCAAATTTGGTCAACGTTCAAGTTTTGTTTGGCCGAGTGTACATAGAACATTGCAAAATATAACATGAATTTTATGTCTCCAAAACATTGTAAATAGCATTATTTACTTTTGCATGGCTTTATTTCTTTAAAACATTAGAACATCTTCTTTATCTAATATTGAATTCTATAAAATATTTATTAGAATCCTATAGAAAGTATTTACTATCCATTTGCATGCATTCATCAAAATAAGCACCTTTCTTTCCAAAGACTTTCGATCACATTTCATGCAATTATCTTGAGTGAAATTCTTGCATGAAACCTCTTGTATTCTCAGAACATCTTCTCTCTCAGACTTTAACTGAATGCACTGTGTTCTTCGTCGAGATGTATTCTTAGTTACTAATTGGGTGTTATTCGTGTTAGATAAGAAATGGGTGCTTATTTTAATGAACAGCAATTGTTACCTTTGGCCCGAAAATCTGTGGATCCCTCGTCAAATTCCGATTTCCCTTTTCGAATCTCTGAATTGTCTTAGATAAAACCGTTCGAAGTATAAAAGCGTTAGAAAAATATAAACAAAATATTCTATAGCCTCCGAGTACAATCGTAAATCCTTGTTTTCTCGAATATAGAAGAACATTTCAAAATTAATATTTTTTTTATTTAGGGGCCGTGCATAAAGGACGTCACGCTTCAGGGGGGGAGGGGGGGGGGGGGTGCACCAGTATGGGACACAGTGTGACAGGTGGAGGGGGGGTACAGGAGGCAGTAGGACGTCACGTTTTGATATATAGATATTTTCAAGCATTTTAAATTTCAGTTGATATGTCGGGACAGGAAATTTCGCTAAAAACGATAAATTCTGATACATTTTATAGTCAAAAATATTCTATTTAAGGGGGGGTGGGGTAGAGATAGTATTGTGACGTCCTTTTAGGGAGGGGGGGAGGCTTCGAGAAGTGGTACACAGCATGACAGGGGGGAGGGGGGGGGGGGTGTCAAAATATCACATTTTTAGCGTGACGTCCTTTATGCACAGCCCCTTATCTCGAAATGTACTCTCATTACAAACAATAATTACTTATTTCTCGAACATCTGTTTCACATCCTAAAATCCATACAATCCACACACAAAATATGTTATTTCAATACGTTTTCCATGTGCAGAAGAGACGAGAATACGAGATGTTCCAGAATGATCAATTCTCTAACCGTCCGACCTCCTGTGCAGGCGACGTCGACGCGGATCGTGGGCGGCATCTGGTGGTTCTTCACCCTCATCATCATCTCGTCGTACACGGCCAACTTGGCGGCGTTCCTCACTGTCGAGAGAATGATCACGCCGATCGAGAACTCAGAGGATTTGGCAGGACAAACGGAGATCCCGTACGGAACATTGGACAGCGGATCAACCATGACTTTCTTCAGAGTAAGAAAGTTCATTACGTTTAGGGAAGTAATGCAAACGTGGCATAACTTTTTTTTCAATCAGTGTTCAAATTACACCTGTTAATAACTCTTTCTACGACATTGTCTACTACTCAACATTGTCTCCATCAGTATCACAAACGAGGCGTTTGCGCCATCGCTTATCCCAACTCTCCAATCATTGGACAACATCAGTTGAGGACTGTAGTACACCCACTTCTTCACATCCTTCTTGTTTGTGTTATGAAATCGTGTGTCCAAAGAGCGGTAAAAGTCGATGGGTGTCAGAACCGGAATGTTACATGGATTGGAACCAATTGACGTTCCAATCTGCTCGTCACCTGATTTGTCGACATTCAACTGTGCACTGTTGATGTTGTGCAAAGATGGATCTAATGTGACAATGGACTGAGTTATTTTACTTGATGCTCCATTGTTAAGAGACGATAATACTCGCAGAAAATTTCGATTCGGATGTAAAAAAATCGTAGAAATTCATGAAAATGCATTAGCAATGGGTTTTGCGTGACATTTTATGACATTTAATCGTGTGTTGCATGTTGCATACTGCTGTTTAGTGAACTGTGAACCACATAAAAACGGCCCTACCTTTTTCTTAACGGCTTGACCGATTGTCTTCAAAATTTAACAGCATAGAGATAAAGAGTAAATGTAGTGATTCAAAAAAATTTAAAAAATGTTTTTTCTCGTGATGAGGAGGTGCTAACGTAGTCAATATTTGGGTCTTTCGGCCCCTCTGCCCTAAAATAACTAAACAAAAAATAAAAGTTTTGGGCCACTGGAGACACAGATCTACTCTTAATCCATAATCTGTGAAAATTTGAAGACAATCGGTAAAGCCGTATAGAAAAGTGTACGGGCCGCCTTTTTGTGATTCATAAAACATGGATTTCATCAAGTATTGTTCGTCTGATAAATCATAGAAAAATTAACGAAACTGATTTTGTTGACAGTTCGGAAGTTGCTCTAAGGTTTGATCCTAACAATATTGTGCCTAGGTTTGTAATTGTTTGACTGTTTAGTACCTACTGGTGTAGTTACAAGAGAATAGTTATTAGTTTTTATTAAATCTCTATATAATAAAATCTCTATACCCAGTACATTATCTTCGTTCGTTTATTTAAAGTTCGATCCTTGTTGTTGCCTCCAGGACTCCATGATCGAGACGTACAAGAAGATGTGGAGGTTCATGGAGAACAAGAAGCCCAACGTGTTCGTCTCCAGCTACGAGGACGGCATCCAGCGAGTTCTGGACGGCAACTACGCCTTCCTCATGGAGTCCACCATGTTGGATTACAACGTGCAACGCAATTGCAATCTCACGCAGGTTGGCGGCCTGCTGGACTCCAAGGGATACGGAATTGCGACACCCATGGGTCAGTGACTGACATTCGTATGTGTTTTAGAGGACGCTCTAAATTATTAGAGTTTCTTATTAGGTTTTTACAGTCAGTTGAAAAGGTTTATGTATAGCGAAGTGTTTTCTATGTTGGTGTTTATTACACTGAAAAATATCATCGTTATTAGTTATAAGTATTATTCAGTTATTATTCAGTAATTTGTTAGTCAATTTGAAAAGGTTCTATTCTGGTGGAGATCCATCCTGACTGAGGTATTTCTTGATTCCCCGCAGTTGAGAGGCAAATGATGGGAAGGTTACCTACTAATAGGCGTCCTCTTCGGACCGTCTATTTCATCATCACCTCACAATCAATCATCCGTCGTAAGGTGCTGCAAGCGCGAGCGATTTTGCCGCTTGTTGCAGGCACTTCTTTTTGGATACGATTGGAGACAAAATGGGTTGACGAAATGATTTGAAATTTTAATCATGATTAGATTAAAGACAAACTAAGGGTCATCCCTAGGTACATTTTTAAATTTTGCTTTGTTAATTAGTAATAATTAGTTGAATTTTGGTGAAAAATTGTCTATTTTCTTGTCTCGCTGGGTGCCGTATGAAATTTAATTATAAAAATTGCCAAATGATAACCCTAAGTTTGCCTTTTATCTAACAATGATTAAAATTTGAGATTGATTGGTTAGCGGGTTTAGTCTCCAATCGTATCGCAAATTTCATAGTTTGGCGCGGTTTTGTTGAATAACCAGCGCCTAATAACAAGGCACGAAGCAACCATGAAAAAGTGCTACTAATATACAATTAGACTGATCATGTGAACATCCTATCAAAGTTACACTCACTTATAAATAAAACAATTTTTCTCTCACAATTTTCTAAACAAGTTGTCGTCTTCCCTCAGGATCCCCGTGGCGGGATAAGATCTCCCTGGCGATCCTGGAGCTGCAGGAGAAGGGCGAGATCCAGATGCTGTACGACAAGTGGTGGAAGAATCCCGGCGACACGTGCGTGCGCACAGAGAAGGGCAAGGAGTCCAAGGCGAACGCCCTGGGCGTCGACAACATCGGCGGCGTCTTCGTCGTCCTCCTCTGTGGCCTCGCCGTCGCCGTCATAGTCGCCATCTTCGAGTTCTGTTACAACTCCAAGAAGCATACGGATTCCGATATGGTTGGTTCTTTGGAGTTCATTCGCTCATTTTGGTGTATGTAGGTAGGACACTAGGCCAAAGTAAAACAGAATTTGAACAAAACAGATTGGGTGCAGGTCATGTTCCTTAACAATCAACCTTGTTATTATCAAATAAATCAGAGCTCACCTTCTAAAGTATGACTCATTAGCAAGTACTTAGGGTAAAGTGCCAATTTTGAATTTCGTGCCAATAATGGATAATTTTTAAAAATGCCGCGAATATGCACTAGTTTTAATTTATAGGGGGCTGTGAACTTCTCGACACTAAAGCAGGCTGTATCTAGATTGTAGTTTCACTCAAGACCTCTAGGTTTCAGCACTTGCGTACTCGTAAAAAATTCTTGAAAATACTCCGGATGACAAACAAAGCAGAAAACGCCATGTTGAGTTTGACATTTGTGTGACGTTCGTGTCTTCATTTGAAACAAGGTAATATTCCAATGTATTTGTATAATTGACTATGTAAATAGATGCTAAAAATACGTGTTTATATTACAAAGTACTTCTTGTTATGATACAACTTTTATTTTGAACGCGCAGAGAGATAGAAAAGTACATAAATATTTATAGGTTATGTTACTGTCAAAATAGTTTTCCTTCATTGTAACTCATTGTTTCTGTTTGTTTTACAGGTAGATACATCGAAATAACACCAAAATTGAATTGGATCAAGTAGTAAGTGCTGTTCGCGATGGAGGACTGACAATTTCTAATGCTGTTAACACCTACGGTATTCCCTACGCGACACCGTAGCGAAGAATTCACGGAACCGTCGAATAACATGTTTTCGCTCGAGGACCTCACCCAGTTCTTTCTAGGACTTGAATTGGAACTGGAATTAAAAGACTCGAGTTTCAGAAAATAGGGTATGGTCTTACCAGAAACGAAATTTTGGAATTTGCCGCAAGAATTGACGCAAAAAGGCGAATCCGTGTTTAAGAACGGTGTTCCGAGCAATCGCTGGTTTCTTCGCTTCATGCCTGAAAATGTGTCTGTTGCAAGACTTCAAATGTCTACGGTCAATGTGCGAGACGAGTTTTTCATTTCAATTATCGCTACCGTTACCGCTACCGATTATCTGCAAAAACTGTCAATAAGCAGACTGTCAACACACTGTCAATAAACAGACTGTCAACACAATGTCAATAAACAGCTTTAATAAAAAATGGTACATTCAATTGTTTATCTCATAACTGTTTTCCCATGTGGTAATTCCCAAATAGGTAAATTATCCATTATTAGCACTAAAATTTTTTTTTTAAATCATTGTGTCTAAGTGGATAATTTGCATAAAATTGCGCGCCCAGTGAATTTAAGGTCTATTTGATTGGGGCATTGAGTTCAAATCGAAATTTGTATTAAAATAACTATTATCCAAAACTGGGCCCCGGGGCCCGGTTTTGAATTTATTTTCACTTTTTTCAAAATTTTAACAAAAATAGTAATTTTTAGTTGTAAAATATAAAAAGCATATAGCATTGTAAGCAAATCCTTTCTCATTCATAATAAAATTGGATATTAATAAAAACGTGCAATTTTGTATTTTTTATATTTTTTTTCATGAACCCTATTCATAACTGGCACTTTACCCTAATCGGATGATAGATCTTTATCATTCCAATGTGTTTGTTTTGAATATCGTTTTTACTTTGGTCAAGTGTACATTTACCGAAACTAGGAACTGTGTTTCGCACTTCGATGTCGAGGTTCCCGTCAAGGAGGTAGTGAACTATAACTCTTGTTGTAGAGGGCGACGTCCAGCCCCCACCAGTCTCTCTGTGCTGAGATGGCCGAGGAACTGTGTTTCGCACTACGATGTCGAGGTTCCCGTCAAGGAGGTAGTGAACTATCACTCTTGTTGTAGAGAGCGACGTCCAGCCCCCACCAGTCTCTCTGTGCTGAGATGGCCGAGGAACTGTGTTTCGCGCTTCGATGTCGAGGTTCCCGTCAACGGCCGGCGCTAAGGAGGCAGTGCTCCAAATGCATCCCCGGGACGACGTATGTACCGTCTGGACTGGAGCTGCCGCTTCCACCTAGCAACGGGATGAGATCTGAGGTAATATGTTAACGGCATCTTAAATTTGTACGTTACTCTTCCCCAAAACTTTGCACCCTCGCCAAGGCCTTTCAAGCCTCCTCGGGTCATTAGTTTATACAAGTGTGCCAATTTTGGTGTTTTTTATAACTATACATTCGCGATTTTTAGTCTAATCAGCTCTACTAGATGTAGCAAAACAAAATATTGGTTTTTAAAATATATTTTTTTGGTGGGGGATGGTTGTCTGTTTGTAAACAGATTTCTACCGACAGCTTACATCACCTGTCTATTGTTTGCTTTCAGAGGGGTAGTCTTGGCGTGCCAATTGAGCTCCCCGCACATTTGCATCATCATCAGCACCATCTACATTGCGATTACGAAAGTTAGTCACAGAGATTATAATCTCAAAACAATAACTTGTTATAAATCGTCTACAAGTGTAATTATAGTGCAAGTTGTATGAAAATAAACAATAGTTCAAAGAAGAAAGACACTTTTAGAAATTAGATTAAGAGCACCCAGAATTATTAATATAATTATAGAGATAAGATAAATTATTATAAAAGTGTCAGCCAGCCCAGTGATTTTTGTACAGTGAAAATTTTAATATCAAGTGAATTTAAATATTTGTGGAAACTAATTTTAAGAGACATGGAACGACTTAGTGCCAAACATGCTTATTAATTAAGAATACACTATGTACTACATATAAAAATATTGATGTAGTTAATGTAAAAATAATTGAACTGGTGTTAATGCCAAACTGTTAAAGATTAAATCCGTCGTTAACTTTAACTGATTGGCATTTGAATTGCATAGATAAACGTTTATGTTGTGTTAGAATTAAATTGTCACTTAACTAACTGCAAGGGGGAAGTAAAAATTATGTGTTTTCCACTAATCTTAATATTAAATAAAATGTGACTTATGCTAATATGATAACTTATAAATGTTAAATGTAATAACAAAATGTTGTTCTTTCAAGAATGTTGTCGCTGCGAAAATAATTATTTGGGAAATGTTAAAATATGCGAAGGGTTTATTGTGTTTGATACTAAATTTGATGTAAGTAATAATAATTTATTGTGAATCTCTGTCCATTGATGAGCTCATTTCCAAGGAAAGAATTAGTGATATGTCAAAAGATATGTCCCATTGAACTGATAAATACAGAATAATAATAATAATAATAATAATTAAAATAATAATTGAAAATGTGTCCGCAATGCTGCATTAAATGATTTCCTCACAAAACATCAATTTCCTTGCAAACATAGGTCGGTATACAATGTACACTTGGCCAAACAAAAATTGATCGTTCAATAAATCTGATAGGCTGATAAATGTAAGAACGCACCATCAGAAGTCAGTCTAAGCGATCACATTGTCTCACTCTAGTAGATGACCTCACATTTCAATGATAATAACAAGCTTTGATTGGTTATGGGACAAGACCAGCAGTCATTCAAATTTGTTCAACGATCCATTTTTGTTTGGCCGAGTGTACGTACCTACATCTTTGGAAATACTAAAATATATATTTTTTTTAATTACAAAATAAAATGTTTTCTAAAAGATACTATTTCATCTAAATTTTATGTCAGTAAATTTGACACTGTTACTTATTGATTTTAACGAGTTTTGTTCGCGTAGAAACCAGTAAATTCCCTAACTTTGTATACCAGATAATAAATCTGACCAAGATTACGTTTCCTTATCAGAGGTAGTAGTGAAGAACGGATACTTTTAAAATATAATACAAAAATACACCCTTTGTCTATGCTTTGCCTTTATTCCCACCAATAAAAATTATAACATTTCAATTTGTAAGCAATTCGTTTATATGTCGGGTTAAATTGAAAATGTCCAATAATTTTAATTGTCCAGTCATGTCGAGGCACAGAAAGAAAGGGCCTATGGATTATCACCACTTGCATGGTTTGTGAAAGGAATCCATGACGAAAGGCTGAGAAAGAAACAGGGAGTATCGAAACGCCATGGCTCTCTACTTTGCCTCGCGATACCAAAATCATACATGGCTTGACAGAAAGAGATTATAGGCTCCGTCCAATGTATTCTTTGCCAACTTATCATCGACCTCTTATTAAGTGAGCTTTGATAATTTGATAGTAACAAGGATTGACTGTCAAGGAACCTGACTACAGCAGACAATCTGTATACTAATGGCGTTTTCCACTGGCCGCACTAGTTTTGAACTCCGTTTGAAATTTGCATTGAGTTTTGAATGGTGAGGACATTTCAGTGCAACCATAGCGCAGCCCAGTGCAGCCAGTGGAAAACACCATAATTATGGAGGGACTAGCGATAGAAACAGACCTCTGGAAATTTCCACAAATTTGTAAAGAGATACTAATTTCTAGATGGCCGTCTCACCATGGAAACACAATTTTACATGTAAACTGCACTTTTCAGAAGGAAAAAAGTAAAATAAAGCCTTTCACAGCTTGGTAATGGTAAAGCATCCACGAACATGTGCCTACATTTAAAAATGTTATACAATATTGCAACAGATATAAACTTTTTCTGTATGGTTGCAAAGTTAAACCGAGAGAAAAACTGTAACTTTGAATTGTTATATCGAAAATAGTTTGCGTTGACCACTTTTTCTTGCCATATAATGATGCAGAACATAAACATCTATTTATATGCAGAGTTTGAATGAATTATCACGAAGAGTAAAATTCGGAGATCCCTCGTTACTTCATTTAGTCCCCCCAGATGATGTGAAGGAAATGCAATTGAGGCCTTAAGTTGGTCATAATACGTCAGGGGATGGTTATCCTAACACGCACTAGGACCGAAGGACTCGTAGAAACTGGCTGACATCACCCGGCCGTCCCTTCCGAGTAGGTATAAAAAGATAGATTTTTCATCCAAACATTCCAACATTAGCGTTCCAAAAAACGCTAATCCTTCAGGAATCATAATAATCAATAGAATCATGGCATCACATAAACATAGTGCACTTTTGACCACAGAGCAGGTCGATCTGATAGATTGTATAAGTTGCATCATTGGTGACTTGAAAGGATTTATCAAATGATAACTAGTCCAGTATAAAAAGGACGACGACCAACACGAAATCTCCATTTTCATAATTTATTACAACAGAACAATGACACCAACCAAACTGGGCAACGATACACTGTGACCCTTTTTTCCTTTACAATAAGTAGTACAGTAATATAAAATAGGTAAAGTAGACTCCAATAAATAAGATCTACTTACATAATTAATACATCCATATTCACATTTGAGAATTTATAAGATCAAATTACTAGGTATTTAATTGATAATATTGAATATGCTAGATGTTATACAACATACTTAAATAAAGCCCCATTTACACGGTGCAATTTCTGGAACAACTTCTGTGTCACATTAGTTCAGCACATGTGCAGATTTCCTTTATCATCTAAAAAGTGATACTGCGCACGAGCAGAACCTCTGGGTCACAGAAGTTGTTCAAGAAATTGCACCGTGTAAATGGGGCTTAAGACAAAGAAGAACATGGAAATGATAATTTCAATTTTTAAACGATGTCATGATATTAAAACAAACGTTAAGTAAACACGCTGTTAGACTTGAGATTGGAAGCAGCATGCTAATTAAGCGTAAGTTGCAAATAATTTGGTTCGTAACTGAGCCACCTTAAATCAGCATATTAATATTCAGTATTGACCATAAAAAATCCTATCTTGTGTGATACAGGGCCTAGTTCTCTTGAAGGTGTCATCAGATCTGAAAAAGAAAAGAATCGTGATAAATATCCGTACTATTAAAATCTTGACTGCAGTCACATAAATTTAGGGATGGCACTTTTACCGGTTCTGGAAAAATCGGTAATTTACCGGTCAGCGGTAAATTTTGAAAAATGATGGTAGATACCAAATCATGATTATACCAAATACAAAAAAGACCCTACTTTATTATTTGACTCATTTACAAAGATTACTGCAGTCAGAACAATAACAATAATCAATGTTAATAATGACAATAGTACTCCATATTGATAAATGATAAGGGATGATATAACCGAATATCATTGACTCGACCAATCTAGTGTAGGCTATGCCATGCCTGTGTTATTCTCCCATAAGAGGAATTGTCGACCACCAATTTGATCAAGTTACAATCTGTGTCTGCTAAACAAGCAAACCTGAAGAGAGATTCCGACATTGGAAGTAATCCTATATGGATGGAGTTATCATTCTGAATGATTGAAGACAACCAAAAATCAACGTAAAATATGCCTAACTGCTAATGTTGTCACACTGAAGTTTACTTATAGTTTTTACTTAAAATTTGATATCTCCATTCATACATTGGAAAGGATCAAAAAAACTAAATTTACCATTTTTTTTACCGGTAAATTATTAATCGGTAAATTTACCGGTAAATTTACCTTAATTTACCGGTAAATTTTACCAGGTGCCATCCCTACATAAATTGATTGCAAAATTCCAAGTCATATTTCAAAACTTGATTATGTATTCATAAAAAAAAAACAGATGCCGAGCATGTGGGAGGGTTTTGGTTATAAGTAGGGTTGGGATTCGATTTGCTTTTCTAAATCAATGTCAAAGTGAAAATTTCGACATCAATTCGAAACAATTTCGACATCGTAAAAATAGGCAACAAAAATAGGCACTCGACATCGAAATTACGGCGAAATATGGCAACATTGCAGTTTGCGCCTAGCCAAAGCCAAGGCCATGCGTATAGCGCGAGAGAAATCCCTTTCCCACCCCCTTGCGGCAACAAAAGGACAAGGAAATGATTGAAGTGAAGTATTTTTTAGTTTGGAATATCCTGCAAGCATTTATTTATGTAAAATAATTAATCTCATATTTAGGCTCAAATCCATTTGCAAATTCGTGGCTTTAAAACACTTTTTGCCGTAATATATTCCGCGAAGCAAAACATTGTCTGCTTTACTGATAACACCTAAAAACAAACACTTTTTACACTTAACTTTGTCTGGTAGTAGAGTAATTATTTTTTGAAAGCCAACATAATTTCATATGAGAATAAAAACAGCACACACCCTGAAAGGCAAGAGACAACTGACCATAGTGTCAGTGACTTTCCCTCCCCTATCCCAAAATACACATGTGGTATGGTATGCAGGAAGGGCGGAAGTAGGCCAGCTGATCTTGTTGCACTGTTGCCAGATCTCCTTTTGTGCACGAAATTTCAAACATTTAAGATACAAAAACGGTGTCAATCGATTTTTCGATTTAGATATTCAAATCGATGTCAAATCAAAAGTTAAAATCCATTCGACATCGATGTCAAATCGAAATATCGATGTCAAGTCCCAACCCTAGTTATAAGTAGGTACCATTATTCACAATCACCGCATACCAGAATAATTATTTCTCCATTCGACAAATATTGACGGTAATTCGAGCTTTAAATTGGCAGTTTCCCATCATTTATTCTGACCATAGGTTTTACATAATAATTAGGTACCTACTATATACTAGGAAAACGCTCAGTGTAACGCGTTGGTGAGCGAGCACGGGGACATGCAAATTCTCGAACCGGAAATGCGTACACAAGCACAGAAAACATATACATCCATATTGAATTGAAATATGATAACTCAATCAACACAACATATTATTATGCTTTTCATTGAAACTTGAAAATAACATCTAAGCATCTAAGAACCCTGGTTAAAATAAAACAAATCAGATTCAATCCAATTGGCACTGGAAAACATTCATTTTGATACTTCATTACTGACAGATATTAAAAATGTTAATAAGTTCATACCTTCTTAACTGATTGGGATGAAATTTTGTAAAATAAGAGACAATGTTGGTCTTAATGATCATGCAAAATATGAATTTGATCTGAATTATCGAAGACCGTTTTCATTTTTCAGCCTATCAGGAGATATTTATTTAAATTTTAACCAATTAATGGATTTCAAAAAAATTGTGGTCTGCAAACAGAGAAGGTTGGTTTTACATGTGTGCAAAATTTCAGCTAGATCAAAGTAAAACTCTGACCTGTATAGCCAAAATATGAATTTGATCAGATTTATCGAATACCATTTTCATTTTTCAACCTATCAGGAGATGTTTATTTCAATTTTAACCAATGAATGGATTTTAAAAACATTTGGGGCCTGCAAACAGAAAAGGTTGTCTCTACATGTGTGCAAAATTTCAGATCGATCGAAAAAAACTCTGACCTGTACAGCCTCACCCAACAGAAAAAAAACAAAAAAACAGAGGTCCGTGCCAAATGAGCCGAAAGGAGACGCTCGCTACGCTCGCTCAATAATGATATCTTCTCGAGGCATTTCGTAATTTGCTGCATCAAAAAGTCCTGCTTATTCTAGATATAATTGTAAATTTCTCTTCGTTTTAAATAGTAGTGTAGGACCTACACAGGTTTTATGCACTTGATACCCTACTTTCCAGCTGATTTCATTAGATTTGAGAATTTTTGTAAAATAATAACTTAAAAATTTCTATGGCATAAACGTTATCCGTACTACTCTGTGCTTTTACGTCACAACACATTTTGTGTGCCATCACAAAATTCTGCACTAAGCTATGGCAATACCTAACGTTAATAAAATAATAATGTTAATGATGGTGTTTTAATGAAAACATCTTTAATGGTGATGTTTGGAAGATGTGATGAAGAATAGTGAAGGATGCAATCGTGACCTAGTACATCAATCGTGAGCATTTGCATCTCAACTGAGAAAAACCACGAAAAAATCTCAGCCAGGCAAGGCTGCCCAGGAAATCGAACCCAGAACCTCCGACATGCAAGTCTGAGGCAAGGAGCTCCGTCCTTAGAGATGTGAACCGGTAATATTACCCGTAACGGTAATATTACGGTAATATTACCCGTAACGGTAATTGTAACTTTCGGTAATTTTAGAGAAAAAAATAATTTCAAGTATTCAAATTTGCCACAGTACACCACAGTGTAAAAAGGGAATGTACTATTTGAGATTTGAGATTTTTTTTTAAGAATCAACAAGTTATGCTGTACCGACATCTAAACATTGTCAAATTTAATATTTTCCATGTTGGTTATTTTTTTAGATTCAGAGTTCGCTCATTGATTGCAGGATATTTTCACTGAGATTGTTATATTTAAACATGATGTATAATTCCATAATTGTCAATCATGCTCATTCCAACATTTAATGAAAATTTACCTCGACTTGACGTCACTTTTATAAGCAGAAATAACTAGGAAAATGCCCGGTGTATACACAGAGCGTTTTCCTAGTTACGCGCTAATGAGCGAGCACCCACAAGCGCAACATCTCCAAGCTGAATATCGTAATGCACAGAAAACATAAATATATCCATGGTAGTGAATTGAAATACAATCCACTCGATCAAAATAAAATTAGGTACCTGACTTCATTGAAACTGAGAATAGCCATTACACTCTCGCTACGGTCGCTCAATTAATAGGTATTGCTTGTAAAATTGAGATTGTAAAATTGAGATTGAGAAAATCAATCAATCCTCAATCAATAAATACACAATACCCATGTAAAAGAACGGTTTAAGTAATATGAAAAATTAATTAATTCACATTCATTAATTTCCTTATGTCATATAGTTAAAACTGTGCAGAAAATTCAATATTACCGTGCTCGGTAATATTACTGGTAATATTACCGATTTCAATGTTACCGGTAACTTTACTTCTCTATCCGTCCTAAACCTAAATGTCAAGGTCGGACTTACATTGTCTACCGGATCCCCTTCGCCGTCATCGCTGACCTCATCGCCAAACTCAATGTCCTCATCGTATCCGTCCTCGACGAATGTGACGGTGTCGTTGATGCGCACGGTCTCCGGGAACTCCCCGTAGGTCTTCAGGTTGCGCGCCTCGTCGGGAGTGTACTTCTGGATCACGTCCGCTTTCACGTCCTGATACTCTCGCAGGCCCAGCAGGATGATGTCGCCCTGGTTGATCCACACCTAGCGGGAAGCAAAACATTAGCAATGCAAACTTGGTTGATAGGAAATCAACACACAAAATATATTGATCGGTTTGTCCAGTGGTTCCCAAACTTTTTAGGTTCATGGCACCCGTAAGGCTAGTTTGGAGTTCGCCATTGACACGCTGGTTAAACATTCGGCGCTGAAAGATGACCATGGTTTATCTTTTAACCTTGAACGACCAGCGCTCGGTGTTGAGCCATCTTGTTAGCATCGAAGCGCTGAACATCTGTTGTTGAACTGTTAATGTACCGTCAACTGGGGTGACTTTGAACCCTGGGGTGTCTTTGAACAATTTGTCAATTTTGTTTATAATTTTTTTATATGTACATGTCTAACACTTTCTTTGGACTTTATATTTTTTTTTGGTTTCCTTATGAATCACCTTGTATGATTGCATTGTTCTTTCCAAGATATTGTATCAAAAAGGGTGTCAAAATATTAATAATACAACTTCTAAAAAACTCACAAATTTTGTGAGTCTGAAACTTTCCATTGTACACATCTCTAGGTGCATTCCTCTCGGCTACAGTATTTTTTTTTAAGTCTTTGATCAATTGACAAGAAAATGTGAAGTTTCCAGGTGTCTACTACAATCATATTTTGAGAAAAAAATTATTTGGAAAATACAATTTTTTTAAGGGTTTTTGGGGTGACTTTGAACATGTTGGATTATCGTCCAAGAAGACAACCAAACATTATGTCAGTCAAATATCTGATGAAATGGAACCTTATGATAATGAACATGTATTCAAATTCTTATGGAGGGAATCGAAGAACATTTTCTATTGACCGCAAAAGGAGGACACCTCAATATTACACATTCGAGACATCGTAAAATAATTGCCTCAACGTATATTGATTAGGAGGTTCACAATGTTGTTTAATATCTCATTTGAACGCATTGTTCCTCTACTATGAACTTTTAATCACTAACGTGAATTTCTACTAATAATCATTGAAATGAAACATGGGTCATTCCAGGGAATTTCACTCAAATAAAATACATTTTGACCTCGACCGACCCAGATTTTGATGAAACTTGGTACACTTGTTTAGATTAGTGATGTAAGTAATCCAATTTTTTTTTGTTTTTTTTACTCAAAGGGTTCAAAAGTTATAGAGGGTTGAAATTTGGGGCTTTTTCAACCCCGCGCGGCTGGTTGCTATCATTTTAATTAATTGTGAGGGTTGTATGAGAGCTACAGAGCTCCAAAAAAATGCATTTGAAAGGTAAGAACATGATCTACATGAATACCTATGTATTTTAACTTGACACTTTGTTGACTGGTATTTAATTATGATTTTTCCCATCTACATTTTCAAAAACGACCCTAGGGGAAAAACTTATTTTTTTTTGGGGTTGATTTTTTTTTTTAAATTACGAAACATATGCATGACTATGTGTGCCAAATTTCAGGACTGGCCCTCCAGAACTTTTTTTTATATATGTATTTTTAGTGAGAATCATCAGTTTTGAAGCATCGTTCACCTGCAATATGACAAACTTATAGGATACTTTCTTCCTGTAAAATTAATTAAAATGGTTCTAGGTGACTTCTAGTTCTTTACCTTACTGCAGCAAATGATTTCTAAGCCCTGTAGTTACATTGCTTGTGTTTGCAGCTGACAATACGTATGTTCGGCCGGTTGCAGTAGTTGGGTCAGCCAATGATAAAACTTCATCGAGATGCACTTGTAGCTGGTCTGGTTTAGTGGGGTAGAAGTAAGAAGGTGCTGGTCCATGGGGGTAGAGGAAACTAACTTTCAGTTCACTTGTGCTAGAAAGTTTTTGCAAAACACATGCAAGCCACCAGTCTCCGTCACAAAACTATGTTCATCGTCAAAGGCAAATGTGTGGGTTTGAATGTCAATCACGCTATCTTCATCACTATCCTCACTGGCATTTACTTGATCTTCTTCCTCAGCAACATATAGTGTTTGATTCATCAGACAGAGAAAATGGTTTCACATTCAAAGATGCCAGTGACTGTGGAAGAAATGCATGGAAACATTGTGTTCCAGTGATAGTTATTTTAAGGAGTTAAACCGTTCTTTCAGTACAGCAGCATTTTCTTGTATATCTTCATCCGATACAAATGCAAATGTAACGGTCCATATATCTTATGCTGCCCACTGGTGTATAAGTCAATCGGAGTCATTATCTGATCATCACATGGCTTCTGTAAGCTTGCCCTTGCCAAATTACATTTTATTGTTCCGTCACAAGGCCACTTTCCATGCGACGTAGCAAAGAAATGCCATTCTGCTGAAGAGTTGAAAGACTTTTTGATGATGACATAAGTTGACAAAGATTTTCTTGTGCTGTACTGAAAGAACGGTTTAACTCCTTGAGGTTTCCATGCATTTCTTCCACTAGCATCATTGAATGTGAAACCATTTTCTCTGTCTGATGAATCAAACACTGTATATATTGCTGAGGAAGAAGATCAAGTAAATGCCAGTGAGGATAGTTATGAAGATTGCGTGATTGACATTCAAACCTACACATTTGCCTTTGACGATGAACATAGTTTTGTGACGGAGACTGGTGGCTTGCATGTGTTTTGCAAAAACTATCTAGCACAAGTGAACTGAAAGTTAGTTTCCTCCACCCCCATGGACCAGCACCTTCTTACTTCTACCCCACTAAACCAGACCAGCTACAAGTGCATCTCGATGAAGTTTTATCATTGGCTGACCCAACTACTGCAACCGGCCGAACATACGTATTGTCAGCTGCAAACACAAGCAATGTAACTACAGGGCTTCGAAATTATTTGCTGCAGTAAGGTAAAGAACTAGAAGTCACCTAGAACCATTTTAATTAATTTTACAGGAAGAAAGTATCCTATAAGTTTGTCATATTGCAGGTGAACGATGCTTCAAAACTGATGATTCTCACTAAAAATACATATATAAAAAAAAGTTCTGGAGGGCCAGTCCTGAAATTTGGCACACATAGTCATGCATATGTTTTGTAATTTAAAAAAAAAAATCAACCCCAAAAAAAAATAAGTTTTTCCCCTAGGGTCGTTTTTGAAAATGTAGATGGGAAAAATCATAATTAAATACCAGTCAACAAAGTGTCAAGTTAAAATACATATTCATGTAGATCATGTTCTTACCTTTCAAATGCATTTTTTTGGAGCTCTGTAGCTCTCATACAACCCTCACAATTAATTAAAATGATAGCGACCAGCCGCGCGGGGGTGAAAAAGCCCCAAATTTCAACCTTCTATAACTTTTGAACCCTTTGAGTGAAAAAAAAAAAAATTGGATTACTTACATCACTAATTTAAACAAGTGTACCAAGTTTCATCAAAATCTGGGTCGGTCGAGGTCAAGAGGTGAGTGTGATCCCCTGGAATGACCCACATGCGTAAATTTATGGCTGCGAGCGCCTTCCACGCACACTGATAAAAATACCATGTTACAAGATGTGTTCTCAAATAAACCAAAATGCCTTGCTTACTAAATATAATGTGTAGAATTTTTCTATGTGTACTAATAACTTCCTTTATTACTAGAACAGTATAAAAATTTGGTCTTAATATGAAGCAAAAAATTTTGAATATTGAAAAAGTCCATAAATTACATTTTATATGCTGAACAAAATCTACAAAAGTAGATTTCCCTATGGTCCTCTTCATGCTGATCACGCCTATGGGGTTACTTTGAACATATCATGGATGCATGAGGATTTATAGTGAAAAAATGTTTGGTGAATCAAAGTGACCCCACTCGCGGGGTGACTTTGAACACCAATTTTTTTTTTTTCAGGTCTTGGAGGCAAAATAGAAAATTAATTTGTAGTTGGCTCTCTTCATTTGCACGTGGACAGGACTATAGGTAAAATAATCAGCTTTGTTGGGCTTCATTTTAGAGAGAAAATGATAAAAATGTCCAAAAATTGTTCAAAGTAGTTTTAGTGTTTTAAGTAGTTTTAGTGTTAAAGAATTTTTCCAAGCGCCCCAAGTCAGAATACAACATGGTCAGTGGCTATTTCTTGATTGAACATGGTTAGGTTGAACAGGATGTAGTCTCTGCACAAATACCACTGTAGCCAAAATGGGCTCAAAACAGTCTTCTATCGAAACCACATTTGCCATGGAAAACAAAGGGACCCCAGGAATCTGTGGGTCTGGGCCGCATAAGTAGTGATGGCACCATTGAAAATTTTCAATGACCATTGAAAAAATTGAAATTTTTTGAAAAAGTTTAAATCAATTTTATTTGATTTAATAAATGTATGGGCATACTTGGGATGCATACTGAACTCTATTATGATGCGTGTTGTTGTCTGAGTGGTAAATGTGCAAAATGATCATTAATACAGCATTCAAATTTCCCGCCTATGTAGAAATTACAGTCTGGCCAAAATTACAATGAAGAAAAACTGAGATTTGGGCTTATATGACTTTTATTTTTATTTTGATTTTACCCTTTTTTCAGATATATTATCATTCAACAATTGTGTGCAATAAAGCAATAAAAATAGTAATTTAAAAAAATTTCAATGCATTGAAAATTTTCATGAAAATTTTCAAAAAAAAATTTTTTCAGAAAATTGCCATCACTACGCATAAGCCTTGGAAAATTTTGAGCTTTATAACTATTATATTTTCTGTAGGTACGTCACTTGGGTGTCGAGTTAAGAGTATGATTGATTATTACTGGGCTTTATTGACACACATTACTAGCTAGACATGCAGTTGGGTAGTGTCCACAATATCAGAGGTTGCCAATAAGACTGGTAATAAAAACACCAAATTACTTTCCACACCCAGAGAAAACAGCTGTCAGTGATGTATGGCAGTTGCAGAGTGCATTGCCCTCAATAGGTAGACACCACACCATGAGGGTTCATAGAGTAAAGTATGAGCACTCACTTTCTTCCTGAGTTTGCCACGGATGTGACACAAACGCTTGACACCGTCGAAGCACATCGCCTCCAACCTCCCGTTACCCAACATCTTCGTGACCTGAGCATATTCCTGTCCATCTTCTTTGAATACCAACTCTCTCTTCTCCGTCTCGTTCTCGTTCTTTCCCCTCCTCCTGTTTTTACCTCCCTTTCCTGTAGAGAAAATCATTACATTAATTATTGAAGTAGGTGCGTAGGTAACATGTGAATACAAGGTTAACAGTCAAAAGTGACATCCATCAGAAGAGGAATGGATGGATGGATCAATACATTTAGCTGTCACAAACAACTGCAAGATGCAATGCAGCAATGCATTGATTATAATCAATGTAGGTATGTGGCAACATCTTAGAATTCGTGTAATAGAATGCAGCGACTTCAATGTAGCCCCTGAATTCCATTTTGAGACGATGCAGTTTATTATTGAAACCACATTGCACAACTCAAGTCGGGTGGCCATGACGGATGGCCATCACTTTTTCCTCCTTCAATAACAGCAGATTGCTGGTTAAATACAACAGATATGTAACTTTTAATATCGTACTAACCTTTATTCTTCGGCATATTTGAGAGTTATATACTGTTATTGATTAAATGTTACCCAGGTATGGTATGATTTACGAAAATACTGTGTGAAAATTGCAGTTGCATTGCCTAAACACTCTAACGGAAGTGCTAGTAATGAGTCATAACAGTTAATTCATCACATACAATATTAATGTGAGTTATCAACCTATTTGTTCAAAAAATAGTGACGCAATAAAATTTAACATATTTTTACATCTCAGGAAATTTGTTGAATTATCTAATAGTTATTAGATATTTATCTTATGTAGTGATTTGACTTATTAGTAGTACCCAGCAAGGGTTGTCAACTTTGAGGATTTTTCCGCTAATGTGATTTTGAACTTTCCGTCTGGCGGGAAAACTTTCTTCCGTCGGTTCTCCGCTGAACAAAAAAGTACCTGTTTAATTGAAGTTTTGGAAAGATTTCCGGCTTAATTAAACTGAAAATACATATATAAAGGATTTTATAGAGGATTTTTGGCCAAAGTCATTTAGCGAATAGGTGGATGTAACGTTGGCAACACTGAAATCACCAACAAAAACAAAAACAGAAGTAAAGATGGGCGACGAGAAGACGCCAGAAAATTCGGAAAACGATTTATTAGAACCGAAAGCTGAACCTATGGACATTTCTGCTTCTCAGGAGCCTATATTGTCACAAACTGAAAGTGAAAAATCTGTATATAAATCCACTTCGTCTGGTAATTCAACACCAAAGCATGATCGTGACGGCAACTGCTACTGGTAACATAACCAAACTTTTTTGTCACTTTGTCACTAAACGACCTATTCCTTATTGTTTTTGTTAACAAGCTAAATGATTGTGTGTTTTAGTGGTAAAGAACGTAATCTGAACATCGTCGAGCTTCTTTGTGCAAGCTGCATGCGTTGGTTCCATGAATCTTGCATCGGCTACCAGCTTGGCAAGCTCGTTCCGTTCATGATGAATTACTTGTTTGTTTGCAAGAATTGTTCCCCTACTGGCCTCGAAAGCTTCAAGAAGAATCAAGCTCGTAAGATTGCATTTCCTTTTTTTGTTTGGAATGTCTATTCGTCCGGCCAGTTTTGATTTACTAGTATACCGATTTGCGACATAAAAAATGGTCACGGCCTTCAAGAAGGCGTCAAGTCCTAGGCGGTGGGCGAAAAAAGTTCGAAATACATGATGATGATGAAGTTATTATTTTGCAATTACACATAATGTTACAGGAAGTTTAGCTGTGTTTTATATTGTGATTTATTATTTGTATTTGTTAAAATAAGCCATAGCTGTGATATGAAGTTTGGGGATTGATTGTCTAATCCAGTAGGAGTTGAAAAAGCATGTTGTATCATGGATGCTGTCAGTATATTTCTGCAAGGGTGGGAGTGCAAAGCAAGTAAAACTTATCGCCCGGATTAAAGGGGGGTGTGGGGGGCTTGCCCCCCAATATTATAAATATAAAACAATATTCGAAATAATCAAATGCCTAATTTTCCTCCCTTTCCCTTCCAGAGAAGAAGTAATATAAAATTAATGTATTTTCAAACTTGCCGCCATACTGAGAATGTCGGTAAAGGAGCTCAAGGTCAGCGATGGCCGGACGAATAAAATTACACTTCGTCCGTCTAGCCAGACGAATATCCCCAGGGTTATTTGTTTTTGTTGACAAAATGAAGTAGGTAAGGTAGTTCCTTACCAACTTAGCTCTAGCTAAAAGGGCCAGAATGTCATTATCCAATTGGTTGATCTTATTTTGCCTTGAGTGATCGTATTTAGATATCGTAAAAGCTCTAAAAGTGATTAAATCTCCCAAGAAATGAAGCACATATGCCAATGTGCCACCTACAGTACTGTATATCTTCTCTGCCACCTATTTGTATTACCCCGCCGGGAATAATCTTCCGCCTAGACCGACGAATACGTTATTTCATTCGTCCGGCCATCGCTAACCTTGAACTCCTTAACTGACATTGGCGACGTGACGGCAGCTTCAAAATTAATTAGTTTCAGTTAACTTCTTCCCGGAAAGGGAAAGGGAGGTGTTCGATTATTTTGAATATTATGGCGTTTTCCACTGGCCGCACTGAGCTGCACTCGTTTGCACTCAGTTTTAAATTTACTGCGTTTTCCACTGGCCGCACTGAAATGACGTTACCATACAAACTCAATGTAAATTTAAAACTGAATGCAGCTCGGTGCGGCCAGTGGATGACACCATTATTTTATCTTTTTCATGTTGGGGGCACAGCCCCTTCACCCCCCCCCCCCCCCCCCCCCCCCTTAATTCTTGGCAATAACTTGCAGCACTTGCCTTGCACTCCCTCACTTGCAGAAATACTGGCATTCATGATACAAAGTTGCTTTCTCAACTCTTTCTCGATTATGCAATCTACTCCCAAACTTCAATTCACAGTGTTTGCTCATTTTAACTAGGTAATAAATCACTGGTCAAACACAGCGAAACTTCCTGTAACATGTAGGTACTATTGCAAAATAATATATTATAACTTCATTTTTTATTTCTAATTTTTCCGCCTTCCGCCTACTTCTTGATGGCCGTGCGTGGTCAATTTTTACGTTGGCAATAATAGGTAAATGTAGTAGGTAGCTCAAAACTGGCCGGACGAATAGACACTCCGTTTGTTTTACTGATAAACACTGAAAATGTCAATTTTAATTTCTCTTTGAAATTATAAAAAATGTAATTTGTAATGTGATGTGATGTGTTTTTTGTAGCATTTCCTCAAATGTGCATTACCGCAATCGGTAACTTGATGCAAACCAATGCCAAAGATGGAGGAACACAAACGATGTTCTCCAAGGAGAAGGAGATTATTCCGTTCATTGATTCACACTGGGAAGGCATGACGACCATGCCCAGAAGGGTCACACAGTCTTGGCATGGAACTGTAAGTACCTATGACCCTTCTTGATTTTTACGATAGCGTCTGGTCTATTATGAGCGAGAACACTTTCCGATTTGGACAGAGTACACCTATATTTGGTTTTGTGTGACAATCATGGAAATTATATTGAAACTCTCACTTACTGGTGCTAGGCAGGAACCTACGAAATAAAAATGCACCCCCCAACTGGGATTCTAAGCAAATCCTTCGAGTTACCTACCAGCTTTCCTTTGGTAGCTTAATGGTGTAAAGCATAGGGCCGGCCGCCGGTAACCCGAAGGAAGGTTCAAATCCTAGTCTGGCTAGATGCATTTTTATTTCATTTGGTTGTGTGTTGTTGCAGAACGCTGTCAAGTTGTCAACAGTTAACGGACTGAGAAGAAAAAACTCAACCATTTAGGTCATCAGACTTATTATTGGACATTTTACAAATCAAAAGTTGTTTAATAATACAATCCCTTAGATTCAATTCCCATTTACTCGTGATAGGTGTATACCTACAGTTAGTAAGTTACCTACACCTTTTGATTCTAGGTAAAATATATAAAATCCTGAGTGGAACTTTTTGTATTATTAACAATGACTCCTTATTCAGACAATGATATTCACATTCACATGAACGTATTACTTACTTTCCGTGTCGGGAGCACTATATTCTATTAAATTAACTTCTTCCAAAAATATGCCACACTGATGGCTTTGTCATTTCCTAATATTAAATCGACCAATGTGCAAGGTTCTTCCAACTTCGGACAGACTAGAAGATGTTGATGATTCTGCACTTCTCCACACTCACTTATCATCTCCATCCAAATAACCCCATTTCCTTAAATTTGTCTTGCATCTTGAAACACCAGTGCGTAACCTATTTAGCGATTTTCAGACAAGATAAGGGTGTTCGAAACCAGTTGTTGGCTCCTCCTTCAGCTCAATCATAGGATTTGGGGTTCGTTGTCTCCAGATCTCCAATCTACGACACCCGGGGCTTGTTTTGATGGATTCAGTCTTCTGCAAAAAGCTCTTTCTGGATTTGAGTCTTGTGCGCTGCAACTCACGACCGTACATAGGATGACGTATGTCAGTAAGCTGCTTCATCCTCTCAATCTCTGCTGACACATCTCTTCTCACAGCCGGTGGTGCGATGCCGACAAGAGGGTAGATCTTCTCGACAGGAGTTGGTCTCAAACAACCTGTCATAATGCGTCCTGCCTCATTGATGGCTACGTCAACATGTTTCGTATGTGCAGAGTTCCTCCAAACTGGTGCCGCATACTCCGCTGCGGAGAAACACAAAGCGAAAGCTGACGTACGCAAAAATGAACGTATTGATGAACGGCTGTTCTACTTGTTGCAAATTGATAGTTCCACACTCAATCCACATAATTATCGACTGTTTTCAGAGTTCACAGTGTAGTTCTTGGATGAGCCATTCGAAACATCGACCCCTTTGGAAGTTTGATCGTCCATGTGATTCGACTTTCACTGAAGTGTATTGCGATTGCAGATCCACCGAGCTCTGGCCAAGGAGACGGGAACGTTATTCATGTGCGAGGAACTTCCACTCGACGGCACTCACCCCACGTACGGGCTGATGTACCCGGACCTGACCAACATTCGACCCAACTATGAGGCGCTCATACGCGGCGGCCATCTCAAGATCACCGACGTCGGGATTCAGCACGGTAAATAGAACAACGGAGGCAATGAGGTGGTTTATAACAAACTCGTTCGTTACCAACAGGCAGTTCTTTTATGCGACAGTATGCGACACAATTTGCCTTAAATATTGAGGATCAAATGAAAAATTTGATTTGACTATGCATATTGCATAGAATGACAATTTATGTTAATCCTCGTAGTAATATAAGAATCGGGTGTTTTCATATTTTTTATTGTAATTTCTTTAGAGAAAGGCCGTTTCTTCATTTTAAACGTTTATTCAACGATTCAAACACAATTTCGTGCTCTTATTCAGTCTGGTTAAAAACTACATAACAGCCTTTTTCTAAAGAAAATACTCTTTAAATTGGGTGAAAACTTAAATTTATCCACCTAACTGACCTATTTTTAATTTTCAATAGATGTGTATCTACCTCTACCTCTTATATTTACACACTAAACTAATTGTTCACTAAACAATGCTATGTATAAAAATGTATCAATCATAATGTGAAGACCCACTTACAATATGTGGAGAAACACTAGTCGAAATTCTAAAGCTACTCGCCGTTGATGCGCTGATGCTCGACGTTTGGCACTCAGTGCTGAAAGATGAACGTGGTTTATCTTTTGACCTTGAACGCCGGTGTTTGGCGTTGAGCCATCTGATTGGCCAGTGCCAAAGCGCTAAACGTATGTTGTCGAGCTGTAAATGTAGCTTAAGAAACCAAACAATAACAATAGGTGGTCTACGTAACGTACTGTATTTTGTTGTCCGCAATATCTACGATGCTCAGCGGCAAGAGAACCTCATTCCTTATTTCCGTCCTACAAAACACAAACTACCACAAGTTTCATTATTGTTTTCATTACGTGTTCGGTGTAGTGATAATTTTACTGCCAAGTGCTTCCCGCTGAGCATTTGGGCCGAGTTATTGTTAATGAATCGGAATCTTATCAACTGAAGCTGAAGCGTAGTTAGAGGTAAGAGAACATAATATAGTTTTATTAGAGTTCTAGACTCTACCTAGAAACATGGAACAATATTTGACTCAATAATTGATTTCAATACATAACTTTTAGTCAAGAAGTATTCCTGTGTGGAAATAAATTGAACTTTTATTACCTAACTTACCTTATGTTGTAAAACAAGATTTTTAAACATTTTAGTGGTGATTCATTTTTCAGTCAACTTTTCGTAAAGTCTTGGAATCAATAAATTGAGTGAAAATTGATTAGAATCAGTTAGTTTTTTTGTTAATGCAATGCATGCAATGCTGTCCAATGATCATATTCATTTTCAGGCAGCAACCTTTTTATGTTGTATCTGCTAGTTAGTTTATTTTCCTTTACACAAGGTAGGTGTATATAGGTATCTAGTGGAGCGGTCGCTCCACCCAGCCAAGTCGTACTATACACTCACAGTCACTCAACATACCGTAAATGCCTAATAAACTGAGGAGCAGACCAAACACTTTTACTGTAAGCAACAACCTAGCATTTTCCGCCTACTGGATCTTAAAATTGAAAAATCTCACATTGTTGCGAAATAACTTAATTTCGAGCTATCTGACAACATATACCAAATTTAGGAACAATACGTGTTGCCGTTTGCGAGCTAGAGGGCCGTGAAAACAGTGAAATTACACCCCTTTTCAAAGCTATCTGATGATGATGATTCAGATATCAGGAAACGTTGCTATCACCGCCACAGCCTAAACGGCTGAACCGATCCATCTAAAAATTTTACCACATGTGCACTTTTGGCGTCTGATGATACATTTGTTTTTATAAATTTTTTGTGCCGCCATTTTTAAACCGGAAGTGACGTCATATATCAAAAACGGCTGGACCGATTAGAGCGAAATTAGCGCCATTCGATTTAGAAGGTCATCTATAAGGAATACCAATAGTCGAAGAAGAAATGTTCTATAAACTAAACCGGAAATTACGTCATAAAAATGACAAATCTGACTAAAATCATCTCTTATATCAATAACTACATATTCAGAAGGCTTATAATGTTACATAACATTTATAGATACACATTTTAGGTGGCAGTGATGTCAACCGCCATTTTGAAAACCGGAAGTGATGCCGTAACTTGAGAACGGCTGGACCGATTGGAACGAAACTTTCGCTATACTTCGTAACATATTATTTATAGCATAAACACAGTAACAAGCACAACTTTTCTTAGCAACCAAATCACAAAATCTTTTTTTTTAAGAATTATAATCTTTGGTGCCACAATATGTTACAAGTTGTAATAATAAACTGAAAAAAGGAGTGATATCCCCATAAAAAACACTCCGTGTAAAAATACCAGCCAAGCACTTCAACTAAAAAAAAAATAGAAGTAATCTAAAAATGCATCACTGAAAACTGAAAAGTAGTTATATCAAAAAATTGGCCAAGTCTAAACTTTTCAAAAAATACTTGGCGCATTGTTTTTTTAGGGCATTATAGATATATTATATGTATAGATGAGTATAATTGATTCCTGGCCTACTTCTATACTATTTATATGTACAATGCGCCAAGTATTTTTTGAAAAGTTTTGACTTGGCCAATTTTTTGATATAACTACTTTTCAGTGATGCATTTTTAGATTTCTTCTATTTTTTTTTTAGTTGAAGTGCTTGGCTGGTATTTTTACACGGAGTGTTTTTTATGGGGTACATAAATACACAGTGACCCATAGGCTTTAGTATGCCTTGTTTGGCATAATCTGTTGTTGATAATTAGGGATGGCACTTTTACCGGGTCTGAAAAAATCGGTAAATTTTACCGGTAAATTTACCGGTCAGCGGTAAATTTTGAAAAATGATGGCAGATACCAATTCATGACTATACCAAATACAAAAATTACCCTACTTTATTATTTGATCAATTTACAAAGATTACCGCAGTCAGGACAATAACAATACCTACATCTAGGTATAATCAATGTTAATAATGACAATACTCCATATTGATAAGGGATGATATAGCGAATAGCATTGATTCGACCAACCTAGTGTAGGCTATGCCATGCTGCCTGTGCTATTCTCCCATAAGAGGAATTGTCGACCACCAATTTGATCAAGTTACAATCTGTGTCTGCTAAACAAGCAAACCTGAAGAGAGATTCCGACATTGGAAGTAATGGTATATGAATGGAGTTATCATTCTGAATGATTGAGGACAACCAAAAATCAACGTAAAATATGCCTAACTGCTAATGTTGTCACACTGATGTTTACTTATAGTTTTTACTTAAAATTTGATATCTCCATTCATACATTGGAGAGGATCAAAAAAACAAAATTTACCATTTTTTTTACCGGTAAATTAATAATCGGTAAATTTACCGGTAAATTTACCTTAATTTACCGGTAAATTTTACCGGGTGCCATCCCTATTGATAATGATTATAGTCACTGTCACCATAGTCCATGCTAAAGTAGAATATTTAGTAAAACAATTGTTTTGATTACCTAATCTCGTTGAGTAACCTCTACAACACTTTTTAAAATGTCTTTCCTTTCCAAGTTGAACAACAAATTTACATAGATACCTAGGTACCTATCTTTAAAACTTAAATGTAATCAAATAGAACAATAAGGTATGCTTCTTGCATGATGCATCATAGCGTGATGCTATCATGGAACCATGATGCATGATACCGTGTGTTCGTAAATCCATCCGGATGGAAGGATGGAATCCATCCAATTCAAAATGTTGTACATAAATACATTGGATTAGTGGGCGTGGCCTGATGCGTCATCAATCCGTTTCCGTGCCGTGCTGAGCTTCTAGCAGCACCTTCATCAGCTGCTTTCTTGGATGGATTCATAATTAAAATGGCGCCATTGGTAATGATGGAGACTAAATACACTAATATTATTATTTTACACAGCCAGAGTACACAGTGCTTTGGCAGAAAAAATGAAAAGTAAACAACGATGTCTAACTTGTTAGAGGTGCTTTTTATTTGGCTTGAGGCAGTAGATATTTATTACATTCACTTTTCAGACAACGGAATCAAAGTCCTATTTAAAATGGCCGCCTTTTTCTTCTGTCCTAGCGGAAACTTGGATGTTTCTTGTACTCAATCGACGTCATTTTTACAGTTTTGGATGGATTCCATCCGGATTTTCAAGATTATAGTTTGGATGGATTTACGAACACACAGATAGCGTGATGCTATCATGGAACCATGATGTATGATAGTGTGATGCTATCAATGAACAGATAGCAATTATGAGAGACTGTTTTTTATTACTATTAGTTATACCGGGTGGCCCAAAATAAACGCACAATGGGCTGGACATCGCTGTGACGAAACTTCTGCACAAATCGGGCAAAAAATTTCAGATAATATAAACAACATACTAAGGTTTGATGTGTGAATAATTCAAAAGCATAACTTATGTAGGACAAGTTACAGCTGGTCCAATTTGGTTGTTGAAAAGTCGATTATACGGACGGAGCTCAAACAGCGCGCCTTCAGAGAACGTCAATTGGTCGGGACACTGTTTTTTCAAAAATACTAACAATATCAAACTGAAGATTTCAAATTTGATTCAAAATGTATTGCTATCAATTGTGTAAAAATTTCAATACATTTGGATAAATAGAACAAAGTTATGTTATCTTGAAGTTCAGCTTAAAAGTAGAAAATCCGAACGATGATTTCACTTTACAAATTATCACGTGTAATAAAACTTGTGAAATTATCTCCCGTATATTCTGCTTTGAAGCTCAAATTCAAGATTCCACAACTTTTGCTACAACGATACAAATGTATTGAAATTTGTACACTATTGATGGCAATATATTTTGAATAATATGTGAAATTTTCAACTTGATATCGTTAGTAGTTTTGAAGAAACAGCGTCCCGGCCAATGGCTGATTTCTGAACGTGGCTCCGTATAATCGATTTTTCGACAACCAAATTCTAGCATCTGTATTTTTATTTTACATAAGTAGTGTTTTTGAAACTTACACACATCAAACCTTAGTATGTTGTACTTGTATATATTAGGTATGTGAAATTTTCAGCTTAATTTGTGGAGTAGTTTCGTCACAGCGACGTCTCGCCCTTTGTGCGTTTTTTGGGGGCCACCCTGTATAACAAGTTAGCATAGACTTCATCGAATGATTCATGCAGCATGCCATCACATCTTTTTCCGACAGTTTGTTTCTTTCAAATAATACATAATACAAACACGTGTTTAGTTTGGCCAAATAGTGTACATTGGGTTCATAGTGTAGTGTGATTTGATGTTGATTTGATTTTTTTAAAGTGTAGATTATTTAGTAAATTATTGTTTCGTGTCAAGTAAAGAGCAACCGATCATGATTTTTTTCTGTTTTTATTGTAATTTTGATACAGATTTTCTTGGGATCAAATGTGTTTCAATGATTGCTATAAATGTTACGTCTCTTTCGACTAGATATCTCAAATAAAGAGAATGGCACACAAATCAAAAGCGAGCCAGTACAAGTGAAGGTGGAGAAGGTATCCGACGATGAAGCGACCAACGAAGACGGTCTGTCTGACGTTTCGTCCGAGAACTTGTCGAGTTACTTGGATCCAGACCTGTCGATTGTCTCCAACACGTCCTTGTCTGTGTACCTGAACGACGAAGGCGGCACGTATGGGTCGGAAAGTAGCACTCCTCGGAAGAAGTGCAAAAAGTGCCGCCATAGAAGGAAGCGTGTGCAGAGCGGTTTCCATTCTGTCCCAGGTTTGTAGCGAGAAGTGTTTGTCATTTAATATATAGGTATTAATATACTGGTACTTAAGATATAGTTTTCTAGAGTTGGGTGAACCGGTTCGAAACCAGAACCGAACCGGCTTTAGATGTTCGCGAACCGAACCTTAAAATGAAATAACCGAACCTCCCTCACTGTGCCAATTTGAAATTTCCCGTAAACATGTAGTGTAATGGCTGTGTGACAAAGAAGTCGAAGAAAAAATACGAAAATTGTTACAGAATAATTAATAGTTTTTATTTTTTTAACTTTTCTTACATTTTCTTCGTGCATAAATTCAATGATAAGAATTAATTTTATCAAAAATAAAATACACTAAAATAATGTTTGGTTTTACAAAGGAAGGAGGGGAAAGTGGGTTAATGACGCTCAAGGGGTAATGGGAATCAGTCATTTCCCGCCATACCTACTTGAAAATATTCGGTTTGACATGTGGAGCAACATGGCGTGATCCTATAGAAGCAGTAAAACCAACCATGGCTGCTCGGAATTATTTATTGTAATTTTTGTGCAAGTTGCTGTAACGGTGCACACAACTAAAGCAAGGAAAGCACTCTTTGACATATGCTCAATTCCTGTGATATAATTTGTTTCTAATAGTAGATACATATATGGATTTAATGCACCATTCAAGTTACTGCATCATTTCCCATTGTTTGGAAGCCATGACGTCATAGGACGCCGCGAGCTTTGGGGGAATGGCAATCAGTCTTCAATTCCTACTTTAATTCCTTACATTCCTAGCACAATAGGAAATTTAACAATATAACTAATAAATTTTACTATTACTACCTATTGATTTGCACTTTGAACTAAAGGAAGTAAACAGAAATCAATTATAGCTCTTATAGTGCTATAGTGCTGTTGTTTTATAGTTGCTATGTTATTTCATATCAGAAATATTGTGCGCCATTCCCCAATCAATAGTAAGGGGTAATGAAAATCAATGGACCCTTTTTTGTATGGGCTGTAACTTTGTGTACTACACATAAAATTACATACATTTTATTTTTTATTGTACCTCCATCTTTTGGCTCAATATACCACACCTTCAATTACATGTAATTTGATATTTGTTCAAGTTACAAGCAATTAGGCTTAAGTGGTCGCAATTCCCTCATCCTCCCCGAACTATAAAATGCAAAATCCCCTTGTGCAAACAATGTTTGATGTTATGTGGGTGTATCATGACTTTAAGTAATAACTAATAAGTAATAAGTGATAAAACCACTGTATGTAAAAAAGGCCAGAGGTTCGGTTCGAGGTTTGGTTCGGTTAAAAAATTTAGGTTCGCCCAACCCTATAGTTTTCATACCGAGACTATTGGTGTTACTTTTAAATATTAAAGAAAATTTGACTGGAATATTATGTTCCTAATTTGTAATAATGATCATACAACAACAATTTGTTTTCATTTGCACAAAAAAATTTATCAGTTTCTAAAAATATCAGTAAAATGTCAACAACACAATAAAAAATACATTAAAATTCATTCCAGGATGACCAAATTTTTCCTTGGAAATACCTATTTACCTGTAACTGTGTTGTGTCTACCCCAGACACCCCATAAACTATGTCCTGATTTATGGCCCCTAATGATTTATCCTGCATATGTATAGCTAAGGTATAGGTAGAGATCCGATTATATGGCTTTAAAAACTTCAAAATTTCGTTTTTGGAACTGAAAATTTCGCGTTTTGTGGTTTTAAGAATTGTCACTTTCGCGTTTTATGTTTTTTAAAAATATAGATAACTTCCAGTTTATGAGTACTAGGTATTAGAATTTCCATTGAAGAATAATAAAAATGAAAGTACCTACACCTACAAGTGCTGGGACTTTCATAATATAGTCACCATTTACTCTTCTATTCAAATGACAGAGAAATGTTGTTAGGTGATACATTTTTCTCGCGATCAAAATGAAAAGGGTCAATCAATATTATATCACCCAAAAATTTAAACCCTAGGTAGTAAGCCAGTGCATCGAATGATTATAAGCTGCTTCATGCTGTTTGTTTATGTATTGCGACTGTAAAAGACATGTCAACTATATTTTCACGTGATAATGCGAGGTCACTGCCACTCCCACTAAGCAACCCCAAGTAGTTTTTTTACAAGATCAGAGCTCTTCTGTCATTTACGCGAATAGGGGAGGGTCACTGACTGATTTTAGAAATAAAAAAAATTAAATATTGGTTTTTACCTTGGTGTTCCTGAGAAAAATTAGAAAAGCAACTGCGAAATTTACAAAATAAGAGGAAATATACTCAAAATAGTGATATTTAGCGGTTTATTTCGCGATTTAGTCAGTTTAGTGGTGTTTAGCGGTGTTAAGGGTAAATTTTGCGTTTTGTCGCGATTAGATTCCAGTGTTTTAGGGCCAGAAACATATGGAAACACATTTATATTTAGAAATACGAGTCATTTATAACACTTCGAAAATTTCGCGATCACCATATAATCGGTGTGCAATCTGATTCCAAAGATATTTCACATTATCATTGAGTGTGTGTGTGTGTGTGTGTATGTGGACATTATGTTTCAGGTCTCAGGAGCTATCCGTTGAGTATCGCAGCACGCTACAAACATTGCAGCAAGAATTGTAACTTCGGCAAGATGGTTTGCAACGTTTTGAGAAGTCTGAGCGACAATCAAGCCGCCAAACTTCGACTGAAGATAACTAAAGTAATGAGCAAAGCGGTATACACTAAGGATCGCCGTCGATAAATTACCTCTTTAATATTACTTCGATACATGTATTTCATTATGTAGTTTTCAATGATCTTGTGCCTTTCTAAGAGGTAGGTAGGTATCAACTAGGTAGGTATTATATTATTATGTCTGTTTGTAGATAGTTTTAAAGTCAGATTTTGTATTAGTCCTATTTCAGTTCCTACCATTGTTATCTTGTTTTTGACAGGGACTGAAATTATTTTCATTAAAATGATTATGATTATGAATGAATCAAATGATATCTAATTTGTACAAAGTAATCAACTGTGATTTAATTTAGCTGCTGTTATATTGAGTTTTTTTTTACCTACCGATTGGATAGGTATAATTACCAAGTTGATGGTCAATGTGAATATATTTTGACTTCTTTGTAAATGTATAATTTTCAAGTTAAAACGAGGCCAAATAAAATGTGGGATTTGATAGTAATTTTACTTTCTTGCTTTGTACTATGTACCCCATAGCACCGACAGATGGCTCTTTACTTTCTGAAATGGCCTATTCAGCAAGCGTGCAAGTGTTACTATGGTACTTTTAAGGCCTACCCACAATTGGCATAGCACAGAGCACAACACACTAGAACATAATTATGAACCCACCTTGTAATGTATCAGGCTGAAAATGCAAGCTAAATATAACTTCATACTCATACTGTTGCAACGAAAATGAAGCCTTTTACCAATTCTAAAAATTGTAAACGAGTGTATTTGCGTTTTCGAGCAAAGAGCACACTCTAGTGAGGGAAAGTATAAGTGCTGTAGAAGCGTGTAGAAGTAATCGTTTTCGTTTCGGCCACTGCCGCTATTTTTATTGATGTTAGCAATGTCTATGTCATTTTAATCAGAAAGGCTGTACCTACCTATACTTATTATCTTCGGAAATGAACCACAATGGTAAAGAATCGGGTGGAAAACATAAATTGAAGTCTAATCACTACTCACAAGTTATTCCACTTCACTCACACTTCGATTCCGCACAAAGCGGCCATGACACCAAACCAAAGTCAACAACAACAAACCAATGCGCGTAACCATGACAATTGCGTGTCGCGGTTGTTATAGGCGCATTGTCAGTGCTGGTCAGTGCTGTCATCCCGAAAACGCGAATTGTTTTGGCGTGTGAAACATTGTTCGATTCGTTTCCTAATTTGCTAGCTGACTGACCCCCACTCTCCATAAAAAATTAAGTTTAGCGTCCCAGAATCACTTGCTTCAAATTCTTTAAAAAAACGTGAGCATTATTGTACTTTTTTAAAAAGTGCGGCCCGCCAACAAAAGCAAATTTGTATGTCAAAAAGGTTGAGTACCACTGTTGTAATATATTTTGCTTATGTCATTATAAGAATTTGATTGAAGCATTTATTTGTTATTGCGTCTTATGTGCTGTGCTATGCCTGTCGTGGGTGCCTTTATAGCGTTTTCTCCATTTACTTGTTTGTCTTTTTGTATTTTTGTAGACAATGCCCAGGACACACTGTTTAGCAAATTGATCTGAAATTTTACACAAACACAAGTCTGTTATAAGAACGGTATCGCTTGTTAGAAAACTTTTTTTTAATCTAGGAAAACGTTGTGTGTCGCGTTGATGAGCGAGCACCGAAACGCGCAACATCTCCAACCGGAATATCGTAACGCACAGAAAACATAATATACTTCTATAGTGAATTGAAATACGATCCACTCGATCAAAATAAAATTACCTGATCTTCATTGAAACTGAGAATACCTAGCCATCTATACATTCTGATCCATGAAGAAAACCAGATCTCAGTTGCACTGGAAATAAAATGTCGATAAGATCTCTCTATTCTAGCATTATATTTAAATATCAATAAGTGTATACATTCTCTACCAATTGGGCTGAATACTTGTAAAATAAGAGAAAATTGTAATCTTAATGTCCATGCAAAATTTAAACTTAATAAGTTCATTTTGATTTTTGACCAATCGGGAGATATTTTAATTTTTGAACCAATCATAGGGCAGCTCTCAAAAACTATACACTATTTAGTTAGAATGATATTAGTATGTGTGCAAAATTTCAGCTCAATTGGAACAAAATTGTGACCTGTGGCTTTGGGTCAAAAAACACAAAAATCACAGATAAAGTTTCCAAAAATGCAGAATGGAGTCGCTCGCTCAATAAACTGGTAGGTATCATAGAAATGTTTCTGTACCTATTTACTACATAAGTAAATTACTTATTAAGTATTTATTAAAAAGAGACAAATAATGTAATTGTTTCCTGCAGGCAACCAGCCCCATGCTCAAAAGAAGTTGCGTCCGCAAGTAGATATTTGCGGATGTCAGTCCTCAACACCACAAGACCGAGAGCTAATAATCTTATGGGCGGAATCCAGTAGACCCTGGGCACTTGCGTCGATAAATCTGGAATTCTTTTGAGCATGAGGCTGAACAACATTAAATAAAATTTCACAACAATAAAGTTTGCTTCTGCTCTCTCTTGGTGGCTCTGCTTTTAGACTTTTCTAGTATTTCTTACATCCAGGAGGTTCTGACCATTGTTGATATTTTAAAACACTAATTGTCACCAAAAAAACCATTTAACTTATCGAAACGAATTTATAGTTACTTTGTGGATAACTAATATTATATTTATTAGAAAATAGGTTGTTAAAATGAGTAAAAGTCGGTCCAGATTAGGCCTCCTACATAATTTGGCAAACAGTTTGTATAGATTTTTTATTAATTCCCATAATACCTAGATAATTACGCCTCATGCTCAAAATAATTTCCGGATTTATCAACACAATTGTACAGAATCGACTGGATTCCGTCCATAATATTAGTACCTAGCTCACGGTCTTGTGTTGTTGAAGCCACAAGTATGTACCTACCTGCAAATGCAATTTCTTTTGAGCATGAGGCTGCTTTTCGGTAAAGAGGTTACTACCTGTATGTATGTACTAGCAGCTAACAACTTGTCAGACAACTGGCAGTGTATTTTTTGAACCAATGAAAACATTCCATTTCCAGACGATGCTTTTCTTAGCTGGATAAAAATTGATGATGTTGAAAATTGATGAACATCGCGAACGGCCCTTATCAGGGCCACCAGCACATTCATCGGAACAAACCGTCACCACTGCCAATTCATTAGGTACACGATGGTTCCGAAAACGTCCACGACATCATGTTATTTACGTTTAAAAACCAGCTTTGTTGTGAATGAAGCATTAGGATCTACCTACATGTTTTGAAGGTATAGTGTGTAAAGTAATCGGTGTGCATACAAACTGAGAATTATGATCTTTCAGTGTCGCAGTTCTCCGGTATGCGAGGACGAACGGCCAAGCGCAAGCTGCCTTCAGATCAGTCAACAAACTTCGGAAGGAAGGGCCGCGGCAACGATCAGGCTGCTCCCAAGATGCCGAGTCATGGATATCCACTAGAACATCCTTACAACAAAGATGGCTACCGGTTAGTGACACTGGAGTTCGATAAATTAATTCTGAAAAAGTATTAATTTTAAATTTATTAAACCCTATTTGACATTGTTGAGCGAGATTATTTTTACATTCTGATGTTTTTCTGTACCTTTGAACTTTTAATTAATAAAGTTATGCAGTCCAGAAATTTTATTTGCAGTGTGGAGAAGGTCAAAATCATGGGTGTATGATGCACGTCACGAATATAAAGTGCACGTGCACGCACAAGTGCAGGAGAAAAAGTTCAAAAAATCGAAGGCAAGAATAAGAAGTAATACTTCGCATCTGCTATTTACTTTGAAAAATAAGTTCTTACTTTGCATCCACCTAGGTATATTTTAAGAATACAATTTTTTTTAATAGAAAGTGACAATTAGGGACTGAATATTTTAAATGATACTCTGCATATTTAGGAGTTTGCTAGATACTAGGTACTTATTTTTGTCCCTCGATATAACGTTCATATGATGTAAATTGTGTTCCAGCTACATCCTTGCGGAGCCCGACCCGCATGCCCCGTACCGCCAGGAGTTCGACGAGAGCAGCGACTGGGCGGGCAAGCCGATCCCCGGCTGGTTGTACCGCACTCTCTCGCCCAGCTCGGTGCTGCTTGCGCTGCACGACCGAGCGCCGCAGCTCAAGATATCCGAGGACCGGCTGGCCGTCACCGGCGACAAGGGCTACTGCATGGTTCGCGCCACACATGGTCAGTACTTGAGGAACAGTTTTTATGAAAAGCCAGTCTTGGTATTTTGAGATGATTGCTTGAGTTTTCTCTCTAACCCTATAAATCATGGTTTTATCTAGAAACTCGGCTACCCAAACTGTTTCACGTTATCTTTCTAGAATATTTATAAGGGGGAAAATGCCTGGATACCCAAATGAAAGGTCCCCTTAAAACAAAGCAAAAAAAGAAAAAGGCAAGGAAAATGAGAGAAGCTCGTAATCTAATAATCCTTTACTATAATACGCTTAAAAGAGAAGAACGTCGTCCCCGTAGCAACGTGGCTGATCATTTGGTTCTTTATACAAATCTTGAATTTTCCACCGATCAAGTTGAAACTCTCCACTAATGTACAAAATTACGTGACTTGATTTATAGTAACACTTTCGCGGCATTCTGTTCAGTATTTACCGAGTTATTCGTGAAAAACATCGCCTTTTCTGATCTCTTTAAACGTCAATTTCAATTGTGCAGTGAAAATCAATTTTAGTAGGCAGTGAAACTAATTTTCACAAATCGACCTCAACAATATTAGGAGATCGGAAGTTGCGTTACGATTCGCGTCTATAGACATCTCGAATTTAGCACAATTTTCAACGAAACATGACTTTTCCTGTACATAATTTCAAGCGAACTGGCAAGCAAAAAGTTTCGTTTGAATCCGATAAGTATTTAGAGAGATACTAAATATAAACCAAATTTTCATTGAAAAAGTCACTTTTTTTTCGAAACTTTCCAAATGTAGCAGTGAATCCATTTGGCAGTGAAGAAAATTTTGGAATTTCCACTGGAGACCTTGACTAGAATCATGGCAAACCAACATTTCATGTGAATAAATGCTGAATTTTTTGGAGTGGGTTATGGGGGGGGGGGGGGGGGGGGGGCGGCACAAGGGAACATTTCTGTCCAGAGTGTATTTTATTGTTAGGTACCTTTTGATATTGGACCTAATTTCCAATATTACGTCTCTCATTTGATATGACTATATAAACAAATATCAAGCAAGCAAGAACATACATTTTCTGCTTACTTCACAACTTAGCATTTTATCAAAAGATTTTAATTGGTACACCTACATTCCTAATACTGTATCGTTCGTTGATGTTTTCATGTGTGTAGAGAATATGCGAACGATTAAATAATCAGGATAAGTTAGAAAGTTTAAACATGCATAAAATTGTGTATGGTAAATTTCATAATTTTTTAAGTTATTACATAAAAAGTGACGAACTTCGATTAAATCTCGATACCACTTTTCGTTCATCATAATTGCAAATCAAATCATATTCCATCTTAATATCAATCACGCCTATTTGTTTTAATTCAGTTTTAAATATTTATTCTTATTTTGAACCCCCCCCCCCCCCCCCCCCCCCCCCTCCGCCCCGTGATGGACTTGGCCAGTCGCGTTATGATGTACATCTCCTGACACAATAATTAAATTGTAAACAGGATTCATTAAATAAAATTTTGGAACCTGAATTCGATCATCATATAGAATATAGATACATTTTATTCTGTTGTTTCAAATATTATAAAATCATTTTAATTCTATATAGGTACCTTGCAACTGAAGTTTTTGTTTTTATTTAACATTGAGTCGTACTGTTCATATTTTTTATAATGCTTAAAATGCTTAAAATAATAATATTGAGTTAATCATGATATATTTAAATATTTTAAAAATAGTTACACGTGTTTTCTTTTTCTCTAATTTACGTTGTACACTACAGGTGTACATTGGGGTTAGTGTGGATTTGGTGCACCTTCCACAGATATAACTATAAAAAATCCTTGATTTGCATTTATGATCAGTCATTCCGTGAGTTGAAAAAAATTGTCACGAGAGACAATTCTTTGCCAGCATAGCAGAGTAGTTTTATTTTAACGTGGCTCAACCGATCGAACATTCCAAAATATTTATTTTTTGAAATTACCATCATGAATTACTTTTTCCAACATTTGAACTCTATTTAAGTATAAACAAATCATAAAATGTCATTTAACTTGCACCTCCTGTCTTACAGCGAGTTTTAAAATTATTGCCTTCCGAGAATGAAGAAAACTTTAACACAGGAGGTATGGGAAAATCATTGCGTTTTTGGCTTATAACTTCTAAAATAGCACACGTTGGTATTGTTTTCAATTTTTTCCCTAATAGGATATCCATATATCTACCAGAAAAAAAGTTTTTTGATCAAAGTTGGGACTACATAAAAATTAGATCTTCATTATTAGCCTAAATGTGACAGGATTTTCCTTGTCTGCCATAAGATAACATGGGGAAGAAAACTCAATTTATCTCAAAAACTAGACACGAGAAGTGTTTAATTTTTTCAGGGATTGTGTATGGCATGATTATCAATAAGTAGACAAAAAAGTATGAAAATCTGAGACCATGCCCGATTGGATGAGCCACCTTAATAGTGGTCCATCTTCAGTTTTGCATTGCCTTGCCCAGAAAGATAGCAAATAGGGTCATGTATTACATGGCGGGGCTCTCTAGTAATAATAATAATGTAATTTATTGAGCTCATAAAATAGGTACACAATTGGTCTGTATTCAACAATCGAGTCATTGATCTTCCATATATCCATCTCTCCTCTTCAGCTGCTTCACATCTTCACCGTTTACCTATTTCTTCTTCAGTTATTCGTAATAGTCATTACATATACATAGTTGTGCTTCAATATCAGTGGTAATATTCATAGGCGTGCGCACGGGGTGGGGGCCGAAGGGGGGGGGGGGGGGGGGGGGGCCTTGGCCCCCCCTAATGGGTCAGCCTCAACTAAAAAATTATAAAATCTGGTCCTCATAGTGTCAAAATTTTGTTTTAAATGGGTTTAAACAAAAAAATCTCCCTGCGGGGCAGACTGGAGTTGCTCAAATCACTGGACTCAAGTACTAGGTTGTTTTACGCCTAAAAATGTCTTTTTATATGACTCAAAATTGCTCTAATATGTATGACCGTCAGAGAATATTTTCTCGGGGGCTTCGCCCCCGAACCTCCTTTCATATCAATTTATATTTTTATGTCGTGATAAAAAAAGTTTTGGGAACAAAAAGCACCTTAAAACGTCTCAAATTCATTTTGAAGTGCCAAAAATACTAAAAACGCTCAGCCATGCCAGGTTTTGGGGCCCCTATTGTACCCCTATTGTACCTTATTGTAGTGGAAAGGTGTGTAAAATTTAAAAAAAATGTAAAGAAAATGCTCCTCAGAACGTTTCAAAATTGATTTTAAAGTGTCAAAAAACCAAAAAAAGGCCTGCGGAGCAAGGTGGGGGGCGCGCCCCCCACACCCCCCCTTAACTCGTGGCACTATTTTTTTCCCGTGTACTTTACACTCCCTGTCATTAATCCTGCCGACGCCCGTGTTGGCCCCCCTAATGATTTCTCCTGCGCACGCCTATGGTAATATTGGAAGAATAAGATTGGAAGAATGAGAACGTAATAATATATAATATATAGAAGATACATGTTTAGAAGAGTACATAATAATGAAAGAAGGCTTGTAAAAATGTGAAATAAGCACCTACCATGAATCTAAAAGGCCGGGATTCCACATTCCACAAAATGCTTTTCACAGCAATTAAGTTAATTTACATTCAACTTAGTAAAAATAAATCAGACATTATAAGGAAATTGTAAAAGTTGAATATCCACTGCCATTAAAACATAAATTTCGTCTCATGACTGTTCCGCCCCTGGACGTTGCAGCCGTGTCGCGAGGAGCGTGGTACTGGGAGGCCACGGTGGAGGAGATGCCGGACGGCGCTGCGTCACGCATCGGCTGGGCGCAGGAGTACGCCAACCTGCAGGCGCCGCTCGGCTACGACAAGTTCGGCTACTCGTGGCGCTCGCGCAAGGGCACCGCGTTCCACGAGTGCCGCGGCAAGCACTACACCGACGCCTACGCGGAGGGAGACACCCTCGGGTTTCTCATCGTGCTGCCGCCCTCCGTGCACGTCAAGAACATCCCCAACACGTACAAGGACAGGGTGAGTGGCAGTCAATGATGGGATGGAATAATAATCTGCATAAAAAGCTGATTTTCTTGGGGATTAACATTTTACATTTAGCCTGTAAATAAGCAATTTAACAGAATTCCAGCTGTCCAGATATGACATGGCGTTTTTCTCGTCTTGATTCTCTCATGTCGTCAATAATATGTACATGTAGGTATACTAGGAAAACGCTCTGAGTAAAGCGTTGATGAGCGAGCACGGATAACGCGCAACATCTCGAACCGAAATTATGTTTATCGAAAATGTCCTTAAAAGCCAATAATTCTTGAATTTCGTCACAGATTTGTATGAAAATCTCCAACAATTCCTAAAATATTGGTCCCAATAACCACGCAAAGTTTTAAGTTGATCGATTGAACCTTTATGATTGAACGATTCCTTGTTAATTTCCAAAAATCACAGGATCTCGTTCAAAAAAATGTTAAACGGTCATATCAGTTTCATAATACGTTTGAAAGTTTCTGCTCTAACAACTTTGAAGTGAAGATTCAAAGATTCCGTGAAATATGAAATTCGAGAAATATGATAGCCAACACACAAAATATCCTTAAACTGTCGATAACTTTTGAATTTAAACACAGTTTAGTCTGAAAATTGTCAAAAATACAGATAATGTTGGACCCGATGACCATGCAAAATTTTAAAATGATCGGTCAAACGATTCTGGTTTAAATTTCAAAAAGCACATGAAATATTTTTTTAAATTTTAACCAATGGGAGGATTTGGCTGAAAATTTGTAAAATAAGAGACAATGTTGGTGTTAATGACCGTGCAAAATATAAGGTCGATCACATTTGTCGAAGTCCATTTTCATTTTTCGGCCTATCAGGAGATGTTTATTTAAATTTCAACCAATGAATGGATTTCAAAAAAATTAGGGTCTACAAACAGAGAAGGTTGGTTTTACATGTGTGCAAAATTTCAGATCGATAGGTGAAACGGTGCGACCTGTGTATCGTCTATTAACAGACAAAAAAAAAAAAAAAAAAAAAAAAAAAAAAAAAAAAAAACAGAGGTCCGTGCCAAAGGAGCCAAAAGGAGACGCTCGCTTCGCTCGCTCAATTAATTATACGTCCCTAGTGGGAAACAAGAGAAAAGTCACGAACTATTATTCATTACTGAAAGTTAGTTGATTAGTTTAGTACCTAATCATAGACATTTCAAGATCCACAGTATTGTATTAATTACATGACCTACATTTAATTATACATATACTGAGTGGTATAAATAATTAACTGATATTGTGTGGTTTTAATGTACCTAGAAGTGGAGTCTCTTAGATTTAAACTTGGAAAAGAGAGGCTAAGATGGTACGGACATATGAAGAGGATGGGAGAAGAGAAAATACCATATAGAGAGGCAGAGCGTGCAGCCATGGGTGGCAGAAGAAAGGCAGGAAGATCTAGAACTAAATGGATTATTATTATTTCGTATGGTTTATTACAATTACAATAAAGTTACAAAAATTGGTAATATAAAACACAAATCAAAGGACATAATTATCATAATAAGAAATCAATGTAAAACATAAAAAATATTGCTGTTCTGGCAGAAGCTTCTACAGCCGCACATCTAGATCTTCAAGCCACCTGAGGGCCACCGGAGTGAGATCGCAGATGTCTCGAAGAGATCCTGTGAATCTGCGTAGTGGACACTCAGTGGCGATGTGGAACGCAGATTGCACAGGGTGTCCACAGTCACACTCCGGAGACTCTCTCAGGCCCCACTTGTGCATCATCTGCCCGCATCGGCCGTGCCCAGTCCTCAGCCTATTCAATGTGGCCCATTCCCTCCGAGGAAGCTCAAATCCAGGCTGCTCGATGATGGGATCTTGAACCAATGCGTGGACGTCAGGATTATCTGAAGACCACTCTTCTGTCCACGCAGCGTCAACGTCAAATCCCCTCTCTGACAGAGCATTGGCCAATTTCCAGGGAGGATGCCTCGATTTGAGTCTTTGCCTCTCTGTTGCGGTGGTAAATTTGTGAACAGGAAGTTCTGGATTTGTCAGGCACTTCTCCCATTGTTTAACCAAGGCCCCTTGTCGTCGCAGATGAGGTGGCGGAATATTGCTGAGAACTGGGAGCCATTGAAGGGGAGTCGATCTCGTAGTGCCTGATATTATGCGCATGGTGATGTTCAGTTTTGAGTCCAGAGTTTTTGTATGATGACTATATGTCATCATATATGATGTATATGAACTATGTGTATATGTATATGTACATATTTGTACATATGTATATGTATATGTGTACATATATGTACATATATGTGTATATGTACATATGTCTATATTAACTATATGTAGGTATATGTATATGTATGATGAACGGAATAGAGGCAGCCGCAGAAGAAAGAGGAGAGTGTTGGGTAGTAATTACAACAGAGAAGTGGTGGGAAGACAGAGAGAGATGGAGGGAACTGGTGGAAAGAGAGGAGCCTGAAGAAGTGGAAGAAGAGATTGAAGAAACGTGGAGTGTCGCTCTTGGCAAGTCGGCTCTAAGATCACAAGTGCCCTAGAACAGCGGTCGCCAACCTTTTGGACCTCGCGGACCACTTATATGACAATTTTATATCTCGGGGACCACTCAGGCGCGTAAAATACGTATGACGGGAAATACGATTGGTGAGGGAGACAATGGGGGGTCTGGGGGGAGGGCCCCCCAGCACCAAGCGGGTCCGGGGCGCTTAGCCCCGGAAATTTTTGGTTTTCAGGAAGTCATTTGGCGCGTTTCTACGCTATTTCAGCCAACTTTTTTTCCAGAAAAAGCGTTTAAAATAACTCTTATAGGTATTGGAAAAATACTCGGAAACTGATATTATTTTCATTATAGAGCTAGTGAATACGTATAGTTGGTAGGTAGATACTTTGTAAAGGCATTATTACGTATTGAAACATGTCCGAATTCAATACATTTGTGTTGTGCCATTTTTCTAAATTAAATAAATTGCATGGAAACTTAAAAGAAAACTTCCAATTTTCTCTGCGGACCACCAAAATTTTCTCGCGGACCACCAGTGGTCCGCGGACCACCGGTTGACGACCGCTGCCCTAGAACATTAGTGGGATCATCCCACCCCCTGACCCGACAATAGTTGGAAGCAGAATCGCGATATTTATTTTTATTTATTTATTTGTACCAGTGTAACGTCCTATAGGTTGTGTTTTATTAACATACTGGTTTTAAAATGTCAAAAATACACATTGAAGTTTGAAGTCCAGAAAATCGGACTGCTTCTTAGTAGTAGATTTTGACAAGTTTTACTTGTTAAAATAAATAACCAAGAAATGAGCCGATTTGTATGAGCCCTTCTCTCACGGGACATAGCAATCGTAACGTAAATCATCACCTCTAATAACGCTGTCTTTTCCAGCCGCTGGTGAAGTTCAAAAGCCACCTGTACTACGAGGAGAAGGACAACCTGAGCGAGGCGACCAAGGCGCTGACTCCTCTCGACGGCAGCAAGATCATCTTCTTCAAGAACGGGGTGTGTCAGGGCGAGGCGTTCACCGAGATCTACGGGGGCACTTACTACCCGACGGTGGCCGTCTTCAAGAGCACCACCATCTCCGTCAACTTCGGACCCAACTTCAAGCATCCGCCAGACGTCAAGATGGAGTACCGAGGGGTAAGTTCGGTCAAACGTTATGCTGTGTTTTAGAGAAACTGCTAGGTAGCTTGTATTATATCCAGTTTTTGGCTAGGAGCCTAGGACACATTAGACTTTGCATTATCTAGGATACAATGGACATTCATTCATTGTATGAGTGTTCTTTTGCTTTCTTTTGAAGCTGCCCAAATGTTTAATGACTCCCCAACCCCTTCGGCTTACACTATGGCTAATGTTGATGTTAAACCTGTCACAACATGGCAATGTCACATTGTTAGATTTTCACACAAAGTTTCACAGACATGCAAATACAGCATGTCCTTATCCAAAAGCCATCCCCCACCAAAGGAGAAGGGAGAAGTTCGTTTCGAGTTCGTAGAAAGATTATTTTATTATGTATAGGCATTGACAATCATAACTGGGGGATAGGCAAATCGTTAACTTTTCACGGCACTACGGTTGTAGTCAAATAAAAATGCCGCACGCGAATCACAACATGTCTAGAGAAGGAGGGGGCGGGACTTCCGTAGCAACTTGTTCTAGAGATGCGAATGAATTACACCAAACTACTTTTACCTAAATACCTTAATCTCACAAAACATGTGAGCAATACATTCTTAGATGATTGAAAAGTGTACTAGACATGGTCTACTGAGTTTTCATAACGGAAATAAGTTTGTATGTTGTGTCAAATCTGACGGTTGCAGTGGCTGGACGCCCGGGAGGCGGGATCAGAGTATCACGCAATGGTACAAACGAGGGCCGTGCGTTATAGTGGTATTGTCATGGCAGTTTCATATCCCGGTACTATAGAGGTGTTAGTCAATGGTATTCGAGAAAATAAGGAACACAACTGACCTCTGGTGGATTTTGTGGTACTAGGTAAATGGCGGCTATCAAGGGCGCATTTGCATAAATATAAATACAAATATTTGATATAGTTGTTTGTTATGGCCAAGAAAGTTAATTTATAGCTAAATATCAATTTAATTTGTTTTTTGTTTTTTCACTGCTTTATGGAAACACGAAATGTAAAAACAAACAAATTAATATGTGGACCTGATAGTAGCCATCTTGCCAGAAGTGGCTCCATCACGTATCACTTATTTGTGGGAATAGGTACTAGTCTCTCCATTCAAAATTTAGGGATCGAATCTTTTGTATTTTGTTTTTTTTCACATTACATGTCAAACTAAGTCTAATTTTTTCACAAAAGACTAAGTAATTAAAGTTCTGCTGCCTGCCTATTGATTTCTAGCATTTCCCTTGGTTTCACTGGAAAATTAACTTATAGCTATATTATTAAACTCTATTTTACTTCTTTATTGATTGAAAGAAATGTGTACCATATCCACACAAAAATGTATGGTCATAAAAATAGTGACTTATGTGGAAATTTTTCAAAGAAAAGAATGTATTCCAACATTTTGGTTTATTTTTCCTAAAAATTAAAATATTTCCTTATATTATTAGTGTGAGTTGTGTGCAGTCGGGAGTGGGGAGATCGGAATGGTTTAGTATTAGTGAAGGGCTTCGGCAAGGGAGTGTGTTGTCACCAACACTGTTCATCATAGTAATGGACGAGTTGTTGAAGAAAGCAGAGCCGAATGAGGGGATCGATACTCAGGCGTTGATTTGTGCGGATGGTGTGGTGGTGTGGGGAGAAACTAGGGGGGAAGTTCAGGTAAAGATTAATAAGTGGAGTGAAGAGACGGAGAAGATGGGTTTGAAAATAAGTGAAGAGAAGAGCGAAGTAATGTCCATGGAAAGAAAGAAGCTTAAACACGGTCATGCTAGGATCAAGCTTGGAGAGGGATGGTTGAAGGAGGTGGAAGAGTTTAAGTATCTGGGTAGCCTGCTCACCAACAAGGCTAAAGTAGACAGAGAAATACAAGAAAGAAGAAAGAAAGCAGAGGCATTTTATCAAGCAGTGAGGAGGTTGCTGTGGAATGAGAAGTTTCCACAAGTCTGCAAGATCATTATGTACAAGATGTATTTCCTGCCAATTCTAACATATGGGGCAGTGACGTGGTCAGCAGGTGGAAAGGAAATGAATCAGCTACAGGCAGCTGAGATGAAGTTTTTGAGGAGTGTGAAGGGGGTGACAAGAATGGATAGGATCCAAAGTAGGAAGATAAGAAAAGAGCTTGGGGTTGAAAGATTGGTGTTCAAGCTGGGAAGAGAGAGGCTTAGGTGGTTCGGCCACATGAAAAGGATGGGAACCGATAGAGTGCCAAGGCGGGTGTTTGAAGCGGCTACAGGGGGAACTCGGAGAGTGGGACGACCAAGAGACAGGTGGATTGGACTGATCAAGGAGGATGTGTTGGAGAGAGGAGGAAGGTGGAGTGAGTTGGAGGCTGAGAGACAGTGGGAGGACAGAGCATGGTGGAGGGAATTTGTGGAACAATTAGAAGTGGAAGAAGAAGAAGAGGAGGAAGAAGAGGAGGAAACGCCAGGTGTGGCCAGCCGGTTTCCTGGAGTCCTGCGGCCCTAGTGTTGGTGGGAATACCCACCCCCTGACCCATTAAATTGGAACCAGGGATGGATTATTATTATTATTATTAAGGACGTTCAACAACTGACCTCATCTTTGCAGTAAGACAGATCCCCATAAAAAACACTCCGTGTAAAAATACCAGCCAAGTCTCTTCAACTTAAAAAAAAAATGAAATCTAAAAATTCTGCACTGAAAAGTAGTGATATCAAAAAATTAGCCAAGTCAAAACTTTATTTGAAAATCAAAAAATACTTGGCGCATCGTGTACATAAATAGCTTGGAAGTATAAGCCAATTATAAATTTTACATGAAATATACATAGACATAGTATACCTATAATGCCCTAAAAAAAACGATGCGCCAAGTATTTTTTGATTTTCAAATAAAGTTTTGACTTGGCTAATTTTTTGATATCACTACTTTTCAGTGCAGAATTTTTAGATTTCATTTTTTTTTTAAGTTGAAGAGACTTGGCTGGTATTTTTACACGGAGTGTTTTTTTATGGGGATATCACTAGTTTTTTTAGTTTATTTACACAACTTTTAACACATATATCGGAGCAACAATGACTAATTCCTTTAAAAAAATAGGCCATTTCCGAATTGGTTAATACGAAAAAATGTGTTTGGGGCTAAATATAAGCTTGTTTTGATATTCCATGAAGAATTGCGAAAGCATTGTTCCAATAGGTCCAGCCGTTTTCGAGATATGGCATCACTTCCGGTTTTCATAATGGCGGCTGAAATTACAGCCACCTAGAATTTATTTCTATAAATGTTATGTATCATTATAAGCCTTCTGAATTTGTAGTTATTGTAGTAAGAGGTGATTCAAGTCTGATTCTTCATTTTTATGACGTCATTTCCGGTTTCGGTAATAGTAAATGTATATTTTGACTATTGATATTCCATAAAATATGTATGTAGTCGTTTTCGAGATATGACGTCACTTCCGGTTTCAAAATGGCGCCTTCCGGTTGGTTTTATAAAAAGGCACCTCGGACGCCAAAAGTGCACATGTGGTAAAAATTTCAAGTCGATCGGTTAAGCCGTTTAGGCTGTGGCGGTGATTGCGGTGTTTCGTGATATCATCAGATGAAGATAGGTTTTAAAAGGGGTGTAATTTCACTGTTTTCACGGCCCTCTAGCCCACAAATGGCATTACCTATTGTTCCCAAATTTAGTATATGTTGTCAGGTGGGCCATAGCTCGAAATTAAGTTATTTCGCAACAATGTGAGATTTCCCAATTTTGAGATCCAGTAGGCCGAAAATGCCATGTTGTTGCTTACAGTAAAAGTGTTTGGTCTGCTCCTCAGTTTATTAGGCATTTACGGTATGTTGAGTGAGTGTGAGTGTATAGTACGACTTGGCTGGGTGGAGCGACCGCTCCACTAGATCATGGAAGACCGATGGGAGAAAGGGAGCGGGATGAGAATGATATTTCTGGACCTGGTAAAGGCGTACGACAGAATGCCAAGAGAAGAAGTGTGGCGGTGCCTAGAGAAGAAAGGTGTGGACAGTGGAGTGATACAAAGAATTCAAAGTATGTATAAGAAAAACAGTAGCTGCGTGCAGACGGGAGTGGGAAAAACGGACTGGTTCGAAGTGAGGGAGGGACTGAAGCAAGGGAGTGTATTGTCACCAACATTATTTACAGTGGTAATGGATGAGATGCTGAGAGAGGTCAAGCCGGATTACCAAGAGGACACCCGCACACTCATATATGCAGACGATGTTCTTGTGTGGGCAGAGACCGAGGAAGAGTTGCAAGAGAAACTCAACAGGTGGGAAGAAGTGACAGCAAAATATGGACTAGAAATCAGGAGAGAAAAAAGCAAAACCATGGTTATGGAAAGGCAACAGAAGACACGGTGCCGGATGCAGATGCGAGGAGAGGAACTGACAGAAAAAGACGAGTTTAAATATCTAGGCAGTGTATTGGCAAAGGATGGAAAGGTGGACAAGGAGATCGAGAGGAGGGTGAGAGCAGCAGAAGTGTTTTACCAGAGTGTAAGGAAGCTACTGTGGAATGAAGATGTGTCCCAGAGGTGTAAGATATTGCTGTACAAAACCTACTATCAGCCTAAAGGCCGATGCACAATTGACGCGGACGGACGACGCGGACGGACGACGGAGACGGATACAATGTTAAAGTCATTCGTCCGTCCGCGTCCGATTGTGAACAGCCAGAGTGAATATGTCATACCTAAACATCGTATCCGTCTCCGTCGTCCGTCCGCGTCAATTGTGCATCGGCCTTCATGCTCAAAAGAATTTCCAGATTTATCGACGCAAGTGACCAGAGTCTACTGGATTCCGTCCATAAGATTATTAGCTCACGGTCTTGTGGTGTTGAGGACTGACACCCGCAAATATCTACTTGCGGACGCAACTTCTTTTGAGCATGAGGCTGTACGTACCAATCTTAACATATGCAGCAGTAACTTGGCCAATGGGAGGGAAGGAAGAAATGAAAATGCAGGCTTCGGAAATGAAGTTCCTGAGAAGTGTGGCAGGGGTGACGAAGATGGACAAGGTGAGGAGTGCAAAGATTAGAAAGGACCTAGAAGTGGAGTCTCTTAGATTTAAACTTGGAAAAGAGAGGCTAAGATGGTACGGACATATGAAGAGGATGGGAGAAGAGAGGATACCATATAGAGAGGCAGAGCGTGCAGCCATGGGTGGCAGAAGAAAGGCAGGAAGACCTAGAACTAAATGGATGAACGGAATAGAGGCAGCCGCAGAAGAAAGAGGAGAGTGTTGGAGAGTAATTACAACAGAGAAGTGGTGGGAAGACAGAGAGAGATGGAGAGAACTGGTGGAAAGAGAGGAGCCTGAAGAAGTGGAAGAAGCGATTGAAGAAGTGTGGAGTGTCGGACTTGGCAAGTCGGCTCTGAGATCACAAGTGCCCTAGAACAGCGGTCGCCAACCTTTTGGACCTCGCGGACCACTTATATGACAATTTTATATCTCGGGGACCACTCAGGCGCGTAAAATACGTATGACGGGAAATACGATTGGTGAGGGAGACAATGGGGGGTCTGGGGGGAGGGCCCCCCAGCACCAAGCGGGTCCGGGGCGCTTAGCCCCGGAAATTTTTGGTTTTCAGGAAGTCATTTGGCGCGTTTCTACGCTATTTCAGCCAACTTTTTTTCCAGAAAAAGCGTTTAAAATAACTCTTATAGGTATTGGAAAAATACTCGGAAACTGATATTATTTTCATTATAGAGCTAGTGAATACGTATAGTTGGTAGGTAGATACTTTGTAAAGGCATTATTACGTATTGAAACATGTCCGAATTCAATACATTTGTGTTGTGCCATTTTTCTAAATTAAATAAATTGCATGGAAACTTAAAAGTAAACTTCCAATTTTCTCTGCGGACCACCAAAATTTTCTCGCGGACCACCAGTGGTCCGCGGACCACCGGTTGGCGACCGCTGCCCTAGAACATTGGTGGGATCATCCCACCCCCTGACCCGGCAATAGTTGGAAGCAGGGTCACAATATTTATTATTATTATTTCAAAAAAAAAACTTGAATTTTCGAAAAAATATTTTTCCGAAAAATTCCCATCCAATAGTTGGATCTATTAAATTGAATGCATGTTATTGTTGCAGCTGTTTGAGAAAGCAGAGGAGGCCATATGCGAGCAGACGCTAGCAGATCTACTCTACCTCACAGAGAACGACGGAAAGCTGCGACTGGACCAGTACGGCAGTTGAGATACGTAAATAATTGTGTATTTGCAAAGCGCTTATTCACAATGTTGGATTCAGTTGTACAAATGCATTGCAGTAATTTCAGTGAATCTTTGAATAATTCATGAGTACACATGCTCAAATAAATACTACCTAGACTAATATAAAAGTGTATACATTACATAAATTCTTCAATTAAATGTAATTTAAGGTTTCAAAACTCAGTTTGCTTTGTTATTTAGTTACCGTCCTACATATTTACCTACCGTCCTACATATTTACCTACCGTCCTACATATTTACCTACAACGTACTTAAAGTGGTCCCATCGTTTCGGCATAGGAATGAGAATTTGCTGTAATTCACACCAAAGATTAATGAAAAATATTACATATTTAATATATTACAATATTACATACAACTAGCAAAAAATATTTGCCCCTTACGGTATCATATAAATAGATATTCTTGATTAAAGATCATCTTTTCCCCCATAAGATAACACAGGGAGACATGAAATCATCCTGGAAAATTGGCCTTAAATTGCTCCTAAAACCGCAAGAGGAATGACAAATTATTGAAAATAGTCTCAAATTAAAGATAATAATTTTTAGAATAGGACTGCTGTTTGAAAATATGGGGTCACGGGCCAAATAAGAAAGAAAATGTGTACAATGTGTAAAATTTACCATAAATCTGGCAACATTGCACTACAAATATGAATTATTTTGGGATAGTTTAATTGGAACTTCAATTAAAAACATATAATTGGAGTACACGGTAAGATATAATTGTTTTATGCTGTTGTTTGAGGTATTATTTCATCAGAGATTTGTATGAATTACGGCGAATTCTAAGCACCTTGGCTGGAGCAGTGGGACCACTTTAAACCGAGACAATCAATACATTTAAATTGAGCATATAGTCTAGGATTATCAAACGGCTATCTCTTCAAATAAAGAAGTTTGCTTCATCGGTCGTATAACAGGCTAATTTTTTTATATGTTGTTACAAACAGTCCAAGCAAACCACCATTCAAAATAAGTCAAAATAAAACCATCGGAACATGCCCAAAACACGCTGAAAACCCAAAAGGGGGGTAAAAATTTGAAAATTTTAAATCGACTATAACTTTTTCAGTTTCAGTCCGATTTTCACAATCCAAAAATAAAACTGTTCAGATCAACTATCTTAACAAAGAAAAAAATAATTTGTTTCCATTTTTTGGAATGACGTAGTCGTTTTGCTGAAAGATGTGCCAAAATGGACACAAAAATCCAACATGAGGCACTTTCGTTTGCTGCTGCGTCCGAGATATAACTATAATTTCAAAATAATTTGAATGATAAATTGGTCCGATTTATTGCCAACAAATTCCTCACTGGACATTTTTCCTGACGTCAAATCCACAGCACAGTTTTTGCATTTTCCCGAACGCCGTCGCTTCGCTAAGCCGCTATTTATTCTCATTCCAATCCGCTAATTGTGCGGTTGCTAAGCAATAGAACTGTTGATTTATTTAATTAACAATTATACTTCAGCAAATATCTCAATAAGACCCCCCTTTAACTTTTTTAAACATGAGGTATTTGATTCGTGCATGCAGGTTCAAGATGGCGGCCCACTAAAGATGGCATCCATTGGAATTATAGCTGGCAATATCTTGGCCCCCGTTGACCCGATTTTTAATTTTTTGGGTTCAAATTGGTGCTGAATAATTTCCGCATCTTTTTCATAACATGAATATCATATATCGCACGGTTATTGAATTATAATTGTTAATAATGCGTTATATATGAAAGGCTATCATTAACGCTTTTATTTTAAGGCTCGATAAACAGTTTTCCAATATAATGTACATGAAGGCGCGTAGGATGGGAGTGCCCCCAGCGTAGGCTGGGGGCATTACCCCCCACACTTCAGCAGTCTACCCCCCCCCCCCCCTCATACCATACACAATCATGGGCGACCACAGAGGGGGGGGGGGGGGGGGGGGGGGCAAGGTCGGACGCATGCCCTCCCTGGAAGCGAGGAAAGTATGAACTTTTTGCTAGTTTTATTTTGTAAACAAAAAACTCATAAATATTAATTTCAAAGTGTCAAAATAACAAAATAATTCACTGCGGGGCAAGGTAGGGCATGCCTTCCCCCCCCAAGTGTAAAATTTTAAACCAATATGAATTTTTCAACAAAATACACCTGCAACGTCACAAAATTGATTTCAAAGTGTCCAAAAACCAAAAAACGCCCTGCAGGGCAGAGTGAGCCCCCCCCCCCCCCCCACACTCCTCTTACCAGGGGTAAATTGTTTTTCTTGGCTCCCCCCTCTCCCCCCCGGCAGAAATCCTGCGGATTCCCATGTACACAATTAAGTTATTCTAATTAGGTTTAGGGTTTAGTCTAACCTATTTAGGGCCAGTCTTTCAATACTCTGCTAAAGTCTCAATTAGCTGTTAACAGTTAGTTAGTACAAAACTCTGTGTTTCAATTGGTTGTTGCCATGACAGATTTAGGCCATGACAGTCCTAATCAACCGCTTAAAAGTAAGCAGAGTATTGAGAGACTGGCCCTAAATCTAGGTTTAGACCAGGAGGAAGATTCTGTTTTAACTTGAAATAAAATAGCATTAATCTAAAAATTGGCGCACGTGGCCCACTTGGTGTCCTGAAGAACATAACAAGAGAATGTAACTTTCCTGTGAAGACGTCATACATTTTCGGAGTCTTTTTAAGACATTATGTTACTTTTCCCGAACTAGCGATATACCTACAACAATTTTATTAGATTTCGTCGAAGTGTGGTTTAAAAATTTGCTTTGTAAGTCAATTCTAAAGATGTGCTGATGTGAATCATAAATGTATAGATGTTGCAATACCTTATATGAAATCCGTCTTTGGCAACTTTTTATCCAAATTATTAAGAGGCAATTTCAAAAGACCAAATTTGAAGTTGAAATCCAAATTTAAAATAAAAATCCTTTTCGCGAGACGCATACTTGGGTGAAGGTGAGTGCCCACACAAAATAAATGCCAGCCACTCACTCCCTATACCAAAGCAAAGTATCCTGGCGCCGTCCCTGCATTTCGAAACACCATTTTCGGATCAGTTTTGACTTAATAGCATTTTGAGTCTGTGCACTTATTTTGAATATTATATATTATTTATAGTTTCAAGAAGAGTTCATTCGGGAAGGGGTTTTCCACTTGTTTACTCCACTTTTATTAAATATGAATGTCTTGACGTATTGAGGAAAATTTTTGTGTATACAAACAAAATGACACCCTCTCAAAAATCATTTTTGGAGGTTGGCACTTCTAAATTGTTCTTAATTATCTTCTTTTAAACACGACTTGAAATGGCTGCGATGGGTGGGGGGGGGGGGGGGGATCTTGTCTTTCAAAACATAATGTGACGATTCATATTCATTCGCCTAGTTAGTGATATAAAGTTCAACTGGTTTTTCTTTTTTTCCTGTTTCCTAAACTTTGTATGAACTAGACATGACTATTTGGCAAGGGAAATAAAAGTGAACAAATAGATTGAGAGAAGGTTCTGCTGTTTATTAAATTTATGTATTATCAGAATGTGAGTAAACTGTTTGAACTAGTTCCCTACAAACAC